>JAWMRA010000020.1:1131404-1233181 GCA_035584735.1 Pseudotriccus pelzelni
TTCTTTCTTTCTTTCTTTCTTTCTTTCTTTCTTTCTTTCTTTCTTTCTTTCTTCCTTTCTTCCTTTCTTCCTTTCTTTCTTTCTTCTGTACAGAAATTTAGCAATGCAGCAGTATAGCCACTTTAAACAAAATTGGCAAATTTACTATTAAGTTTGGTCTCCTCCCCTTGAAATATGTTACTTTATGCATATATGTAGGGCTAGCATTACATCTTGAGAAAAAGATGAAGAAAACAAAAGAACAACAAAACCATTTCAGTAACAAAAATCTCAAGTTTTAAGCATAAATAAAAATGTTGGGTTTTTTAAAAAATATTTTGATCTGATATTTGCAGGTAAATTTTCTGTTCAGAGAGGGTAAGTACAATAAGGTCTTCCAGCAGCTCTTCAAGAACTCTAAGAAGGACTAGCATGCAAGCTGTGTCACATCACTTCTCTTCAGACTTTCCAGGATGTTCGTGAGCCAGTCAGACTTTGTGTGAACCTTGTAATCAGGACACAGTGTCTCACAACTTGTTTGGTTGCACTGGGAAAGTGCTGCCTTAAAGCAACCCATAAGTTATTGACAGTCTACGTATGCATATTTTTTTGCCCTTATTCTCAGATTTACAGAAGTATTTTTCATTACCAAATAGTAAAAATCCAATACCTATACAGTATATTCTCAGTTGGAAGGGATTCACAGGATCAAAATGTCCTACTCTTAAATGAACGTCCTATAAAGAGATCAAACCCACAACCTTGGTGTTATTAGCACCATGCTCTAACCAGCTTAGCTAATAGTACAATTTTATGACTCCACTCACTGAATGAAGCTCTGAGTGCATAATGATTTTCATTGACAGTGTGTAGATGCAAAATCATTCCTCATGAAGATAACATAAATGCCATAAAGTACAAGAAGGTTCTTCAGAAAACAGTACACACTGTCTTTGTTTAAAGGTCTGTCTCAGGGTGTTTTAGGATCTGTTTCCTGAGATAGTTATACAGAGTGTAAGGTAATATTTATTTAAATTTTCTTCTTAATGTTAGAGGAGTTGATGGTTCTATAGATAGCAACGTTACAAACTAGAAACAACCTGCTACTTCTGGACAACCTTGTGCAGTCAGAATGGCAAAGTGCAGGCACTCAGCCACAAACTGAAAATACTCACTGACCTCAGGGGGAGTTGCACATTCCAGAAGAGTCCTGGGAACAACCCTGAGACATCACACGGGCTGCAGCTGACCTCAGTGGCAGCTTAACATGCCCACCTCTCCTTAACCCTCCCGCACCTTGAGTTTTCCTGAATGCACAGATAATGTGGCTCATCAATACACTAAGCAGAGAGTCTGTGTGCTCACACAGGCATCCGAGGATGAAGGAGAGGACTCAGGGCTGCCCAAACAATGCATCTCCTAGCACACATCTGTAGCCCAGCACCAGCAGAGACCAATGACTGCCCACACTCCCTTCCAGTGAGCAGCAGAAGGGAAGAAACTACCTGAAGTGATAGCTGCAGCTTCACCTGGGAAAGGTGGTAGCCCAAATACATGCCCAAACTCCAGGAGATAAAAGTGTCCTTCCCCTCCCTTCAAGGCCCTGCTGCCACAGTGTTCCTTCTCTGGAAAATTTCACCTTGCTGCACACAGTAACAGCTCTACAAGCAGAGGAGACAGCTGCAAGAATTAGTTGAATATACCTAAAACATTTTTTGCTCTCTCTGCTTGCAAAAAAGCTGGGTCAGGCTTGGTGGGATTTTCAAATAAAACACCCAAAAGAAGTATCATGCTGAACAGCAGGAGTTACAGAGAGTTATCACTGGAAATGCTGAGTAATCTCAAAAAAAGTGCTACCAACACTACCTTAAAAAATATATGATCATCTTTGATCCGAGTTTATAGAAATACTTCAAAAATAATTGCTCCTTCATTTGCTTGACAAGCTGGGTTCAAAATTCAGTTTCCCTGGCAACAGCTGAGGAAATGAAACTGTAGCATTGCATGTCTAGGAAAGAAAATAAAGGGGAACAGAAAATTACTCCTGAAAATTAGTTAAAAGGATATGCAGAGAGAAGGAAAAACAAGACTGGGCAAGCAGTCACATGTCAATAACCTCAAAGATAAAATATTTCATCTTTCTAAGTTCTACAGGAAATATAAGGCTAAAGCTGGTAGTTGCCGCTGTTGCTTTTATCATCCAGTGGATTTGTTTGCTGCAGTTAGCGTTGTGTGCCAAAAACCATTTTGGCTGCTTCCAAGAGACAAAATAGGCCGAACACTGCACATTTTCCTCCTTAAGCACTGATGGGTGAAGCAGCTTTGCAAAAGCTGGTCTAAGAATCCATCTGCAGAAATGCCCACAGTGTCTTTTGTTAAAAGAAAACCCCTGAATCTACATGCAGGGATGAAATAGCCTGGGCAGTCTTTCGTGGGACAACAAAGGTAGCGAGCAGAGAACACAGTGAGGGTCTTCAGGGTCCCACCTCGTGCCTCAGCATGGCCTCCTGCACACCCTTCTTGCACAGCACAGAGCCCTGTGTGTGACGGAGCGGGGAAGGTGAGTAATGCCCTGCTGCTCCAACCTGCCAGAAGGAGCCCTGGCACCCGACGGACAGCTCTCTGCCATTGCAGAGCACCTGACAGGCAATACTGCAATGAAGACACTGCAGAGCACCTCCAAGTCAGATGAAAAGGTTGGCAGCACTGTTTGCAGTGTGGTATTTTTCAGGTTTTAATTCCTATTAAATGTAAACCCCAAATTTATTAATCTTCCCCTACCTTGTCAGACGACCAGCGTAGTTTGCTAGCTGAAATATTTCTGGGAAGTCACAGAACACTAGATGATTAAGAACTTTCAGAAATTTTTCTGTACTTCCCGAAAGTTAAAAATCTCAGAAGAAAGTGCAGAACACTGTTCAATCTCCTGTTCAAATGATAGGAAAAAGTTCTTTCTGCACATTCTTTAGACTGAATAAATCACCACATGTTCCTGCCTATCGGAAGCACACCAAGAGAATAGCACCACAGGACAGTGGTTACTACACCTTCACATCCTCTGTATACCACTAACAATTACTTGGAAAGACAATACTGGGAGAATGTGACTTGTTTAAGAGTCAGACAGCTGTGGCATCCAAAATGATTTGTGACCATGTGCCTCAGTGCTCAGCTCCACTAATGGAATAACATAAAAAAACCCTGAAATTGCAATGAAGTACCAGGTATTTATTGAGCTATTTATTGTGTTTCCAGCCTATTTGTCTCTAGATTGATTCAGAAGCTCCTCTCCACCTTTCGTAAATTACACTTGTTTTCTAGCCTCATTTCACATTAAGAGTGATTTTAGAGTGATCTGACATATTTACTGACTCTTTCATTGTGGAACTGTGAACTAGATTATGCCACAGTCTCTCCCTGTCCATAAGGCAGTAGCCTGGCTGGGGCTGACAGTGTCAATTGTCAGATTGCTGGTGAAATATCTCCTCTGCAACTTCTAGCCACTGCCAGATGATCAAATGCAGGAAAGCAGAATGAAAACTGCCACAGCAAGGAACAAGTGGCTCTATGTATGTTCACGTAAATAGTTCAGTGTTACAGATGATGCTAGAGAGGGGGGCAACTAATACCTCCTATGCAACAGTCTATGGCTGTGACACTTTACTGCCATGTTCTTTTTGATTATGTTTAGCAGAAGCCAGTAGGAAGAAATGAGTGCTGCGTAAGGTACAAGATCCTCATTGATCATGGGCTGCTCAGGAAGGTGGTGGATTCACTGTCCCTAGAGGTTTTTAAGATGAGACTGGATGTGGCACTGAGCGCCATGGTCTAGTAACCATGGCATCAAGGGTTGGACATGATGATCTCAGAGGTCTTTTCCAACCCGGTTGATTCTAGGATTCTATGAAGCTTCTTTCAAGAAAAATTCCTGTTTCTGCACATGTCCTTCCTCCGTGAAAATTATAGGAAGGAGACCAAATCTGATCCCTGAAAAGACAGATAAGAATCCTAGTTATGGGGAGAAAATGAAGCTAAGGGAAAAAAAGGCTTTAAAAGAAATAAAAACAGCAGTTCTAAGGATCAGTCTGTGGCTGAGAAGCCATTTGGGTAATACCAGATAAGATTTGAACTTGCTGTTGGGGAGAAACTCCGTCAGTTCTATAGCCTTAATATGATTTCAGGATGTTAGGACTAGAAGGCTGCAGCTGGTGTTCTCAATGCTGAGTTATGTGCCACTGAGAGAGAAGAAACAGCAGCTTGTTCTGTCCACTGACTTTGATCACTGACAATGGGAGACCAGCAACAAATACCATTAAGGTCATATGTGTGTGCCCACCTCTGCCCAGGGTCCAGTTTCAGGATCACTACATGATCTGAAGTCATCTTCTGCCTCCAGCAAAAAGCCACTAATGCCTTTTCTAGGAAGAAGCAGCTTTCCATTTTTGTACCAGCCCTGGGTGATTGCTTGGCCAAGTTCTGCCCTTAGTTACAAATCAATATTGCCTGAGACTGTTCTGCCAAACTGATCATGCTTCCTTGACCTGTGACTTTTAGACTTTAAAGGCTGCTCTGAGTTGCTTAGAGAAGCAGTTAGGGCAAGCAGATGCTGTATGTGGAACAGCAATATATGAATAGTCATTTGTGGAGGAGGTGACAAGGCTTATCCTCTTTCCTGTGGAAAGTTATTTCACAGAGAGAACAGCCCCAGGAAAGACCTCTGCCTTCTACATATCATTATTACAATAGAAGGTTTCCTTGTACCAGGGAAATTATTTTTGTCAGTAATAATCTTCATCCTAGAGTTTCATGCAATCATTAAAAAAAAAAAACCAACACATTTTACTGTTTCCAAGATAAGAACAAGGTCTCCAATCTGACTTCTTTTCTGTGGAAAGCTTCTGCAGAGAAAAGCAGAGATGTGAAGTGTTTGTAAAAACGTTTGGTGTTGGTAATCTGTGCAGCAGTGCTTTGTGCAGGGTAAACCTTCCTAAATATGCTTTCCTGTATATTCATTAATGTCATCTGGCTCCTAAATGACCATATAAGCTTAACTGAGGACAATTTTATATCCATCAGGTTGGAAGATTTGCTTCATTAAGGCTGAGAAAGATTTGTATTGTTTAAGAAGCCTTTCTTTGTGTGTTGTCTTCATCAGTAAATTGCGAGAAACACCTATGGAAGAAGAGGGAGTGATAACATGACAGCCAGTACCAGCCGTGGCTTTCACAGCCTGCAGCAGCTGACATCAAGGCACAGCCTTCATCTGTTTCCCTCACAGTTCCATATGAGTTTTGAGAGGCTTGTGGAGAAAAAAATAGAATTATGGAATATGGCAGTAGGAAGAAGACTAGGTCTAGTGGCAGACATTCCTTTCTTAACCTTTTGGGGACCCCCAAGAAGAATCTATCAGATTTTAGTACACTTCTCAAGCCTTACTGTTTTTCTGTGGTCTGCAGAGAGGTCTAAGAACTGAGGATCAGTTCCTGCCCAGCATCTATTACCAACAGGGGACCATCCATCACTGACTCCAAAATTATTTCCATTCCTAGTCATGACCTGAATCCATGTTGTGACTGATCCGAAGTGTTACCTTTAATTAGCAAAACTTGTTAAAATCTTAACATTTTCATTGTGATTGCCTGGGAATGGGAGGTTTGACACCCCATAGCACTGCTAGGTGGCATTTCTTCAGTGTTGGCCATGCTATGATGCATTAGCAACAGGAATAGGAAAGTTCTCCCTCAGTGATGTGCTGCTTATTTTAATCAAGTGTGGCAGCAACTTTACATGATTCTCACTTAGTTAAAAGATGGTGGAACAGAGTCACAAGGTTTGGGTCAAGATGCCATTAAGATAGTCTTTCAACATATCACATTACACACAGTGATTCCTTTAAAAAATGGAGGGGGTTTGCATATAAAAGACTAGAACAGTTTCTTTTTATAGTAAAATGCAGTCAATAAATGTGTTGATGTTTAACACTGGCAATCCAGTTTAAAGTATTTGATTGGAAATTTTAAGCCTGAAGCTCTATTTAAATAAAACGGAAGTTAAATCCCTTTATCTTTGATGCTGATTCTGTTTATAAACATTTTAGGTTATCAGTTTTATTCAAAGGAATATTGCAGAACAGTCCAGAGAAACACTGTATCAAATGGAAATACCAGTGAACAAAGATGGAACCAATGAGGTGCAATAAAACAAAAATCAAGATAACACATGACCATAGCACTTTGTAAAATCTAAATTAACAGTTACAGCACTAATACACACCGCATGACTAAGTTTAAATTACTCTAAGACTTATTTGGTGAAAAACCGCCCTGTGCAGCCAGTAAGACAGCAAAAAGTCAAAAGAATTCTTAGTCCATAGAATTACTGAGCAGCCTAATTTCAGTGTAACAAACATTTGAGTTCAGAGAGCTCAATTAGCCAAAGTCAAGATGAAAAACACCAGAGATGTGCTTGGAAATCAAGTTCCACTACACATCATTATAGAAACTTGTAAATAGGTTATTTCCAGAATTTCTAGAAGACTACAGAACTGCTGAGGTATCAGAAGGCCTGACAACTGCTTACTGGAAGTGTAACAATTCCCATCAATTTTATTTTGGGAAGACAAAATCTGGTCAGGGTGGCAATGACAGCCAAGAGGAGGATAAGAGGTCTGACAAGGTCTGCAGTAGCTTAGTTCAGCAGCTGGCAGTGCACACAAAGTGAGCAAAGTGTGTGACATTGGGAGATACAGGGAGAAATTCTCCTTCTTTCCTTCAAAATAAAAAATCAATGGAGGAAGTTGAAGTTCTTAATTAACTAAATAACCCACAAAACCCCATTTTATTTTCTTTCATTGCAGAAGTAAGCTTTACAGTGTGAGATTACATTTAATTTTTCATACAGTACATTATTAAATAAAACACTGAAAAATGAAATGTGTGATATTCCATTTTCACGTTCTGAAAGGCAGGCTTTTTGAAGTTTAACAAATTGTTTTCAGTTTTTCTGTGAAAAATCTTTGGGCTTCAGAGGGTGCAAGCGAAGGGTAAGGTCTTTCTTATGTGGCAGCAAAAGATGCAGTTTTGAAAATTCTTAAAGTTCTGTCAGAATTCTGTTGAAACTGTTTTCAAGAAACATTTGGGGCTTATATAACTTTATATTCCAACGGAGAAAGTGCTCCATAGAAAGATTTCAAGTAAACTGGAAAGGCCTTGTGGCATGCAAAAAGCTGCTGTGGTTGAAGCACAATATTAGGAGCACTAATTTACAAAAGTAAAAAGCTGTGGTTCTGCAGCTCTGCTCCTCCTCTGCCCCAAGTGCCTCTCTCAACCCGAGAACTTTATCCACCTTCCACGGAAACCTCTCCTTGTTCAGTGCACAGGGAAGAAAATGTTTTGTGACAGTCCATTATGCTTGGTTTTTGTGGGTTTTTTTGTTTGTTTGTTTGTTTTAATCTGAGGTTTGTCATCACACACTATCCTGAGAACATCAACGGTAAAAAAAATGCTGATATGTGTCTATAATTGATACCGGTCAGCTCTTCTAAAGCATTTAGGAGCAGGAAGCATATCATTCCCATTTTTTAGATAAGAGCTACTGATTGTAAGAGCTCTTTCTACTGTGGAATGTAAAATATGGCATTTTATACAGTTCGAACACAGCTCATTGAAAACTTAGTGGATAGTTAATAAGAGTTATCAAACGCTGCTTGCCACAACTTTGGCAATCCTTTTAGGTGGATTCTACAGTCCATCCATGCTTAAAAAGGAGAAGTTATATAAGTCACTGCTTCTTTTTAACAAACATGTTTACAGAAGACATGGAGTGAGATAGTCTAAGTGGTTTCACATGCAGAAGAACATATGTCTTCTGACGGAGTCATGCAGCAAGAAGACGGCTGACGGAAGATGGTTTCAGGTTTCTGAACAGATTGGTGCTGGGATGGTATTGCTGCTAAGTGAACGTGCCAGTCAGGATCAGAGCTGAGTCTTTCATGTTATACTAAACCCAGACCAGGCTCTGGCTGCACGACCTCATTAACCTCATGACTCTTGATCTCTCAATTATGCCCAAGTCTGCACTCACTGAAGAATTTGGGACAAGTCTGGCTCCAACCCTAATTTATTTATTTCCATAAATGATCTATTTACAATGGCTTGGAGGTCAGCATCTTTTTTACAGACGACCACACTCAGTAGGGGGATTATCTACATTTTCGAAATGCCGTAATGGTCCAATAATACAGATGTAGCACCAATAGTGTTGTAGAAAGAAATCTAATCTGGGAATTCATTTGCCATCCAGAATTTCAATAAGAAAACCAAAAATTATTAGAAGTGTTTGAAATGAACCTGAGACTTCCTGCACTGATGCAATTATATGAATTAGTCCTGATTAGGCTACAAAAAAATCCCCTTGTTCAGGAGGCAGATGAAGTTTAAAAACGAGCTAAGCTGTACTAGAAACATATCAAGCATAAACATGAATAGACAATACTACTTCGGAAAGAGAAAGAGAAGAGGGAGGTGATAGCTCCATGCTTACACAAAAGTTACCCACACTAGTCATTAATAGGAGATAATTTCTGACTGTTTTTTCCATTAAGAAGGTTCTGGATCAATGCTGGTATATTAATTCTGCTATTATTTCTTCTGCAACATCTGCTGTCATGGTTTAAGTTAAAACAGTCAAAAGGACCCTTGCTACTTGTTCTGTTCTGGCATCACAGAGGATGCAAACCTTTCAAAGCAAAATCAATGTGAATTTGGCAGAGAAGTGTGTTGGCTATTGCTTCAGAACTTCACATGCTTGTTAAAAATTCTCTCCAAATGAAGCCACTGCATTTTCTTTACAGAAGTACCTGAGCAACCTTGGATCAAGAACTTCATTTTGATGAAATATTTAAGTACTTCTAGAGTTAGTCATGTATTTAAATATCCTGTGGCAAAAGCTCAGGATTATTTATTACAGTAAAGACAGATAAGTTTTTGTTAGAATGGAGTTGGCAGGATCTAACTCATGTTAATGCACAAAGATATCCCTAAAACTAACTCATGATACATTGATGTTTCTCTGGTTTTCAGTGTTACTGAGGTACTTCTAAAACTGTTGCCACTGTTATTCTCAAACAAATTAAAGTTGGCTTTGCCAAAGGAACAGGAAGAGCACTTTCCTAAAATTTATATAGTAAGATGCACCATGTGCTCCACAGGGAAAATCCGTCCAGCACTCAAGGAAACATTGATCCTGTATTCAGATTTATTTGGGTGATTACGCAATGTTTATTTACCCTTGTGTTAGTGTGTGATATGTGCATTCATCACTGCCATCATTTAACTCTGCACCTTTAGCCTGGGCAGCCACGAACCTTGAATTCCATTCTGTACCCTTCATCACCTAGTGTGTCCACACTTGTCCATATCCTCCAGTCCCAAAAACAAGCACTTTTCTGTAGCTCAATTCAAATATAAATTTTTTCATCTTTGATGGACTATCACCCTTCATTATATCAGATAATGATCTTGTCAGTATGCCCACTGGTGTTTTTGAGAGTTCCTGGGTAACAAACCTTTATCAATATCAGCAGATATCAGGATCTGACTCTTTCAAATTTCCCTAGATTTGAACTTCTTTCTGCACTAAAACATAAAGACATCCAGTGTTGTTTTCAAGTAGAAAAAATATCATATTTTTTAAAGAGAGAGAACTATAGCACTTTTATATACATCTAATACTACACTTTTCAAAAAGTACTGTTTCCTAGATGGACTATAGTCTCTGGTCTGTTTCTTAATAAATATCAAAGAACCATCTCAAACTAGAGGCAAAAGAACAAATATGGAAGATAAAACAGCTCAGTACAGTGATTTACTGAAAATTAGATAAAATTAGATAAAATTATGCTCAGTCATAGAAATCAAATGCTCCTTTAGACATTCTTCTATATTGTTAGCCTAATTTATTTAATATTAAATGTTTTTCTTATAATCATCTCAGGATCACAAATTCTCAATAAATTCACCTGGCCAGTTGTGAAGCCCTGCTCTGGGTTCCTGACTCTTCTCATCTCTCTTCTCTTTCTCACTCTTTCAAGCCCTTCAGTGCCTGGCACTGTGAACTCTGCTCCTGGTGCTGGGGCCAGGCAGTGTCCAGCAGCAGTGCTCAGCCTTGCTGGCCTCCACATGGAGCCAGTGTCACCTGCACAGCACAGACAGGGCTCGTGAGCAGCACAAGTGGGGAGGAGCTGCACAAGGAGCCAGAGCACCGTGTGCTTCATGAGTGGGCAACATGAGGGGAGCCGATAGCAGAGGTGAGGGGCAGGAGCTGCACCAAGACTTCAGGCTTGAATAAACTGCACCCTTTTAATTACTCAGCTCACAAAATAGGAGAGGCCTTAAAAGAAGTACATAATTCTGCTCAGTCCTCTGCCTGGTACCAATCTTTGCCTGTAGATTCCATTCACTGGAATGTTTCTCATGTGGTTTCCAATGGTTTTCAAGGCGTATGACAACAAGCCTTTTTCTTTATTACTTCTCTCCTATCCTTCAGAATCTCCCAATCACTTTCTCTTTCTTTCCTGAGTAAGTCTGGAACTTTATAAATCACTATCTGAAGAGAAATAACAAGAGAAAAATAAAGACCGATATTGATATAGAGCAGCAATTTCAAAAAAAAAAAAAATTATTAACAATAATCTGGCTAAGGAAAGAGCTAAAACAGATTACTTTTGACTGATTTAAAATTCTGATATTGCTATTATAGAGGGAAACCTGTTAAGCCCTCAGGGACAGATCCATTGGCCTTTCCCATAAACTTTAACAGATTCCACAGAGAAAAAAGACATATATTAGGCCCAAAATTACCATATCCAGTCAAGTGATGTGAGCACCATAATACTCTCCAAATGTAAACACGTGTTTCTCCTTAATTTTAAGAAAAGAGCTAGGAAAGCTGAGGCAATATTCTGGGGCTGTTAGACAATATTGGATCTGTTCATGTTCTGTCAAATTCCACTCCTAAACATCTCCTGGGATATACAAGACTAGATCAAGTCAGCAGTGCCCAGTGATGAAGAGATAGAAATGTCGAGTAAGGTGAGAGCTAAAATCAGTTTACCTGCCTGATAAAAAAGCATCTCAAGCTGACCAGTCATGTGTTTTCAAAAATCAAAAGCTGCTGGTGAAAATTCACCACGTCCTCAAATTTTCTGTGCTCAAAATGCTGACACCATTGTGAGGGACATTGACTTGGTTTAGGCAAGCAAAGGAGATGCAGAGTCAAACTTTCCCTCCAAATCGCTGTTAGTACACTGACCTATGTTTTGAAACACTAAGTCAGTCACTGGATTAATAGACATACCTGTCCATATGCTGAAGCAGAGCATGAGGAAGCCACACAAATAGCAGACCAAGCTGATGGGAAAAATAAGTAGATACTTATGACCCCCTCCCAGAACACTTCATTGCAGTTTGGGTGTTGCTATCAGAAATCAGGTATCCTGTATCAAAAAGGAATTCACAGTTTCCTCCCATACTGCAAATCAAATGATGGGCAGTTTTAAATAATGACCTCAAGATCCTACTCCTCTGCTCCCATTTTCTTCTTGCAAAGAATTTTATACCTTAATCATGGCATGGTAATTGCTCTTACATAATGTAAAAGTAAGGCAGATGTCTGAAGCATAGTTTAAAAATCAGGTAGGTGTGTAGTTTAATCTAACATGGTTTTGAAGGTTTTGTTCAAAACTAACCCCAAAAGATCATTGGGAACCTCAGCTCTTTTTTTGCAGCTTCCCTGGCAATTGGAGCTTAGTTGTGAGCCATAGAAACATCTATACAGGAGTGGGAATACCACATGATCTTCCAGCAATTCCTATCACTCACTCCTTGACACCCAATGTCAACTGGGCTCACGCAAGTACCTTCACAGAGCAGCACTCCCTCTCACAGGCCACCGGACTTCCACACGGTTAAAGACGAGCAAAGTCAGGGGTCTACCTCTGCTAACAAAAACACAGCTGCATGCTGTTAGAGCAGCTGGTGGTTAAGTGAGAACTAATAAATAACAGCCTGTCCTGCCTGGTGCACTGGAATGTGGCAGCGGGGGGAGCGGGCAGAGCCAACGGCACTCCAGAGACTTTGTTTGCATCACCCAGAGGTCAAGAATCACAGTCCCAGTCTACAGCTTCAGGATCCTGGGGTCGCTTCTAAAACAAGATCCCCCACACTGTAAGAAAAAATCCTGTTGCATTAGTCAAGAGGATTTCTGCTTTCTGCCATAGATACCTCCAAATCTGGGCCATAACATCAATTCTTTCAAATAGTCCTTTGTATCAGGACCTCTAAGGATATGGAATAGCAAAAGAGTTGAGCATGATTTCGACTGAGGCATCAAAAGTATGCTAATTGCTTTATCTAATTGACAGATTTTTTAAAAATGCATTTGTGTAATTCAAGGTATTTTTCTCAGTGAATATTAAAAAGTGTTCCTAATAAAATACTGAAAATATACTGAGATAGGCCTGTTTCTGAGTTCTGAGCCTGATTCTGAATTACAATACTTTAAAGCGAATAATGAAATATTGCACTTATATTATATACAGTCTCTTTTTTCTGTCATTTTTTTCTTTGTGTAGGTTTTTCATCATTCAAACATATTTCCTAAAATTTGCTGTCTGTTTTCTGCTCAATCCTCAAATGGTAATTTCAGAAACTAAGATTTTAATTTTTTTTAAGTTGCAATACTTACAATATAAAGACAATAATTATCAACTCTGATAGATGTAAATTTTCAATGTTCCTTCAAATATCTGTGTTAGGTCAAATATGCACAACAAAGGCACAACTGTTTATGTTTCATGCTCTGTATTGTCAGATTTTAAACAGGACTGGTAGACTGTGAAGACAATAGAAGAGAAGAAGATGATGCACACCTAGTGATATCTGGAAGTAAATGCCTTTTAAACAGACTAATCACAAAGCAAACATTTATAAAATGGTTCATTCAGTTCTACTTTGTAGTATTGTAATTAATCAGAAGACTCTGCCCCTGAAAGGATTTTTTTTAAATTGTGGAAATTCTTTTTTCCTCTCACATTTGCTACCTTGAAATCTGACAACCATTAAGTAGAAACATGCAGTTAATATTAACATGAAAAATTAAAGCCATAATGCATGGGAACACTGCCTTGTTAATAACCTGTTTATACCTGGAGGATAGTGATTCGATTATACCTCTTATCTCTTGTTTGTAACATATTTTAACTGTGTGACATGATCCTGGTTTTTGTTTTGGTTTTTTTTTTTTTTTTTTACTTGTGCTTTCTTTTGGTTTCTTTCTTGTAGATGTGTAAAATACATTTATCATCTCTCACATTACATCCAGGTGTCTGATTTCAAGTTCTCCTGCTCTGGTATGGCTCCTGTCGGTCTCGTATTACAAAGTTATGAGAAGACTTTAAATTCCTTGTATCCAGTGTTCTGCTCAGGTTTCAATAGCATCAGTAATGTCATATTCTCAAAGCCATAAGACTATTTCTAAGTAAACTATAAACTAAGATACGTCAGCAAGTTGGAACCACAAAATTTAAATGCTCATAATAATAAATAATTTTCTTATCAGAAAAAGATAACGATTCACTTACAAATAGATACAATCAATATAAACTTGAATAGCAAACATATTTTTAGGTCTCTTTTAAGGCTCCCTTGCTTTAATGATCTTCAGAAATTACTCCATAATGCAAGTAGAACTAAATGCCTAATGCAAGTGATTTTGTGCAAATATTTGCTTACATTTCTAAAGGAAGTTGCTTCATTACTGCTTGTTACTTGTTTCTGTTACAGATATTCAGATAAAAGAAGTATTTATGCTTAGAGGTAAAATGGGACTAAAAGCACCTGATCTTACCTCTGCTTTCTTTTCCTGTATAAATTTGGTTATACTACATGGATTTTGTGCAGGCATCTGACTCCCAAGAAAAGCTGTAGGCACTATATGCAAAAGTAGGAATAGAGTGCCAAAGTACTTTCAGACTCTACATCCTAGTCTTAGTTTTCATCTCCTGAAAAGTGAAGACAACTTTAGAGGAGTAAGATATTCAAGACAGCAAAGAGTTTTGTCACTTCAGTAGCAGAGCTTGTATAGGAGCCTGGAGATACATAGAGGCATCCTGAGTTGGGTTTCTCTCAGCTCTGACAGCCAGGTCTCTCTACAAGACTACAGTGAAAAATTATGCTGAGTTCTGATCCTTAGCCAGTTCAGAATCTATAGGGCCATTTTCTATTACTTGAGTGGCTTGCATTCAAAGCCAGCTCACTGGAGTGAGAGGAGCTCTGGGGCTCTGCTCTACAAATCATTAGCTGTAGCCGCTGCCACTAGATAGTGGGTATTCCCTCTCCCCCCACTACCCTTCCCCAAGTAAGACTCTCAACAGTAGTTCTGACCAGGGTTTTCTTGACAGTTTATTGGGTTTATTTTCTTCATAAATGTCATGATAGGTCATGGATAAGCCCTGATCTCTCATATAGTGACACATAATCAAATGCAGACCCAAGATTACATGCTAATTACACAGGGGTAGTTTCTCAATACTACAGAATTTCAGCCAAAACAAACAAACAAAAGGCTATGGCTAGATACAGGATGCAAGCACAAGAAACCACACCAACAAATATGTAGACTGCTTTCTGTTAACGGCTGGACAAGACCTGGTCCAAAGGCTCAGGAGCAGTCCACTTCTTAGAGGTCAGACACCTGGACTGTACATGAAACTGTGTGCTAAATGAGACAGTTGTTCACTGCTGTTTGACATGAACTCTAAAAATAAAGAAATCACGAAGGCTAATCCTTTTCCCACGTTTACTGTGATAACTGGCAATGTACAGCACTCTGACACAATGTACTTTAACCATGTCATGGTGAAAAGAAAATTCAGTCTTGAGATTACTGATAATGGCAGCTGGTTATACTTAACAAAGAAACACAGCTTGTTCTTGTTATTCACCACTAACTCTGAGGCGGAAGACAGCATCTTTCATTCATTTACAATTGGTCCAAAATTAAATTCCTTGGCGTCAAAAACTTGAAGAACTTATATCAACATCTGACAAGGTAAAGTAATGTATGCAGGATACAGTCCTACTTTTACAATTAATCATCCTTAAACAATACAAAAAAAAAAAGTGATGTAAACTGATGTCCCAGAGACGGTTAATGTTCTACAGTGAAGAGAAAGTGAAAGAATTTTTAAATATACATAGAGTAATTCATCAGGGGTGTGGGGGGGGACGGGGACGTGCAGTTCAGAGAAACTAAACCACCACATAGCAAAAACATCCCAGCTTTGAACACTGACATTGACAACCCTTCAGCTGGTTCTTCCCAAGTTTGGATTCAGGAAGTCAGACATCCTATGTGAAAGGCAGCAATCCAAAAGCAGAAACAAGGTCCTATGAACATGTGCAGACTTGTCTCAAGGTGTCAAAGGGATTAAATCCCAGAACTCCAGGCAGCCAGGGTCAAGGACAAGGGAGTTTACAACTTCAGCATGTGTCAAGCTTACTCATCTATTACTTTCTCCAATTACCTTTTCTCCTGTATATCTTCTGCAAGAAATGGTCCCTCAACTCTGACCTGAAGCACAGTTTTTGAACTTGTGAAAACCCACATCACCCTCACCAAGCCTTGCTGTTCATTGGAATATACCTTGTGATCTTGGGATGTATGGAAGACACACAGAAAATGTGGTTCAGGTCCAGCCTGCCTGAAACCTACCTGTGCCTTAAGGGCTGGCTCTTGGCTGTTAGAAGTGCCAGTAGGGGTATTGCATATGGAAATGTAGGTGTAGCCTTGGCTGACTGTTTCTCTAAGAACAAAAATTGAAAAGTATGAAGTAATAAATTCTACTCTTACTGCAGTAAAACACTTGTAAAATAAGCTACCCTCAAGGTATGAATCTCACTGGACGACTCAGACATTATTTATACTTATAATTAATTTCTTGCTGGCAACATGGCCATATAACATGAGACACCATTCAACACATTTAAGGCAACATCATTGTACACCCTAAAATTAAGCACCATAAATTTAGTTATTCTCAGAATAATTAGATCAAAGTTTCATTAGCACTTTGGACAAGTCTGTGATTTTATAACACTTCAGCTTAATATAGTGACCAATTTAAACTGAACATTTGTTTAATATATTGTTGTGCAACATGGATTTAATAGTAGTTTAGATCTGTAAGCTTGGCGGTTTTTGGTAGTCTGTAACTTTTCATTGTCATTTATCTAAACTATGTAAATATTAAGCCTGTGGGACTATGACCAGTATGCCAACATCAAATACACTAGAAAAAAAAAGTCTCTTTATTAATAAGTTCTTTGAAAAGTGCTGTAATTTCCAAATATTCCTCAGGAATTACAAATTACATTAAACCAATCTTCATTCTATTTTATAGCTAAGTAGCAGGCTTTGGAAGATCACAGAATCACAGAATCATAGAATCACAGAATAGCTGAGGCTCGAAGGGACCTTCAGAGTTCATCTGGTCCAACCCCCAAAGATAGACAGGTGCAGCAGACGTTACCCACCTTGATATTGGTCAGGTTTATTATTTTCATCTCATATATAAAATTCATTGGAATACTAAAATATTTTCTATTTGTATTTGTAATACACTAAATTTTGTGTGGAAAACAACACAAAAATAAATATCAATAATTCTCTAACTGAAAGTGCTTAATAACTGGATCTACTTCATATTTAGGTACTATTTCTATTTGTGATTCTGAAAGTGGAATAGACATGACATCTATCAAATATGAATCATATTGCAAGAACACCTGAGCAGGGATTAAAAATCAAATAGGTCATGACAAATTGAAAAAATTACCTGAAAAAAAGAGAACACAATAACAAAAATGGTTACATATGAAGGAACAGCCTGTGAATACAGATAACCATGATGCAGGAAAGCCTTTGGAAACTTTGAGGTTTACAGGAAGAATATGAATCAGGAGCACAACATTCAAGACATTCGTTCCTTTTCTGCATTATGGGCAAGCTTAACCCAGAATACCATCCCCATTTTGAATATCACACTTGAACAAAGACATGGACCTAATGTAGGGAAACCAGCAAGTGCAAAAACGTGACCATGGATCCCAGAAACATAAGAGAAGTTGGGAAGAAATGGGGTCATTCAGAAGATTGAAGAGGAATACAGAAGTCCCCAGAAGGAAAGGCTGCTTCAGAAAGGGAGTGATTTGTCAGTTCTTGGCATTGATAGAGGCTTAAAGTGGTGTGACAGAGGTGGAGGTCAGACCTCAGAAAAGGTTTCCTTTATGCTAATTAACCAGCGGGATAGATTGCCTAGACTGTGGGAAGTGTCTACTGCTGGTACTCTTTAAGAACAGGTGAACAGGAGCTGGAATACATGAAGGTGGAGCTGCCCCTGCCTTACGAGAGGGGTCTCTGTTGGCCTTACCCTCCAAGATTGTCCTTTCACAATTACTTGTTTCACTGCAGTCCTTCCCTGGCCTTCCCCTTACATCTGTATTTGGCTTTCAGCTCATTCCTAAAGCTTCAGCTACCCTTATAGTCAAGAAACCACATGGAATGATATAATAAGCTGGTGTAATGCTCCTATTCTTCATGTGCATTATTCTCTTTTTTCACTTTAATCTTCCTTGTATTTTAGGGATCATACACCACCCTGTGTTCATGCAGGCATGTGGGTTTTTTTAAGCACGAAAAGATCCCATTCCTGATTAGCCTTAAAATGACCCCAAAATAAATGCTTGGTAACACATGTTTCTTAATCAAGTTGTACCAGTACACCTCACAATGCTCACAGTTACGATGCAGTTGGCAATAGCTGAGACTATACAGTATACAGAGGTGACATATTTCTTTCTAAAATAAAAGTATGAGTAAATATCTAATAGCAACACTAACTTACATTATGTCATCAGTTTTGAAGAGGAAATTACTCCACAGATTAATGAGGAATCCTGCATAGAAGTCAAACGTATGATGTAGTCTTATAGCATTAATCAAGAGCTAAATATGATCTGACCTACTTCAAACTGACCAGCCTTTAATAGAGAGAAGATAGAAAGGCAGAGGACCAAGACTCCATATTTATCTCTGGTGTAACACCAACAAAGCCAACAGAATTCCTTGAAGTTCAGTATGCCTCAAAGCACCACATGGCAAATGAAACAGGTCATCCTGTAATCTGCAAGGTATGATGCGTTGAAAGAGCAATGCCATTTTCCGTTCCTATTTAGGAAACATGATAGTCAGAAATAAGATATCACAAGACCATATCTCAGAAAAATGTCTGTTTATTGTCATGCAAAACTTGATGTATCAATTAGGTAAAAAAATTTACTAATTCAAACATAAATATACTCTAGGAAGTCCTCTGGAATGACAAAATCACAAGGTTTCCTAGAAAAACTGATTTTTTCTATTCTGCACATGGTAAACATAATTATGCTGTAAATAATATAGAAGTAAACATGAAATTTTACATACAACTTTCATGAGGAATTAAACAGGTTATACTTTATTTTTTCAAAATCCTAAAACTAGGAGACCATTCATCCATCTGATCAAGTCAGACTTCTTATTTTGATCCCCAGAGATAGTGATTCCTTAGTGCTGACACCAAACACGATAGCGTTCCCAGACCCCCCTGAAGGTACGTTCTAAAGAGGCAGACATTAATAGATAATGACTGGGAACAGAACACATAAATACCTTTTAAAAAATTAACAAACCTGTATTTTCTTGGACACATGAGCAGTAAGAAGAAATCACCTAGTATCTTTTTAGAAAATGCATCTAACAATTTCTCATTCATAACCTGCTTCAGGCTTCACACTCCCTGACAAGAATCTCTATTTACTTGTGGTAATGAGAAGTCTCCATACTGTTCATAGTTGTTAGTGACTGACAGCATTTCACATTTAGCAGTTTCAGTCACTCTGATCAGGATCTCTAATCCAAGTTCTGCATTTCCAGAAGAACATGACCTTGCCAACAAACTGGGAATTCAGCAGTCCCAGGAAGGGGGAGCTAAAGGAGATGTTAATTTCCCACTATTTCCAGCACAGGTCTGTGTCACCCTGTTTACATCATGCATCATTCATCTGCTGTGATGAAATGCAACCCTGTGTTTTAAAAAAAGACCTCTGCAACAGTGAGGATACTATATCTTTGTGAGAAGTGTTTCACATATTTTCCATGGGCATTAACTGCTCCTGCTTCTATTTAAATCTGGGTGGCCCTCTTTGGAGGGTATTATTCACTTTGAGAAATCCATTGAGAAGGGGCTAAGCACAAGAAGGGGAAAAGCCAGCATGGCAGCAGACAGCAGCATGGCTCCTGAAGAAAAGCCGAGCACTGCTCCTGTGAAAAGGGCTGTCCACAAGATCCGAATGGCCAGCCAGGTCTTCAGCTTGGCGCGAGGTTGGCAGCAGTGGGCATCGGACCACCATGTAAAGCAAGAGCAAGAGCCCTCTGGATGGGCCCCCACTGCAGCAGACTCATCAGCTCAGCCTGTACAAGAAAGTTCCTTCAAAAAATGGCAAATTCCATCTGTCAAGAGGGACCAAGGAAAAGATGATGAAAAATCCTCAGTGACAATAAGAGATGCTGAAAAAAATTCAAGGGAATCAGATGAAGCCCTCAGAATGTTCAACATTAAAAGCAAAGAGGTGACCAAAACCGTTGTCAGCAAAGCCTATGAACGAGGAGGCGACGTCAGCCTCCTCAGTGAAAGATATGAGAATAACAACAGCAGCTCAGAGATGACCAAGCTCAAAGAAGAATCAAATGCTATTGACAAAATTCTTAGTGGCAAATTATCTCCAACCATAAGGAGAAAGTGTTCAACTGTGGTATCAGATCTGACCAAGGGCTGGGAGCATATGGAACAAGAGGACAAAGAGGCATCTAAGAAAGAACTGCTACTTAAGTGTCGTGATGACAGCCTGGATGCCCAGGACAGTGGCTATGGGGAGGCAGAGGAAAAACCTGAGCAGGAAGACAGTGACCGAGAGGTGACGGCTGTGAAGATTAAACGTCCTGTACCATCTCTGTAAGTAAAGCATCTTTATTACATTATCACAAATGGCAGAGAGGTACAGGTTTCTGTGAGAAAGATGGGTGAGAAGAATGGTAGGAAGTGATTAAACTATAATTCTTCAATTAAAAGAAAAATTTAGGAAACCTTTCACATATCTGTGCTTAATTAGTTAGTCAACAACATCTGACTATAGCCTAGGGTTCTATGTGCTATGTACATAATAGACACAGTCAGGAAATTATATTTGGGAAATGTTAATTATATTTAATTTTCATACTGGATTTACTGGTTTATGAAAATAACTACTTCCTTCTTACTACTTTAGTCTGAATTTCAGAATATCACCTATGCATTTATTTCAGCAAATGGTGTCTAAACAATTTATTTGACAAACAGTATTTCCAAATACTTATCAACTATTTTGCTTAGTATAGATTATAAATACTTTCAGGAGCAATTTGCAGAGAATGTCCAAAATTAACATTGCATTAATTACTTCCAATTACATCTTATCAAAAGCTGGTTCAATGCTTCACTTTGGAAGCTTTCCCATGCATTTGGAGTTCATCAGTTCAAAGCAGAGAAACTTTCATGGGATCTGGGACCCCAAACATACATTAAAAAGCATCCATCCTGCCTCAACATCTGCAGGATTAATTTGAATCATGCTGTATGCTGTACATCATTTGACAAAAAGAATATTTGAATCATCAATACATTCTTTAATATCAAGGTCTCTCTTTGGGCACACTACAGTGTGGGATGAGGGGATAGGGAAGTAAGTTCCTTGAATATATTGTAGAAGTAAAACTTCCTTATACCTATAAATTGTATAAAGAAAAAGGAAGAAGAATCTGTTACTTTACCTACAGTTATTACAGGTTCTACTTAAATATTTGAATGAAAAAGTAAATTCATAACATTAAACAGTTTTGAGTAAGAATTCTTTCAGTAAGAGTCTTATATTTGAAGTTTACTACGCTACAGCAGGCACACATTAAACTTGGAGTCCAGGTGCTAAACAAGTGCTGTCCAGCCATAACCACGGAATCCTTGAGAAGTCTCCTATGAGAGCAGAGGAACAGCAGTGTTTGGTAGAAATTCTCCAGTTTCCATTCCCAGAGATCTCTGGCAGAACTACCTTCCCAGCAGACAGTTACAAACAGTTGTGCTGTGGCCACACTTGCCAATAGGCAGATGCCAAACTAATTCATCTCTCCTTTGTTAGTAAAAGACTGAAAGATCTGTATGTCCAATGCTGCAAGATTGGAAACTGTATGCAGCCATTATAGATACAGCACACTGTGTGCTCCACTCCTCTGTTTTACGGACTCAGTAATGCCATGGAACAAAGGCAGCAGAAAGGAATGTGTGGTTGAACCTGAACTGTTTGGATGTGGAACTCACATCTGGCTGTGAAATTACAATGAAGGGGAGCCCAGCTTCTGAGGCCAGTGAGGGCAGCTGAGCTGTGGCTGACGTGCAGCCCACATGTTGCCCACTGGCTTTCTGGGCAGGGCCGACATCTGCAGAGAAACTTTAAACTGAGGCAGGGCTCAGCAGAGCTCATCTGCCCAAGCCTGTGGGAGGGAAAAGGCTGGTGCTGGGACATGGGTTCCTACTGCAGCCATCCCATAGTGGAGCTTCTACACCATGTCCATCACCCGCATAAATGCAAGATGAGCAGGAAGCAATTTGAGACAAGCAGTCAGGACTTTAACCCCCCCAATTAGCCTGTGGTCAAAGGGTGAGTAAGGCAGCAGGAATCAGAGGACCAAGGCCAGGATGTTCATGCCGTATCCTAATTGTCTTTTCAGAAATGAAAAACTGGGATCAGCACTGAAGATGAAAAACTGATGAAAGTGCCAAAACAGACTTTTTGATCCCTCTGCAGACAGGCAGGCAGGCAGGCAGGCTGTATCATCCCCCATGTTTGGATTTTACATCTCACTACTAATGAGCATTTACCATGACCAGCATTAAACTGGACCACCACAGTCATGGATTTCAACCATACAGTTCTTTTTAGCACAGTTATCTGAACACATGCACCTACACAGCTATTTTCAGATGAGATTAGAATGATGCTTTGCTGTACAGCTGACCAGTCATCTCCAATAAGAAGCAAATGGTTTATAGCTTAAGTAAAAAAATCCCTCCAGTAATGTAGCTCTTGAAAGTTTGTGGCCTCCACTTTTGGTGAAGACTGTGTGCACCATCCTTTCACAGAAGTTAGGATCTCAAACCAAAGATTTCATATATACAGTGGGAAAAGGATATATTTGCAACACTTATCCATAAATAACCTCAATTAAAACAATTTTATCAGTTTAGAATGTTATATTACAAACAAACCAACTACCTAGTTTCTATTAAACTTTTCCTATATTTTTCTCTAATTTTAGTGCTGTTACATAGGAAAAACATTGATTAGCTATATTTACTGAGGTGCAAATGATTGAAATAACACCCTCTATGTTACTTACATCTCTCTCACTGAAATCTGACACAAAAATAATTTTCTGTTCTTACAGTGCTGTTATCAGGATTGGATTTTTTTAATTTTTTAAAAAATTTATTTTATAGACTCCAAATATATTGTTTCAGCCTGCTACTTCTATGAATCATTCAATGACATTTAATCTTCTTCAAAAAGGTCATAAGCACATGGTTGTTAAAACATATTTCCCATTTTCCTCTCTATGTTTCAGGGAAAAAAGCATCAGTGCCAGTATTTTGTTTTCCTTGCATCAGCACCTTCATTAGTTCCAGCTGCACTGTTTACAGGAATAAGGTTGCTTCCTTAATAGAAGGCCTGTTAACTCTTACTGGCACAGGAAACACTATTTTGTTCCTGGAGCCAAAGGGATGCAACAAAAGGGATATGAAACTCAAAATTTTAAAAAGGCATCCATACCTTTCCCTTACAGAAAGAGTCAGAGGGAATAGGGAACATGGATATTATCCTCCTAGAATGTCAGAATGCATTTAGGATGATTATTCTGGTTAACAGGTAAACTTCATTAATTGTTACAGGTAAAGCACTTATGGTTTAACATTCACAACCTTCATTTTGGATCCACAATCCTTTGTGTAAGTGGGGTAGAAGCATGAAAAAATGCTCTACATGTACACAGTTCACTGTGTTCACTTGTCATTAAGCTAAACAATGGCAAAGATGTTCAGCCATTGAACCAATTCAGCCACCAGAAATGGTTAAATTAGGAAATGCATTAAAAACAGTTAGTTCCAGTAAGTTTTTTTCAAAGCCACGTGGGGCGCAATAATAGCAAAGGGACAGATAAGATGATGGTTTTCTCAACCACTGAGAAGATGATTTGGATGAGGAAGGAGATAATAGTATTCTGCTAGAAAAGAAAATTAAAGATTTCAGTAGGAAAAAGAGGGAATTCATTCTAGACTGTTAAATTAAAGCAGGCAACAAAGACTTTAGAGCCCCCTGCTATCTCACTGTCTTCTTTCCACTCAACCTGGGGAACTGAAGTTCTACAACTTTCTCAGAGCTCACTACCCTCAGAGAGAAGAGGGAGCAGCTGTCTGTGGCTGAGGGATAAGCCCTTTGCGATGACAACTACTCATCAGCTCCACTGAGACTGTTGGCATCACTTCTTCAAGGCAATTTTGATTCACTTAGGATTTTTTCCCCCTGGCAACTCCGTAGTTAATAAAGTGATCCAGCTCCCCTAGTTCTTCTGTCCCTGGCACTAAGTGTCTGCACTTCTTCCTCTACCCTTCTAATGCTACCCAGTACTAGCATCTTCCTGGTGCACAGATCTGAACTGGGGACATCTCTGTGAATCCTATTCTCTCTTTCAACCAGCTTAGTAGAAAACAAAGGAATGCCCAAACAGCAGGGAAACAGAATTTTCTGCAACTTTGCAGTCCTCTCTACTGTTTTTTTAAGTGTATTTTGATTCTCTAGTGTTACTGTTAATATTCAGCTGACATCACTGAGGAGGTTTCAAAGCAGCCTTTTGGGGAGTAAAAATATTGGAAAACAAATTACTTTGGCACAGCCACTGCACAGTCCCTAGCTGAGCTCTGTATAGACACAATGACAGGATGCGGACAGCACAAATACCAGCTCAGACTATCAGTAACTCCCCCACAATATGTGAAATTGGTCACTAGAGGAAAGAGTATCAACAACTTGTCTTCCTGGAGTCATCCAGCACTATGATGTTGCTATACACACACACACACAAAATAAGACCTCTGAAGGCCTTTCCTCATCCTTTGACATTGACAGAGATTTCAGTATCCTTAAGTTTCTTTCAGGCTTTTACCCCGCCCATGGGAGTGTGAATTTTGGACTTTAGTACTTGTTCAGAACCATACTTCAAATATATAATCACAGGCCAAGCTACCACACTCTATCAGCTTGTTGTTGTTCCTTTAGTTATTGACATCTATTACAGAGGAGAGATTTTTCTAGACCCTACCCTCTGTTTTTCAGCCAAGAGCAGTGGAGGACCTAGACCATACACTTACAATTATTGCAATCTCTAACCTCACGGGGGGCAGATTTCAGGCTTGGGTAGGCAAGCAGAAATGCAGAGCTGCGTGACTAACCAGAAGTACAGAAAGTGCAGGTAATTAGCAGCATGCTGTTTTGTTCCCATAAAGAATTAAGACATTCGGGGAATGTTTTTTGCAAAAACAGGCTCAAATCTGGGCTGGAGGGTGGTAGTATAGACGGGATAAAGCTATGGTCAGCGAAATTGCATTTGAGTCCAAACTGAGCTCAGATTAACAGCCCCCTAGGAACTGACTTAGAAGTGGCGAACTCGTGCCACCTGGTGGCTCCCGTCTGGTCTGCAGGAACACAGTAACCACTTAACAGCAGAGATCAGTAGCAGAACTGAGCCATTAAACTATGAGATGCGAAGCTCAAACGCCCTTTGTGTTTCTTTCAGCGCAAGCAAGCTGAGCGAAGAGGCCCGTGCCAACTCCCGCAGGAAGCACAGCGCCGTTCACAGCCTGAAGGACAAGTGGCAGGAATGGGCCGACCAGCACATCATAACGCAGAAGCTGAACCCCTTCAGCGAGGAATTTGATCACGAGCTGTCCATGTCCACGCGTCTGCACAAAGGAGATGAGGGATATGGCCGTCCAAAGGAAGGAACCAAAACCGCTGAAAGAGCCAAGAGAGCCGAGGCCCATATCCACCGGGAGATCAGGGACATGTGCTTCATCATTGAATCAATGGCTCGGCCACGGCCCGACGGCAAGATCCAAGTTACTTTTGGGGAACTCTTTGAGAGATATGTTCGTATTTCAGATAAGGTTGTTGGGATTCTGATGAGAGCCAGGAAACATGGCCTGGTGGACTTTGAGGGAGAAATGTTATGGCAAGGAAGGGATGATAATGTCATAATCACTTTATTAAAATAAGCAAACCAGAACAACTTTTGGAAAACTTTTCTCCCCTTCTCCCTTGCTATTAGCATTTGCACATGCCAGATCAGAAGCTGAATGACAATATAAACTCAGGCCAAGTTTTTGATCTGTGGAAGTGATCTTGTGTATTTCCTAATTAATTCATTTAAATGCCTATAAAATGATTTTATTTGAATACAGAATCAAGGGTATCGCATTTGTTTTACAAGCAGGATATGCCACTGCTACTGCAGTATTATCTTGTGACAATAATTGGCACAGCTTTCTCTTACATACAAAATCCTTCTTTTTATAACTGGGGTTTTATATATTTATTGTATTTATATAACTAATTTATTAGGTAATTTCATATTTGGAGTTATGAATGTTGGAGTGTAATGAATAAAAACGTTTTAACTAGATAGACACTTAGAAAATGCCTTCTATGCAACATTGTGCAATGTATAAATCTGATTATCTATGTTGATACAGTTCTTATAAACAGGGGGAAAATAGTATGTAACATATAAAAATTAGCCAGGTACTTGTACTTTTGTGTATAGCAATAAAGTGACTAACATCATTATCTTCCTCTGAAATGTACCTCTGTGAGAAAAGATAAATCATGTTCATAACTCTGAGGAAATGTTGTTTCATATTACACAGAAACACTGACCCAATTTTACAGGATTTGATGTTCCAATATCACTGAAATAATATATTTCGGTCCAGATGATGCTGAAGAGGAGTAAATGCTAAATACTTCCAGGTCTTAAAATTGTTTGTGCTATTGACAAATCTGAGGGCTCTGTAAGGTCTTTAATAACTACTGGATTATAGAGATCACTGTTTACTATTGTAAAAATAGCTGGTAAAAATGCATGTACTTCACATGAAAAGCATTTGTTTCAGAGCAAGATGCCTGGACCAATAATTTGCATAATGACAAGGAAGTGGGTTTTTCCCCATAAGATTCTTTCACACTGAAAGAGCAAATATTGTCTTAGAAGTTGTATGAACATCTGTTCTCTCTGATAACCCAAATATTGCTGTCATATTAGGAGTACAGCCCAGTTTGATACTCCAATGTACGAATAAATCAAATATTTAATAAGTTAGTAGTCAGTTCTTGTATCACTATGTCTATTGTAAGTCCGTGTAAATCATTAATATTTTAAGCATGGTTATATGTTGTGACTCTAAGGAAGAAAGAATTAATTGTAAGATGGATTCAATGTTTTCTTGAGATTTCTTAAACTACTCAAGCTGACCTACAAAACTGACCTCAGTGTGATACTTACATATCATAATTTTTACCTGCATATTCTTATTATTTACATCTTTATATAATGACCTTCACAGCTGTCTAAATTGTCGTGATGAAACTTTGTTGTCAAAAGAATACATGAACTATAAATAAAACCCTTAATTATTTCTTGTTTATTGTCCCACATAAATATGTCTGTATATTCTGTGAAGTAAAATATCAATAAGCTGTTTCAAAACGTAAGTGCATTATCTTTTTCACAGGCTGTTAAAGTATTTCCCTGTGAAGGTTTCTCTGTCCAAAGATCCAGAAAAAGATTTCAGGGTGCATGGAAACAGTCCATATAAAAAAAAAAAAACCTGTACAAAGAACACACATTAAAGGCATGTGTTAAGTGAATTACAACTTTCTGCTCATGAGAATTCTCATCCACCACAGGAAAACACAGCAAAGGTACAGCTCACCACTGGGCTTTCAGTGTTATGGGCTTTCAGTGTTACGTTCATATGTGACTTAAACCCCAAGAGGACCTCATCACTGCATGAGGAATCAAACACACCTGCTTTCATTCACCCACCCAAGACAGTCAGCATGATACACTTTTGTACTGAAACACTGCAGCATACCAGTAAGTGGTGCATTTCATTATGCATGTTTACAGCATGTAATAAGAGCTTGTGCGTTGATACAAAGTCCATGAACACCTACCACTCACCTGCAGGGAAACTTCTAGAGTATAACTAGTCCTGAAGTAGTAATCAAAAAAACTCTCCTGGCTTAGGACTTGAGCCAATGAAGTAGCCTGTAGAAACTAATTTACTCTGATGTTTTTCCCATTTCTTCCTACCTGTTCGATAGGAACGTGGAAGTATGGAGTGCCTCTTCTGCTTTATCTATTCCCTGAGCATTTCCTCTAGTGAAGAAATCATTACTTGAAAGGAAGGCAGAAACTGTTGCCAACAATTTTCATCCACGAAAGCCATCTCTGCCTCGTTGCATGCCTACTGTAGAATCCCAGAAGGCGCTGATGTGTATGTCTCAAACACTTACAGCCAGACAGCTGTGGAGCCAACCAAGGATTGTTGGTAATAACACTCTAATAGGAAAGAACAAGATGTGGCTTGAGAAGTGGGCCATGTGGAGGTAGGGCAGCACTTTTCATGGACAAACATCCTAGTACTAGTTCCTGGAGATAAGCACAACCCAGTGAAACACAAGGGCAGGAATGAGACTGAGAAGGGGGCATAGACTGTAGGGGGGATCGAGACCACCAAAGCCCCTCCAACCCACTTATGGGGAATTTTTTCTTTCCAGATCTGAAAGAAGGGACTGAATGTGATAACTAATCTGCATTTAATGTGAGTCAGGGCAGGAAAAACCTACCTATAAAGTATCCCCACCAACACTGGCTGCATGCCTCAGGACATCCCATGGGCTGCACCAATGCTGGACCAAGGACTAGTGATCTCTTTTACTCTTTTCTTTCCTTGTCTCTTCCCTTTCATCTTACCCTTTATCCAAAACCAACTGCCATGTGCTTACATAGTAGGTCAGATACTAACACACCAATTTCCATGCCACCTGTGCAATTTACGAATAAAACTTTCTGAACTTTTGCAGACCTGCTGACTGTCATTCCTTTTGACCAGGAGCACCTCCGAATCTTGGGTGCTTCCTTCTCTTTAAGGATTGGATGTCAAACTACTGACAAAAAAGGCTGGGTTGACTGAATCACCAGCAGATTTAGTGCTGGCATTTTATTGTTCCTGCCCCTTAAGATGCAGGGAGGCAGATACCTAACATGGACTGAAAGAACTGCTGGCATTCTCAAACACAACTTGCTCCAGGTTCATTAGGGCAGGTTAAGCATTTACTTTAGAGGCAACAATTGCTCCTGATCCGGTCTTAGTATCTGAAATTTAGCTGTATCTGCACCAACTGAAATTCATAAAAGTCATTCACTTACACATTTGCAAGCACTGATTATTGGCATTTATTTTTCTGCACACTCCTGTACAACCACCAGCAGTCACTGTGGCCAAGACTACACTTTGACAGTTCCATATAATACCTCCACTAGTACTGGGAGCAAGACAGGCAAGGATAGATGTGATGGTTTTAGTCTAGGCCTTCCTGGTTTGTAACCAGGGAAGTGACCATGTACCCAGTATTCCATACGATTTTTACGTAAACCAGGGTATAAATAAGAGAGAGATTAGAGGTCTCTCTCTCTCTCTCCTTTTCCGGTGAGGTTCAGGAGCGGTGGGTCCTTGCGTTGGTCTCGCTTATCTGGAGGCTGAGCCCTGCAGTGACCGCTGCTCTGCCATGCGGGAGGTTGGAGGGTGCTGGCCTTGTGATCTTGCTTCTCTGAGGGATGTGGTGAGATTTATTTCAATAGCTATTTTGCTAAGTCTCGAGTTTGGTTGCGTATATTTGCTCCGCGTCCCTTTTGTCCCTTTTTTCCCTCTTTTCCCTTTGGGGGGTGTTTGGACTCCCTTCGCTGTATACATAGTGTTTCAGTTGTATATACCTGTAATATATATATAAATATATATATTTATATATAATTAGATTGATTTCGGACTCTTCAATTTTTATAGTTCTTTTCCTTTGCCCTGAGGGAAAGAGAGGGGGGAAGGGGGTTTGCCACTGTGGGTTCGGGCATTTGGCAGAAAGCCAGGTCCTAACTATCACAATCATTTAGCCTGAACCTAGTCCATAGAAAAAGTATGACAGAAAGCAAAACACAAAGACATCCTTTTAGTCTGCAGCAGAGAATGAAAAAGAAAATAATACAAAAAAACCCTCTTTTGTAATCAATAAACACCCACAGCTCTTTGCTGACCTCTCTCAGCTTCCTGACTTTGTTTCTGCCCGACCTGAAGGAAAAGAGAAAAACAACATTTCCTTCCACTTATCCTCGGTGAGGAGCTGTCCCACCTGCTTTCCCACAAGGCTCTCCATTCATTCCAGTTAACCCCTTCATCAATGGCACAATCAATCAGAAATATCTGCAATTCTTTAATTCCTCATTACAAAGGAACTTCCACTTGAAAGCCGGTGCTCTGAGTGAGGTTACCAGAACAACCAAAACAAGCCAAGGCAGAGCTCCCCAGGCAAACACACCTAAAAAACATAAGCCAAGCAAGTCAGCAAGACCTGGGCTGCAAACAGTCCCAGAGCTCTTCTGGCAGCTTCGAGAGTTGGAGGCCTGGCCTGCAATGCCCCTACAAATCAGTGCATTCCCAAATGAGAAGGATCAAAGGGAGCCCCCTGTGCTCAGACCCATCAAACCTCCACCGCTGCAGATGTTCCTTGGGACACTGTGCACCCCATAAACTGCTTTAACTGGGGCAGGATAGAGAGCCTGAAACTGAGTCCAAGATCTGTCATTTCAAAATGTCTTAACAACTGTCCATTAAAGAGCAAACCTGAAGAACCTAAAAATGCCAAAAACCAGAACTGCACTTGGTCCGTCCCCCAGCACAGAAGTGTGAAACGCAGGTTGGTGCCACGGCAGGAGAGCACAGGGGGCTTTATTGCACATCCCTACAGCCAGCACGGGACACTGCCCTCCATCCCACATCCCTACAGACAGCATGGGACACCTCCCTCCATGCCACATCCCTACAGACAGCATGGGACACCTCCCTGCATCCCACATCCCTACAGACAGCACCGGACACCTCCCTGCATCCCATATCCCTACAGACAGCACCGGACACCTCCCTGCATCCCATATCCCTAGAGACAGCACGGGACACTGCCCTCCATCCCACATCCCTACAGACAGAACAGGACACTGCCCTCTGTCCGGCGTTCCTGCCGCTGGGACACTTTTCTTTATTCCCCATCCATGCTGCCGTCCCGGGACACTTCCCTTCCTCTCGTGTCCCTCCTCTCCACACCACCACAATTCCCGTGTCCTGTGTCCCTGCCCTCAGGATCGCCACAATTCCCATATCCCGTGTCCCTGCTCTCAGGATCGCCACAATTTCCATATCCCGTGTCCCTGCTCTCAGGATCGCCACAATTCCCATATCCCGTGTCCCTGCTCTCAGGATCGCCACAATTCCCATATCCCGTGTCCCCGCTCTCAGGACCGCCACAATTCCCGTGTCCCGTGTCCCTGCTCTCAGGATCGCCACAATTCCCATATCCCGTGTCCCCGCTCTCAGGACCGCCACAATTCCCATATCCCGTGTCCCTGCTCTCAGGATCGCCACAATTGCCGTGTCCCTCCCCGGGGGGTTGCAGTGGCGGTCGGTGGCCGCGCGGTGGCGCCCGCTGGCAGCGCTGCCCGCGCATCCCGCTGGGTGCCAGTGCCAGGCTCTTCTTCACTCCGCGTCCGTCCAGTTCAGCCTTCCCGGGCTGTGTTTGCCTTTTGCCAGGAGTCAAACGTCAAGTCCTGATGCTTTGTCATATGACAACTTCAATTTGCTTCTGGTGATGAAGGTCCAACACTACTTTTTTAGAATATACTCCTTCCAAACCAAACTACAACTACTAAACAGGATTTTCTCAAGCAGCACCAAATATTTTTTATTTTCAGTTACTCTTGTAGAATGGTCGTGTTTTGCCTTGCCTTGAATGAGAATATTTGTGTACAAACACACTCGTTATCCACTAGTCACTATTTGTTAATTCTTTCTATATTATAACCATGCAGCAAAACTTTCCCAAGTAGCCACAGAAACAAACCAGTACAAGGAACCTTTCAGTGGTCACCTAAAAGTTGAAAGTATTCATCACACAATCACAGTTTAATAGCTACAGGAAAATTAAAGAATTATAATTTAATCAGACCTCTCTGGACAGATTACTGCACCTCTGCTGGTCCACCAGCTCTGCCAAGCTCCATGTGCAGCAAGGTGGGAAAAGCAGGCTCTGTCTTTGGGACACAAATCCATCTGCAGTTCACAGGGATGAGCTCCAGCTGGTCAGCCACAAAAAGGACAGGCAAACACCTAGGCCAATTTCAGATCTGTTTATAATATTTCATGGGGCTACGGTTAATATAAAGGTTTATGGCAGAGTAAGAGACTGTGCATATATTCTGCCCCATAAGAGCCCTGGACAGCAAGCAAATCCTGCTAGGATGAAGAAACATAGCAGCAGGTGAATTTGTAGGTCAAAAACAAGTTCTTTCTCCCTCTGATCCAAAAAGTTATGCCATATACAATAGCAAATTTTCTGTAAGCAGAGCCTGCCCAGAGTGACACAGCTCCCCTATTCCTCAGCTGCAGCCTGCTCAGCTCTCAAATCTGCTCCCCTGAGGCACAAGGTCTCATCCTCCTCCCTTCTGCTCCTCTGTCCTCCCACAGACACTGAGTCCAGCTACCAAGGCTTGGGGACACATCCCACTGCCAGGCCTCCCGTCCTCTAGAGAACCAGGGGCAGCTCACCAGTGCCTGCAGCTGCAATAGCAAGGATTTCCTCACAAAACCACAGTCCTGGCAGACTGCCAAGCAGAAGTGACAACTTTCAGGCTCCACCCAGGCCAGCAGGTCCTGCATCCCTTGCAGATCATCCCTGGATCCTCAGCCTGCTCCAAGGGCAGCCAGGGAAGTTCTCCACACGTACGTCCGTGCAGCTGCCTCTGGGATTGGCTTTTCCTGGGTATAGAGCTCAGGAGGGGCCTTCCTGGTGGGGAATTCCTGTCTGAACAGGAGGGAAGATGTATAAGATGGATGAGTATGTAACACAGCTGGGGAGACTAAGAAGGTCTCCCCTGTATCATCCAGTTGGATAAGAGTTATCCACATGGACACTGCAACACCCCCATTGTCATTGCTGACTCCAGCTTTGGTGTCTGATGAGTTCCCACACCAGGAGTATTTTGCCACAGGACAAGCACGGGCTCTTAACAGTACTGAGCTTGAGAATGAGATAAGCTCTGCAATTGCAGACAGGTGAGGATCTAGGTCAGCAAACCCCACCACCATTGTGACCAGTGCAGCCCAGACAAGGCTCAGAAACACGATGGCCATGCCCTGTCCTGCTGCATCCAGTACTCAACCAGCACTTGCCAGCAGGAGCAGAAGGCAAGGCCAGCAGTGGTCACTGAGAAAGTCAAGCGCTTAAAAGATCTGGCACCAGGGAATACTCCTGGGAAGCTGGCAGAGGGCTGGACACTGGGCACTCAGAAGTGTCAGGCAGTATGCTGGCAAAAAAATCATTATCTCTTTCCGCTGATTTGGCAGTGACCACTTGTCACCTGGCTGAGCAGTCACATCTTGAGCAGCCTCAGATCTGTCTCTCAGTACATGCCTAGATCTGGCAAAACCGCTCCTCAAGCCAGGCAGGGCAATTCCTTGGTGTAGGTACAAAGCATTAAACCCCTAGTGAAGAGCCATGAAAGAACACAGCCTGGCTCTTCTGCTTCCTTCAGTAGAAGAGCTTTGAGTTATCTAGAAAAATCTAGAGGTTCTCTGGAATCCTGGTGAACAATCTCCACGATTACTTCCTTCCTATAAATAGGCAATTAAGCATTAACCCTAATTAGAACTGGTTTTCTTGGATTTCATCACAACATCTGGATTTCTTTGCATGTCAGTGCAAGTCCATGGCCAGCAGACAAGGCAGTCTGTGGGCAGAGCTGTGTGACCCATCTGCTGTCACACGTGGCACTTCTGAGGGAAGTGGAAGCACCACAGTGCTTTCCAGGAGAAGGATATCTGGCAGAACATTAAATGGTGACCAAACAGACCTATCCAAAGCTGACTGCCTTTGATGTAGACACATTTCAGGAGAAAATTTGTCACTTGGAAACAACATGCTCTAATAAAGCCTGTTTTCAAGAGCAGAATTCAGGGCTCATATACCTAGACTTCCCTTTTCATCTCAGGTGCATCTTCAGCCCAGACATTTGCCTTTACACACCCAAGTGTTCAAAGTGCCACTCCCTTCTGAAAGGGAAGGCCACTGCCTCGCCCTTCATGTGCCACAGCAACCACACACATACACACCTCCCCCAGCACCACAAGGGTTAGTTACCATGCACAAAACCTTTCTGAATAAGGAATATTTTCTACTATTTGTGCATTTTAAAGATGAAAGTTTACTACTATTCATGATTTTATAGCAACTTCCAGCCACAAGGTATTTTTGCAAAATATCTATGGAGACATAATTAAGACACACTCGCCTACACCTATTTACAACTCTGCATGACATATAAAATGTTACTCCACTGCAGGGAACAGAAAACCTGTAGCATAACCTACACTTCACAGGTCACTGTGAGAGTGAGTGATGGGTTAACACAGCTAACAGGAGGGAGTGCTAAAACAAGGCAGTCACATCACATCTGGAAATTAAGTTTACCATGTAATTTTAAAATATGTGGCATAGCCACAAAGACTATGCAGACATGCAGAAAACACTGGTGAGAAATAAAGCACAAGTTTTATTTTTATGAGATACTAAACACATGAACAACATACCTCATCTGGCTCCATACAGGATGGAAAAAGACATTGAGTCAAGGCACTCAAGTTTCAGTGCCTTCTCATTACTTCAATTCTGCCTCTAAGCAAATTATTATCTTAGCCATTTGTAGTGCTTACGTCAGACCTTTAATGTAGCTGCCCAAATTACTCTTTTTCAGACCACAGCAATGAACCCACACTCAGCTGGTTTTCTTGTATAAGTAAGATTGTATTTTTTTAATTCTACCCACGTCTGATGTTTTCCACCACAGTCTTCAGAGGCCTCTGGTTCCAATCCTTTACAGCACAGGAAAGGACTTAGGAAACACAGTCATGTCTAGTTTATATTTTCTTTGACCATGGAAAGGTCATCCCAAGGCAGGTGTGAAGTCCCCAAAGAACAGGTGAAGGGTTGGACAAGCTTTCATTCCCAGGGCAAAAGCTGTCTGGACTAACATCCAAGGGATCACCCTTGGAAGCATTTTCGTGTAGAATTTAAACTTAAGAGCTGAAACACTTCAAATGGAACTAAACTGGACTCCAGTTGGCAGAGAATAGAAAGTACATGTGCACAACCAAGGTTCTGCACTGTATGTTTGTGTGGCATATTTGATTTTGATGCTCTCAAAGGTGCCTGAACTGCATCACTATAAGCAGGACCTACTCCTACTTATCACTGAAGTGAAAATAACTGTGACATGTCCCAAAACACAGTAACATAAGCACTGCTCACAGGATGCTCCTCTCACAGTCCAGCCTACAGCAGCCAGTATTAAACATGCTGTGCCACAAAACTTTCTTATTTCGCTAGGAAGGGGACAGGCCTTCACACACCAGCATTCATACTCTGTCCCCAAACTGGGTTCTTTCACCTGATCCACACACAGAGTGGAGGTGTTGGATTTATTTACAGTTTTTCACAGAAAGGCAGCTGGGTGGTCCTCACAAAGCCAGCACACCAGAGGCCAAATACAAAAAGACATGTATACAGTTCTATTTGGACAAGATTATCTTAGTGAATCTACATCACCGTTGGCAAAGCTGCTCTTGGCTCACCTTTCTGGCACCTCAATTTAAGGGTGCAGAATATTCTAGATCCATTGTGCCTGTTCTGGGGGGATGTCTTTACTTGGGGGTGGGCAGCCTCAGAGCTGTGGCTTCCACGTTACTGGTCAAAGTCCATCTAAACCACAGGACTTCAGCTGATTTAGCTGATGAGCTTGCACAAGCCAAAGACAGTTTTTAGTGCCTAACTCACGGGCTCTTTGTTCACATTATCTCTTTACTTGCTTTAAAACTAATCTGCAAGGCCTTGCCGTTTCCCACTTCTCTGGGTCTTAATAGCATTTATTGTTCACTTTTCAATGATTCATTCTGCAAACTCTTTTCTTTAAAACATTCATCCTCATCCATATGAAGCCCAGTAATGAACAAATTTTATTCTAGAATTACTATATATATATATTAATTCCCTGGACTTAAGGATAGCAAACCCCTTGAATGAACATTATATCTTCTTTACTTTCTGTTGGGACTCTGATACATCTCTATTAATCCCAGAGGAGACAGGAGAGACTGAACTCCAGGGTAGCTGAACTGAGAGTACTGAGTTCTGAACTTGGTTTCCAACTTGGTTTTCAGAGACAGCACAAAACGCTGAGCACCTTCAAAGCCCTGGGAAAGCATCTCTGCATTCCCACCCTGCGTGAGAGAGCATTGTTAACGTGCTGCCTTAAGAAACTAAAGTCTTCCTGAGGCTTCCTTGCTCTCTGAACAAAGACAGGACACCCACAAAGAAGATGCCTGCCTGTCATTGTTAAGCACCCAGAGTGTGCAGGAATGGAAGGTTACTGAGTCTCTTTCTTCTCCTCACTGCAGTGAATTAGAAATCTTCTCTAGGTCCCTTGTCAGGTGAACTGTTTTGAATTCAGATCCAAACTTCTGCCCACCCACATGTGCTAATGCACATTCAGTGGCTGTTGGATTCTCTTAACCCTGAGAGACTTTCCAACACTGCAAATGGAAAGAAAGGTGCTGATTACATCCCTCCTCTAGCAGAGGAGATGAGAAAGAAATCAGCCTCTGACTGTCAGTCCACTGTGATTCTCCTGCCCTCCACTGAGCACTGCACAACTGCTTAATCATGCAGGAATAAGGCTCTTGGTGAAAAAACCCACGTGATTTCACAATAGTCACATATTCAGCTGCCCATTCCTCCACAGGCAGGACAGGCTGCAAAGAGTTTACATGGTCCACAGGCCTCTGGAACACACAGGTATATACTTCTATAGTATAAATATAAATACAATATAAATATAAATTATCTAGACAAGGCTCCACCACTATGAGAGCACAGTTCCACATTCTAATCTTTGGGCAAATGTTAAGTCACATGTTAAATTACAGGATGCTGTATTGCAAGCACCAAATAAATATGTGAAAGCTGGGCTATAGGGCCCTGAAAATACTTTTACCACAGAATTGGAAGAAATAAGACAGTTTGAAGTGGGGGGCATCCAGAGAAATGGTTTTCCCAGCTCTGAGAGGATATAGTGGGAAGCCAAAAAAAAAAAAAAAAGAATGAGAGGCATTTTTTTCCGAGGCGAACATAATTTTAACTTGGTCAGCTCCAAGTTTGTGTTCCCTTCATCCCACCTTCCCAAACCAGGAGCTGTTCCCTCCACCCAGTCCGCCACCACATACCTTCTCCCTTACACCCCCACCTTTTCCAGAAAAGAGCCCAAACCTACCCACCCAAAAACTTTTCCCACCCACATCTCCCCACAAGGAACCGTTCCAATCTAAATAAATGAAATCTGCCTTGTTTCTCTACAATTCGACTTCGTGTCCCCTAACCCAGAAAGAGATGCTTTCTATATCTGATGATGTGGCAACAGAGCTACAGGGAAATCCAGCCCTTTTTGTCCCCATGAAATCCCCCAGAGGCAGTGACAGCAGCACCTGCTGTGGAAGAAAAGCACAAATTTGACCTCAAAGAGCAGATCTGCTCAGTGATAATCATGTTTAAGGTTCAGATTGACTCATCTTCAATGGCAGGACATGATCTAAGCCAATTTGTATACACACATCGTTATCAATTGTCTGCATTTGTCCTCAGTCTCTAATTCGTGTTTCAATATTAAGGTATTTTGCTTAATCCCCTCTCCAGCTGCAGCTTCCCCGGGAGTCTGATTTTTCTTATTAGTAATCCTGTTTTTCACAGAAAATTCTAGTGGTTTGGGAAAAAATGGTAGATTATTTGCTAAACTAATTGCTTATTTTTATATAAAGTTTTCTAAAACATAGGTAAGGATTATGGGGTTATATATCTCTAAGGAATAAATCAGATCAGATCACTTAGAATTTTTCTTAAATTAGCAAAATACAATAAAAATACAATATTCATATATTATGTTGTCTTTTGTCCTGATACACCTTTTTTTCATTAGCAATTAATTCCTCTCAATGGCAGGAAGATAATTTTCATAAACTGATCACTTCAATAAGAATTTCTGAGTGAATTAACTAGACCTGGCTTTCTTTGCATCATAAAGGTGTACTTTTACTGTACCTTTCGCAAACTTCTAAAGTCACATGGAACCCACCCAAATAGTGGCAGTGACACTCTCAGTTCCTGGGTTTCCCTCTCTTGCCCATTTTATCCAGGCCCTCCTAGGGAAGCACCAAGTGGCTCCCAAATCCAGGTTCATGCAGAGCCTGCCTAAGAGCCACTTCAGGACAGAAGGTCTCTGTAAACAAGTCTCTTCACGGCAGCACTAATCCACTGATAAAGGAGTTCTCTTTACTCTCCTCACCTCGGAGCTCCTGCCCCACAGCTTGTCTGCACTCATTTAAACGCGGCTGCAAATCGCTCTCTGCCAAGTGTAAGATCTGCACCGAGTCCCTCATGAGGGGCAACGACAGGGGAAAGATAGAAAGAGGGTGTCCAGAAAACCCTAAGTGGGTGAGACATATTTTCATTTTGTTTTCAGTTCACATTGTCAGATAAAAAATGATTTTGAAAGTAATAGAAAATCAGTGCAATAACGATGTCCTCAGCGTGGCTTCAGAGTCCTTCCCAGGAACCCTCTGGTGACACACACTGGCAATCACAGCCGAGGCTGCATTTAGCAACAGCCTGAACACCATCCCAGGCAGCGTGTTAAATAATGCACACCCCTGGTGTTTTTTGCTGAATAAGTCATCATTTCAGACATTAAATTTATTGCTCTGATAATACACTCCAGTAGCTTCCCAGCCGATGTACCTCCACCTCTGGAAGATTTCAGGTAGAGGAACAATCACACGCACAGACAAATGTCCCTGAGGGCGCTGCCCTCTCCCTGCTGCACCCCAAAGAATGAGCAGCAGTCAGGGAGATGAGGGCCTTGGTGCTCCTCCAACCCCACCCTGGAGGTTGGCACAGGACTCTGGGCAGTGCTGTGTTTCAGTCCCCGAGCAGCAGCCACGGTCAGTCTGCTGCCAGTGCCTCTGCAAGCAACCTCAGCTCAACATGTGAAACATTAACTAGGGCTTCCTATCTTTTTGTAGCATGCACCAGCTCTCTCCAAACCTTTCCTCTTCCTTAGGGACAGTCTTCCTGTATGTTCACAGAGAGTTTTTTTATTTTGACTTAAATATCAAGCCACAGCATTAATTTTTGTATCAGTATATTCCAAGGTAGATGCACGTGTGTGTCAGCTGGCCTTGGCTTCCACAGTGCCAAAGTAACAGTAAATCAACCAAAGGCAGCAGTTAGAAGGTGATCCTAGCTATTTGTGGACAGTACTCATGGGAATATCTGTGCAGTTCAATATGACATTTCAGAGCAGAGTGGAGACATGTACTTCCATTTTAGAACGTGGTCACTGGAAACTGGTTGGAAAACTGATATTGCACTCTGTATTCATTCTCCATTTTTAACGTTTGTTGTATTTACAAGAAAAGAAAGGCATTTTCATTGCCAGGAAAGCAAATGCATATGAAACTTACAATTCTACATATTCTCTTTCCTTCTTAAACGGTGGGAGTTTAAACCCAATCTTCCTGGTGTTACAATGTGTTACAATTGCTCCATAGCTATTTATGTCAAAATGTGGTAATAGAGATCATATAGAACCATCACTTATGTATATATGAATAAAGATTTTCAATAGTGAGATTTAATTGCTCTATTGTTTTGGTCTTGACTCTCAGTACTAAAATAAAAAAGTATTATCTCCATTTTGGCCATTTCAGAGATTGACATGCAATGAGTTCATTACATATAAAATACCAAATTCTACCATTGTATAAATAATTTCTTCTGAACTCAACAGGACTTACACTCCCATGTCCACTAGCTGAGCCTGATCTCTGTTCACACACATCAGCAGCCAAAGCTACAATCCAGCACCAGTTTATAAACCTCACTCCTTCAGTGCTGGAACATTTTTATTCTAGCCAGACAACTGCCAAGACCAAAGGTGGTTTAGATGTACAACAGCCAAAACAATACCAGTGGCAGTAAAAATCATAAAATGAATGTCACCACTTTTCCTCACAGTCAAGCTGAATCTGTTGGGAAGAGATCCAGATAAGGCACTGGAATCAAATTCATGCTGCAGCACAGAAATGCAGCAGTAAATGCCATATTTCTGGGGCCTTATGCTCCTGATCACTTCAACACTGGATCACATCCTTGTTTCTGATGCTGGGTGATTCAAAACGAAAAATACAGTCAAATGGGACAATAGCTTTTTTATTTCCCCTAAGGCACTTGATTACATTTTTGTGTAGTAGAACTGAAAAACTAACTGCTGAGTCATATAGGGGAAAAAAATGTATTTATGTAGCTAAAAAGTCCAGAAATTAAGTGATTTTTAAACAAATCATAACAACAAGGCTCAATTCTTAAGCCTATTAGGGTAAATTGGATACTGCATTTACAGTATTTAACAGATGCTCATTTTGTGACACTTTTTTTTGTTAGTGTAGGGATGTTGCATTTGAATCATACCCTGTGCAAGTTCTTTTCTGCATCTCACAGCAATTTCTCTCAAGCAGGAGCCTCTCAGTTACATAAAATTGAGCATTATTTCCAGGGCCTTATTTTACCCTCCCTTTTGCCAGCACAGTTTCAGTGAAACTGGCTGGAGTTGCAAATGAGTTTCATGATTTTGAAGGTTCATCACCAAATATTTTGATCTCCAGTCTGCATCTCTTCTTACTGCTGTGAGAAGCACTTGAAGTTGCAGTGAGGAACTTTGCCCCTCTGCAGATTTATAAATTTTTTATCATCCTCTACAAGTCGTACAGATGCACAAACACTTCATAAATAAAATAGTGTAAAGTAGAGAGACTCTGACTTGTGTGTTCATTGGTAAAACACAAAACCCCATGAACTACAGGGTTTGTACTTTCCCAAGGTGAGCTAAGTATTTCTTGCTGGTACACAATGGTTTCAGAAAGCTAAAATCAGTTTGGGGTCACAGATATATTTTTTGGGTTGGTGCCATGCTGGCCTTTCCTCATTTGCACTTTTGATTTGGGTTAACCAAAGCCTGCCTGGATTCACCTCCTTGCCTGCACTAACAGCTCTGCAGGGCTCCCTGCCCTCCCCAAGGGCTCCCCAGCAAAAGCCTCTTTCAAAAGCATTCCTGAGAGTAAATGACAAAATATCCACATTCGATGGGATACAAATGGATCTGATCATCCAAAGGCAGGATTTTTAGCACAAAGGGCAACAAGAGGGGACTTGCAACTTACAGTTTTGCAGTATTCTGACATGCAGATTTAGTATTATTACTGTGTTAGCTAATTTTAAATATTTTTTATTACACAATTCAGTATTTCTTTCTATGTATTTCAGTATATTTATAGTTATGTCTCTCCAGGGACACTGATGTTATTATTTGTCAGTAATCCACCGGCCATCCTTATGTGCCATTAGAATTTATAACAAATTTATACAAGGATTCTCGGAAACAAACAGAGACACTCTACATTCACTGTCAGATGGCTTTAAGGTCCTTGAAAGTTCAACACAAAATAAATTGCATAAATAACTATAAATTTAATTAAGGAGTGGCAGAATGAGAGGGAAAGGAACACTGAGATAAAATTTGCCATTCTACCTCCTTAAAAAGTAACTCATTTGCCATCAGGAAGATTGAAACCACAGTCAGACAGGGGAGATATAACTGGATTTTCAATAACAATCCTGGACCCTATTTCTAAGGGCATATGTAGAGATTAAAACAAAAAATATATATACATGAGACAACGACAACATAACTCTCCATTCTTCTCAAACATCTGCAAGAGGTGAATAAACAAGAAACTAATCCTGGCCCCAGAGCCTGAGAGCACCTTTGTTCCACAGAAAAAGACAGCTGGCAACTTTCAAAATCAGAAAAGCAGCCTCTGAGAATTTGGGCCGGACATAAAATTCCTACAGAATCCTTTTTTGACATAGAAACTATGAGAACAGAATGAAGGGCCCCTTCATTCCAGTTCTCATTTCTTTCCACAGCATGTAAAAGAACACAACTTCTGCCTTTGGGCCTTCATGCTGCTGTAAACTATTAGTTACTGATATGTTTCATCTGTATTAATAATTTAAAATTAATAGTTTATTTTTCCTCTTGGTAGATTTTATGCCTAAAGAAGGAAAACACTTGATTTAAAACTCTAGAAAATATTGTTCAAATAAATTTACCTGTCCTATAAACGCTAACTGAAAAATGTTGGGCAGTAATTTTATATCACTTTAAAAAGACTTGTTAATCAATTTTGCTCATCCTGAGGCATTTTATCTATTTTATCTATTATAATTGTATAATCCAAATGACTTTGATTTCATTGCCACCTTTTCCATGAAGAAAAAGGAGGAAGTGAAAACAGTATCCCCCAAAGTCTTGTTATGAATACATAAAAATTCTCAGTGAAAAAGTGATCTCATTATGGCAATAGAATTTATTTTGCCTTACAAAAATTGGCTGTCACCAAGAGCCACCCTACTGCGACATCCCTTCAGCTCCAAGAATCCCAAATGATGCCACAGGAGATGGGAGCTGAGGTCTGTCACTTCAGCACTGATGGCAGATTTATAATGAAGTCCCAAGGTTGGGACAAATGTACAATCATCCAAGAATAGAACTATCTGTCTTCAGCAAGGGTTCCTTGCTAATTCTCCCTTGTCAGTAAATTGGGAAACACCCACTGGCAACAGCAAATCTGTCCAGTTCCATTCATCAGGAATTCCAAACTTTACCTAATGTGCTTTATTTCCACAGGGCACACTCCTCATTCCTACAGATTAGGAAAGAACTTTCCTGATAAGGGGCAGAATTCAGACTGGACACATTGGTCTCTCTCGCTCTGTGATGTTCTGAGAAAGACAAGCTAAACTAAAAGCAACAGATATGAGCAGCAGTAATCCTGGAGTGTTCATCTTTGTTCCAGCTCTCCCAAATACAGCCCATAAGAAAACTCCTATGTATAAATCATTTATTTGTGGAGAATTTTCTTTAATACAAATCTATCTTATCAAAACAGAAAAGTAGATGCCAGAAGAAGAAACAAATAATGTTAATAAATAAATAATAAACTGCACACAGTATCATGCTGCCAGCAGGAGCTGCACTGAGTGTGCAAATAACAGTCTGCCCTGAATCCCACACCACATCCAAGTTCCAGTCAGATGCCATTGAGGAGAATAAAGGGAAAGCCCAAAAGCTGAAAAAACACAGAGGAAAAAGGGGTAAAAACCTACCCCATGTCCATATGAATGTAATGCAGATTTGGAAATCAGTGGGTGAGCAAAGCCTGCAACATTTGGGTCTACTCCAGAGGAGCACACCAAGTACTGGGGAGTGTCCTAAAGGTTACTGATAACTGGGATGATGTTTCTGCAGGCTCTGATGGATCATGTTGTACATTGTGTTTTCTGACCCAGTTAAAATGTTCTCTGTCTCAGAAGCAGTTGCAACTCCTCAGCAGAAAAAGGATGAGTGTTCTGAGGAGTTGAAGAACTGAATCAGAAGATAACTTTTGCAGCAGCATCCTAAGGCCTTTTAGGGTACTAGTGTACTACAGTTTTGCCCAAAGGTACAGGTATCCTTGAGCCATGAGGAAACACACCTGTAAAATTCCCTAAACCTTGATTTTAATTGCCTTATACTCTCTTAACTCTTCCCTGGACTTAAAAAGAAAAGAAGAATTAAAAAAAAGAAAAGGTGGCCAGTGACAGCAGGAAACTTTTTACAGACAGACCAGGGAGTTCACATCCACCCCAAAGTCCAGCACAGCCCTGAATCCATCACTACCAAACCAAAGATAAGCTAAACAGCTCAGAACTGTTCCTGTGTACTTGCTCTCTGGACTACAAAACCACCGCGGGGAAGGGAAGCAAAGAAGTCTGGGTACACACTCAGCATCTCCATGTCCCTCACTCATCAGCAGGATTAGTGCGACCCCTCTGCGAGATCCTGCGGGTCCAATGTGTGCATGGCAGACAGAAACTGCCAATGGAACGGGGATCCTAAAAAAAAAAAACCACAAACTGCTGACAGGCCACACCACTGCATTTTTTTACCTCAGAAAGGTAATGACACCCTATTCTTAGAGGTAAACAACCAAGTATGGAAGCTCTTCGGCTTTAGTACCTGCTGCAGCTCTGTTTCCTCTGTCTCTAGCACTAGGGCATTTATCCTCCACAATGAGAAACGTTTCCAAGGCCCCTGGTAACAAGCAGATGTTACTATTGTAAAGAGGTCTTAGTTAGACTCGAGACTACATTGTTCTCCTACCCCCATCCAACCCCACGGAATCATTGCCTCTGCACCGCCAGCTAATCCCGTCCATCCCCGCGGGTTTGCTGCAGGCAGTCCCTCCCTTTCAGTCCGAGTGCTGGGCTGGACTCGGCTTTCCAGCGCCGATATCCGCCTACAGCTCCTTTTCCAGGCGGCGAAGCCCCGCAGCATCCCCGAGTCCCGCCGCCTCTGCGGGGCCCGCAGCAGGGCGGGATGCGCGGCGGGACCGGCCCGGGCCCCCCCGGCATGTGCGGCCCCGAGTCCCCCCGGGCCGGGCCCCGCTCCCCCCCTGCCCGGCCGTGCCCGCTGGGCCGCGGTGACCGCCCGGCCCCCCCGGCACGGCCCCGCTCCGGCCGCGGAGGGCGCAGGGGACGGGCGGGCAGCGCGGAGGGGGCGCATGGAGAGAGCGGGCACGGCGGCGGGCTGGGGTAAGGACGGCAGGCACAGGGCTGGGAGGAGGATGGGATGCACGGGCATGGGGGAACGGCGGTGAACGGGCGTGCGGGGATAACGGGATACACCGGGATGGAGGAGGATGGGGATTAACCGGGATAGGGAAAGGCAGAGAATGAATAGGGATAGGGTAAGGACGGGGATGAAGCTGGGTGAGGAGAAGACGAGAATGAAACGGACTGGAGTGAGAAAAGGAATGAACCGGTATGGGGAAAACAAAGGAACGAACCGGGCTGGGGTAAGGAAAGGGCTGAACACGGGAAGGGCAAGAAAGGAATGAACCGGGCTGGAGTGAGACAAGGGCTGAACCCAGCCGGAGAAAGGAAGGGAATGAACCGTGCCAGGGGAAGGCAGGAGCCGTGCTGGGGTAAGGAAAGGGCTGAACCGTGCTGGGGTAAAGCGGGAGGAGTCGCGGGAGCCGCGGGGTTCGGAGGGGCAGGTCTCACACCCCACAGGACCCTGTCTGGCCGCCGAAAGTTTCTGTTAGTCGGGAACCCCTCCCGAAAAAGGAGAAGCCCCTTCCCCGGCCGTGCCCCAGAGCTGGGGGTGGCAGCAGCCGCCGGAGGGGCAGGAGCCGGGACGTGGCCGTGGCACAGGGATGGGGAACAGGGCTCAGTCCGGGTGCCACAGCCCAGAAAAGGACTGGGTCACCCCCGAGTCACTGCCAGAACTCAGGCTGGCAACGCGTCTGCACAGCAAACGAGCCCACCTTTTAAGAAATCTAAAGATTTCTGTTATTTAGGACACGTTTTACTCATGTATATTTTGTTGCCTGTAAGTATAAATCTTTGAAGTGCAAGTTATAAATACTAAAACTGAAATGCATAGGGGGAGTGTTCGTATCAAATTTTAGAATAAATTTATTCCAGTCCAGTTTATCACACACAAACCTGGTGCATTAAGCTGCACTTGAAAAAATTAAGGGAGTTACTTGGTTTAACAATGATAGGTGCCTGTTTCAGGGACTGGTCATTGACTTAACAATAATCAACATATTTATATAACACAGTGTTGTTTATACATGGGGGTTTGAATCTAAGGGAATTCACATCATTTCCTGAACTGGAGTAACTCATGGAGTATGAAGCAATGACTGGTTTGGTCTTTCCCTTCTATTTGAGCTACATGTCTGTGTACACTCAGAATCTGAAAAGTGCAATCCTGCCCAGAGAGAGCAGGGACACATTAACACAACATGTCTTCAACTGACATCTGGTATCTAAAAACCCCAAACTGCTATGAAGGACTTTTCACTTATTTTTTTCCTCCCTAGCTCTTTTCTTCCACCTTCCTTTCATCTCTGGAAGCTCCATTGGTATTGGCATTGGCAGTAATTATTCCATTCTCCGTAAGTAATCTCTTTTTCTTACGTTTTTTTATGCTGCACTAATGGCATCCCTTGCAGTCATGTACAGCTGTAGGAATAAAACTTTTAAAGTCCTCTACCAGATACATATCAACCCAATAAAAAGGAAATAGCTTCCTGACTAAGGAAACAATGGAGTTATCAGAAATGTGCTTAACCTTGTAATATTTATAAAGACAAAACTCATAGAAATTACAGAATTGTCTGAAATTGAGAACCATAAATTTAATGCCAGGTACAAGTACTTCAATATTTCATTTTTTAAAAAATTAAAATACTCTTTTTCATCACTTTGTCTTACAACAACAAAGTAGCACAGAGATGCTAAAACTGATTTACAAATGGAGCACACTGACATCAATCAAAATTTATATCATTTGGCACCTAGTAGTGAAAAAAATGTGGCTAAAAATTTCCTCCAGTCATTGAAATAAAACAGCTCCTGACATTTGACTTCCTTCTACGCTCCTTTTTATGACTGCCTTTTGTAGTTATTACATGAAGGCTTTTTGAAAAGGAAATACAGCACTGAAGGAGCCAATTATCCCCGTGTCACTGGTCCTATTTTGGCAGAAAACCATGTGAATGCAGGGAAGCAGAGTAGCATGTCCAAAGTCTTAGATGGAAGAAAGCATAATGACAAAAATAGACACGCAACAATTAAAATCCTCAAGATCCCCATTGGAGGAAGTGCTGCAGCTCAAGAAAAGCCATGTTGTAACTAGACTATGACTTTGTAACTATGTTCAATCAAAGACGCCCATAAAGGATGAGAAAACATGTGATTACATGTGAGGTGTAAAGAAAGAACAGACAAGAAGTTCCCTTATTTACTTTGGACTGTGCATACAAAAACAGCAAAGTCAGACAGCTACTGTCATCCACGAACTAGAAATAATACCAATTTAAATATTTATTGTCACAACCTACCTAATTGGAGAACAATTCAGAGTCAAGACAAGCTTTTGTCAACACCAGATATTTTTTAGGATCTATCCCTAAGAAAACTTAGGGATAAAAAACTGGAAGCAGAGTTTGGTTAGTAAAAGTGAAGGCAGTGCAAAACCAACTCAATGCCAATTGTTGTCTCTCAGACAGCCAGATGCTGATTAAAACTGTTCACCTTCTGGCTGCCTACTAGTTGACCAACTGGCATCACCTAAATCATGGAAATCACAGAAGAGCTGTATAAAAATAACAGCAAAGTGTAAATGCTACATGTGGCAGCCTCCTCATTTGTTAGTGAACTGCCTGAAAACTTGGTGATAAAATACTCATATTGTGCTTATGTTGTTACAGATCAATACTCTAAAAATGATGTTGAGATTAATGTTGGGTTTACACGATGAACAAAATGACATTTCATGGCACTTCATTACATATGTAGCCAGTCTGTGTATAGTTTGGAATTCATACATGAACACCATTATTTCCTCTGCTTTCATGTTCCTTGACCCTTAATTGGAATTTTTCCCTGCCACTCTCCCTCCCACTTCTTCATGGCAGGACAGTTTTGCATTGCATTGGCTTCGGTTATGCAGCTCTGTAACAGAAATGTTGCAGCAAATAGTTCAGAGCAGGCTGGGAATTGCACTCATTTCCAAAGGGGTACTTATATCTCCTAAAAAGTTTTTAGACGATATGGTTTTTTTGCTTTGGCCTTACTGATACAGTTCATCCCCGCCTGACATTCTGGGCCTCTCCGCCAGGGCTCTCATCTTTAATCACTGTAAGGCCCAGACTGTGAAATGTTCTACTGACAAAGAAGATATTAACCAAATGCCAGGTAGGCATTAGCCAGGAAATAACCAAACCAAACTGTGACCATGGTCCAATTTTATAGTGACCATGGAAAGACAGTGGAGATCTCCCAGGCTTTGGGGAGGAGACTTCTAAGTGGACTCCTCAGCTATAGAGAATTCATGAAAGCCGGGGTTTAATAAGCTGCTTACTCTCCAAACTCTGAATTTCCTGAGCAAGAGCAAAGGCTCAGAAGCAGAACTGCAGCTCTTCCCACAGTGAGAGGGCCGTGCCTGGACAATCCTGCTCTTGTCCAGGACAAAGGGTGAAGTTACAGGAGCAAAGTCCAGGCAGGAATGAAGCTCTGTGACTGCAGTCACTGGCAGGCTCAGCATTTAGCACAACTTTCTGATCATAAATAAACTTAGCTGTTGGCTTTGTTGCTTTAGATGTTTGTTTCTGAGAGAAACATAGGATTTTCTTTGCAAAGTGTTTCTAGGTTTTGGTCAGCTGTGTTTGGTTGGTTAACTCAAATCTATCTGTATAAAATATTGACAGTGAGAACAAATCATTATTAATCAGCAGTCACAAACCTCAGTCACTGTTTCAAATACTTGAATGAAGAGGGCCTAAAACTCTCAGATAAATAAAAAGGCAGAAAAATGTTTCTACTCAAACTACCTTCCTTTCCTTCATATTGGTAACTTCTCCACCTCCTTCCCAGCACTTCTGGGATTTTTCTCTGAAAAAATTGATTGTAGACACAGGTAAAAGCAAAAAAATCAATTATCCCATCAATTATATGCTGCCAATACATATCAGGTATTATAGAAAGTTAGTTATTGTCCAAACTATATAGTTATGTATTCAAATATTAAATCTTTATGACAAACCCATTTAACTATATTCACTCTTATATCCAAGGAACGTCCAGAGATACGTAAAAGGTTCATTTGCATGAATGAATGACAAACAAACACCAAAACTATAAATATACAGACAGTGCTTTCAAATCCAGCATTATGATTCCTGTCTAGAACCTCTAGGGATCCTACAAAATTATTCCAGCTAAACGGAGTTCTTTCACAAAATGAAGAAGGGGCAGAATCATTCCTACTGTGGCTCTGCTCTGTGTATGAAATCCCACCTGAGACAGGCACAGGGACATACACCTCCTGAAGGGAAAGGTGAAGAAAATGATCATCCCGGAACAAGCAGGCCCTTTGAATGCTGTCCTTGAGGATTTGGGACAGCTCAGGGAGCAGCAGTGCCAGCCCAGCTGGCTGCCAGCTGTGTTATCACTGGGAGCTGCATTCTGAGACCCCAGGGCAACACTGGGAGGTTGAACAAACTTCTACTCATAAAGAAGGAAATCTTTCTTTACACAGCAAGAATAAAACACTCTTTCCATTGCTAGGGAGCCTGTAGGGAAATCCTGTCTTTTCACCAGAATGGTGTCCAAGCTCAGCCAGTTTATGCAGTTCTCCAGAGACATGAACACAAACTCCCACCAACAGCAAGCACAACTTCCCCAGAACCCACACCTTCGCGTGCACAGGGGGACACGGTGCCTCAGCTCACCCAGGGGAAGAAACTGATGCTTTGGGGTCTGTGTAAGTATGTTGCAGCAGTTCTCTTGGCTGTCCCAGATCTGGGACATGCAGAAAGACAAGGTTTCCTGACTGGGTGTGGCAACTTTGCTGGGAGCTGCTCTCTGGAGTGAGAACATGAGACAGGGAATGGCTCTGCACTAAGGCTTCTGCACAGCACAGCATCCCCTTGAGAAGTGTCAGTGATCAAAGCACCAACACCAACCACCTATCATCAGTCTCTCTCTTCTCCAACAATGCCAGGAACCATGTGGATCTGTGATGCCAGCCAGTGAGGGAAACGGGCTGTAGTTGCTCCCTCTTTTCTTCAGTGCACAGCAAAGTTTGATCCCCAGAATAAGCTGCTCTTTACCTTCATTCACTCTTTTTTTTTCTCAGTGTGGATGTTTCCTGACAGTGCTGAAGAGGTTCCCACCTCCCTTTCCTTAAGGGCACACCCTCTATGCAGTATCTCCCACATCCACTTCATGTTTTAATAACTCCAGCTGTGCAGAAGGGAAGGATGTTCTCAGGTCTCCAGAACCTCACCTCAGAATTCTTTGTTCTTCTCCCCTAACAAGTAATATCCCGCTCAGTATCTTTCTGCCATCAATTTATTTTACGGTGGCTTGAAACCATCTGTTACATCAAGAATCAATTTATCACCGTTTAATTTATGAGGCTGGAATCTGCCTAATAAAGGTATTCACTTCCCTTCAAGCCTGACAGTTTCTCATCCTCCTGTAAGAGGAGGTCACCTGAAAACTCCAAATTGTTCATTTCCACTGTAACTACTGACATGTTTTGTTTCAAGCAGCTTCTCCCAACTCCCACCTCCCAGTCCTGATTTTTATTTAGTGGAGAGAATAACACATTAGAATTCAATCCTATGCAGCTGCATTGCAAACGTGCAGAGTCTAGTCCCAGCCTGCCTCTATCAAATGAAGAGAAGTGCTGCTTTAGTTTTTGGAGGGCGTCCCATCAAGCTGGTACAAACAGCCATCCTGAGAGACCTCTCGGAGAAGGGCAGAGGGGAGAAATGCTCTAGAGGTGATGATTGTGTTGCAGCTGTTTTTTCAAGCACCTAAAAGCGCAGTGGATGCCCAGATGCCTTTATGCAGAGCATCTTTCAAGGAGAGGTGGACCTCTCTGGAAAGCTTACACAGAGTCTCTGTCTTCAGGTGCTTTGAAAACTTGGCCTCCAACTCTGAGCTGGCAGAAGAAAGCAATTCAGCTGGCTTTGACAGCATTTATGCAAGCATTTATGCAAGCTCCAAGACTTCATTCATATCTTGCTAGAACTTCCTGAAACACCTCAGACTTTTTTAAAAATTAACTTACATGACATTGTGACCCCTACAATCTTCAAGGACCTGTGTGAAGATAATTTGCTGAAGGCCATTCCAACCAAAGCCCCATAATCGCTGTCTACTCTTAATGTAAATAGTGCTTTTATGATACCTTTTTTCCGTGGGCTCTTTAGTTCTAAGTTCCTTATCTTTTAGTTGCTGGGTTTAGCTGCAAATATGTTAATTCCTTTATTTCTCTCCCTAAAATGAGGATTTGTCTTTCAGCAATTGTTTTGTTCAACTAATCTTTTTTAGTTTTGTGTTCAACAGAAGCAGCTCTGCAAGCTTTTGATCTTTACAGGTTTTCAGCATCAGAGCTTTATTTTTAATTAGTTGCAAAGTTGCTACAAAATTACTTCTGCTTAAAAAACCCAGCTAAGACTGAGGCTTTGCCATGCTGGATCCTGCACAAAATAACTGGCCTTGTCCTTCCAGATTACTGGTGTCCAGATAAAACAAAAGGAGGGAAGAGAAAAAAAGTTGGATAGAAATATTAGTTGCTTTAGATTACATGGCAATGTAAGGAGAAAGCCTGGCTCTCCTGGGTTGGTGTCTGTCCAATACCTGGTGCTGACTCTTGCTAACAGGAGAGGAGAACTCTGAAGTTACACTTCAGTTTTCAGCTTCCTCTCACATAAGAACAGTATGTTTTTTATGGTTAGATGACAAACCACTTACTGAGGAACTGTAATATTTTTAATATTCAGATGAAAAATACAGGAGGGTCTCCCTTCCACTAGGGAAGGGATTTTTAGAGCGAGGACTCAAGATCTCCAAGAAATGAGCTTTAAAAAGAGATCAAAGGTCCTCTAAGGGAGAGAGTAATACAGAACATGGCAGAGCACCCAGCAGATTGCGAGGACAGTGGGAAGACCAGTTCTTACTATGACCACCTCCTTTTGGATTTTGCTTCCAATCCACACTTAACCATCACTTCTTGCTGGCAGAAGTCAGTATTTCGGACTAAATGCTCCTTTCTTTATAGTTATTTACAAAGTTAGACTCTGTACTTGAGGTAGACTGGCCATTTTCACTCTCCAAACACCCACAGTGTGCAAGTCATCGGCCCAAACAACCGGCAAGAAGCACAAGCTTTACTTAAAATGTTGGTCACAGAAGGCCTGACAAAGAAGAGTGGAGTTTATAGATATCTGTAAACCACATTTCCTTGTTCTCACCTGAATGAATTGCCCTGAAATCTGCCTCTCCCAGTGCAGTGATTACACAGCAGATTGAGATCCTCACTCCATGCCCAACAAAGAGATGTTAAAACCCTCCTGCCTTGATCACACAATAAAGTTCTGAAAGAAAAACTCACACTGCTGGTTTATTGCAGCTGCATGTTGACAAATAACACCTGGTCATCTGATGTTGTAATTCCAGCTCTGCCTCAGAGGCCCATTGGGAGGAATCAAAAGTATTTCTGGTTTGGCCTGAACTTGGTGCTGGAGGAGCAACACACAGCCTGCAAACAGGAGCAAAAAGGAGTAGCTATTTGAGATGCCTTTTGTGCATCATTTGAAGACTATTTTAACTACATTAATCACAGTCCTCAGAGTAAACATGGATATGGAACCAGACATTCCTTAGAAAGAATGTGGGACACCCAAAAAGAGCTTGAAAAGGCAGTTACAGCACACTCCTGCTGTGGTGCTTTGGTGTGTGGGCTGTACTCTGAGCATCAGCCCCAGTTAGAAATGTCCCAGTGTTCAGAAAGAGCATAAAATCAGAAAACCACCAACAAAGACTTTGTATATACATAGACACTTTTTAGAAAATGCTTTCCTTTTAGAACAGCACCATCTTAAATGGAAACTATACTTTTGCCAGTTGATCCTATAAGCCAGCCTGAAAGATGTCTAAAAATCTGACAGATGTCTAAAATAAGAAAAATTTAAAAAAACACATTATTGTCGTATTTCTGGATTTTTGATTAAAGAAAATATTTCTATTGAAGGAAGCAAAAATTGGGTAAATTGGAGGTTTTCCCAAAGTGGGAGGCATAAGATGATGCATCTGCAGAGGTAGAAATAACAACTTTTTCCCCAGATTTTCAAGCATGCAAAACTATGATTCACAAGGACAACAAGTTAAAATGCAGGGTTAAAGGCATTGTCAAGGTGTGTAATAAGATTGAAATGACATTCTGTGTCTGTCCCCTAATTTCAGGTTACTTTAACTTTCTTTAGCTGCCATAAGTGTAAAAATGCTAAGGAATTGATGAGTACAAGGAGCCACCAGAGAGATGAGAATCTGTCTTCCTTATATTGTGTTTTGCACAGGTTTTTGTGTCAGATAAATCACAGCAGCAGAGCAGAGCACTAGACACAAACCCACATGTGCCATGTGTTGTTTACTCTCTTGCCAAGCTCCAGGGCTGTTAAACCATCTCCATGTCATGGGAGGATCCTTCTTCACCACCACTAATTTTCCCCAGCTGGCTCAGAAGTTTCAAAGCCAGGCTCCAGGCAAGAATGAGGACTTGGGATTTTTAAAAAGTGAAAAGGGTTACACTGCAGAGCCCAGTTCCTGCTGGTGGGACAGCAGAGCATTATCACTCAGTGTTGAGGCAAGAAGTGTGTCCCCAGTTTAACAGATCTACAATTCAAAGGTCATGTGACTAAAATAAATGGTATTACTAACGTAGGAAAACTCTCTGTGAACTATTAGCTGTATTTTATTAATGAAGGTTAATTTTCAGACTGTGGATTAATTTTATACATCATATTTATACAACATTGCTCCTTAACCTACATTTGATATGATCATTTTGATTACTCTTAAATCACCAATTTTCACTGCAAAAATCATTCAGAGGTGTGCTGAATAAGAATATAAACCCTAAAAGCCATCAGCACACCATGGCTTATCCCAAATACTCTGCTAGGGAACCCATGGGTTTAGAACCAGAGAGTGCTTCTCTGAAGGAGGCTTTGCCAGCTCCCTGTCACCAGGGATAAAAATGGCTTTCAAATCAATTTTACTTTTAAAAGACACCTTGAAGAGGAATACTTTGTGGTAGCATCTACTGTGAGAGAGAAACATCACCTTGGACAGTAAAGCATTTTCTCCCAAGTGAAACTATCAGGATCAAAGGAATTTTCATTGCATAGAACTGAAATTATATTTGCTCAGTCTGTGTCTCCTCTGTCCGTGCCTGCTGTTTGTTCTTCAGCTTCTTCCTCCAAAGATCATTGGGTTTGGGGAGTTATTTTACAGCTCCTTTTGAGAATGAATGGATGATTTGTATCATCTGGCTTCACAAAAGATGTAATTTGCTCCTGCTACACCTGGGAAATACAGTTGTTTGGGATAGGTGTGCACACTCTCCTCTTACCCATCGTTGCACCCACTGCTTCTCAGCCCAAGAAAATTGGACCTGCCCATATAATATTTTACAGCTCACAATATTAATGGTTGTCCCTGAAGACAATAAAGGGGGGACATTTAAAGTCTAAACCCAGAGGGACTTCTCCAGTTCCACAGGCAGCAGCAAAAGAAGCACGGTATTACATCCTGCATGAGAGGGGTGTTCGGATTGAAGTGACCTCCAAAGTGGAGTCAGTAAGGGGTGACAAGCAAAATATGAACTTTATGTTGAAGGAACTGCAGAAAATTTTCACACATCCAAAAAGTGGTGTCATCATAGCCAGTGATAGAGAACTGTGGTGAGCTAGTGGTAACAAGACCAGGGAACAAGGACAGGAAAGGGTGTAAACTGGAGCAAGGCCAGAGACGTTTAATAATCAGGGCAATTTTGAGCTAGATTATGAACTAAGCAGACTTTAAGGAAGGTATATGTCTTTAAGATATGTATCAGGATCAATTACTCAAAAAAAATTGCCAATATATTATATTTTCTCCTTGCAACATTTTCCTTATGATATCTGCAACAACAGTGCAACCAGTCAAGCACTAACAAAACTTGTTCCCACTTACACAAGGATTCATCTTGGCACCACAAAATATTATTGCTTAGCTGCTGCTTCTATCATTTATTTAACTCTAAAAGACAAACAAAAGACCCTGAAAGCACAGAAAACTAACCCAAAAAAACCCCACAACAACAAAAGAAACAAACAACCCACACCCAGGCAGGAAGTCCCACGACTGTGATTGTTGGGAATTCCATGTTATTTTACCTCAAAATTGTCTGAGATGCCTCCCAGAAATGCAGTGGCCTTTCAGGAAATGTGCCACAGGATGTTCCAAAAGCATGCAAGGGCAAGATGTGATTTTTGCCCTCCACATTCAGAGCTGCCAGGTACCAGCAGCTTACTGTAACAGTGTGTTGTCAGTGCTGGGGCTGTTTATAAATATATTTGGGGGTCCTGACATCCTCCCCTGAAGCAGCTGTGTGGAGAAGGGGAAATCAGGAGCAATTACCCAGACTGCAGGATTTTGCAGCCATAAAGGGTGACAAAAGGTTCCAAATTAAAAATGCTGGAGAGCCAAGAAAATAGCATGTGAGAAGAGAAGAGCCCGTCTCCTGTTGGGTACAAACCTGCACACAGCCCTCTGTGCCTGTATTTTCAAGAGCTTTTGTGGTTTTCAAGTGGGGGTTGAACTTTATTGCCTCTGTTTAAAATATTTTAGATTGCCCACATAAAGTAGCCTGAATACAACCTCAATTCCTAATGTTCTAATGAAAATTAAAGCTCATTTCTAAAGGACCTTTCTGCACAAAGGTCTTCCTAGCCAAAATTACAAATATTTTACTCTGTCATTGATTAAATATTTTGCCTAATTTACTTCTCTTCCTGCTTATTGGAAGGCTCTAAAAATCTATGCAACTGTCAGTATATCCATTTCCTTCTATGTACCATCCGAACAAGATAGCTTTTAATAGCATTATTGGTGAAATGGGGACAAAATTGTAAAATAATACTTTCTTTGAATAAGGTAAGAGGGTTTTTTCCCCCCTCTTTTCCTGGATAATTTTTTGACTTCCTGATCTCCATGAATTTGTTTGTTCCTTACAGTATGTTTATAGATTTGAACCTAAAAAACTGCAATATATTTACATGATAAGTTCTTCTTTCAACAGTCAGTGTTTCCGATGGCACAGCATGTCACTGGCATTCTCTGGGATATTTTGGATTGTGCAGCTAACATTTTGAAAAACAAAACCCATAAACCTCATTGCACAGAGATCCCCAACTCCCTTTTAAATTCTGTATCCTGTGGCTCCTGTTCGAGTGCGTATGGAGAGCAAACGCAATGGAGATCGAAACACCTGCTGCTTGCTGGCATTGCAGCTGCAGCCCTGCTTTTGGACTGGGCAGGGGTGACCCTGTGCACACATGACAGATGACACCAGCCCCCCCACACTCCCATTGCCAGTGTGTTTTGTGCAGGTGAATATTAGCATGGCCTGAAACTGCTGCTCTGAAGTTGCAGGGCTTAGGCTGCTCCCGTCTCTCCTTTGAGAGCAGGGAATGTCTGATCATGCCTGTCTGTGCACAAAGATAAAAGGAACTACACTATTAAAGGACAAGGCAAAATTACTGTATTTACCCCTCTCTGGGCAGAGGTGAGTGATCCAATTTCTACTCAGCCCCCCCAAATCAACAGGAGTCCTGAGAATTTGCTTCAGTCATTCAACTGAGGAGCCAGTAAAACACTGGGTTCCATGCAGAACTGTAGACACTCTCTATAGGATTTCATGTCTCTGCAAACCAAACCTGTTTATGCCTCTAAAAATTTACCTAAGGCTTTATTAAGAGCACTCAAAAAAATCCTTTCCCATCCTATCAGACTCAGTTCCTACCCTTAACTCTCAAACTGGGAACGGATTGTAAGAGAATTATACTCAGAGCTAAGAAGCCCTTAATCCAGTCCTTCAGGTTTATGCAAGATAACAGATCCCTTTTTTCCCCCCTCATTTATCCATTTTGTGTTTTAAACTGGGGCAAAGACGGATTGTTTAGATTCGGCTGTTAAAGCATGTGAGGCAGCCAGAAGGCTTAGAGACACAGGGCCCCTGTGATTTTTTTGATGTGCTTCACCTAGCCCTCGTCTGTCTGGAGCTTAAATGACCAGCAACAATAGGATAGGAAATATTTGTTTTAGTTTGAGCCCCTTTTCATGTCTGACAAAGAAAAGAGAGCGTTATCATCCACCCAGGGCTTTCAGAAGCAGGGAGATTGACTTTCAGGAGACACGTGGCTTTGTTGCTCAGGAAGTAATTGCCTGTTACACAGTCATCTGCTGTTTCTCCTCCTTTCAGCTGAACTGAGCATTCTGCCGTGTAAAACTGCAGTGTGGTGACAGACTGTGCCTCTCAAAGTGGCTGTGCTGTCACTACAGGGGGACTGTGGCACAGACCACACGTCCGTCAAACTCGGTGCTCAAGTGAGTTTATCCTTCACTTCCCTAAATCATGACACGACATCCCAAGGATGCAAATCCATTTGCTCACCAAACCACTGTTTGTAGCAATACACTGTTTTGAACATCAGCTTTGATCTGGTTTTGCTGTTGCAAGGGTCTGGCTACTCAGAGGTTTATTTCTTCATATGTCGAAATCATTGATGCTGCATGCTGATTTCAAGGAGAATATGTGGTTCAGGCAGCAGTGGTAATGGAAGATTTGGTAAAGCTCAGAATACATTAAGCTAATGTATTAAGAAGGCTACTGCTCTGAAATGCCAGCTGAGCAGGGAGAGGGAAAGGAGCCGAAGAAAAACAGGTGCCATTGCCACAAACAATTGGGCACTGGCAGCTCTGCAGAGCAGGGGTCCTGGCTGGGCACTGCATCTGGACCTGTTAATGTGAATAATCACCCTGCCAGCTGATTGAAGTCCTGCTCAGGCAGGGGAAAGGGAAGAAATACCGTCAGGTCAGGGATATCCAGTGCATTTAAAGGTACTTTTAATAAGCAGTGCAGATAATTTTGACCAATTAAGACCAGACGTGTTGCAAAGGAGTTTAAAGATGTGTTTGGAAATTTCAATGAACACAAATGTGTCGTGGTCTCAGCAGCTGCTGTTTACTACCAAACTTAGCAATATAACCACCTCAGAATATTCAATTCCTACTTCGGGCTTGTTATGTTTATGTGTTCATGTCAGTCCACAGTTTTAATCCTGAAACTCTCCTTTTAACACACCCATTTTGTAACCAGCAACATCTAAGGACAAATTACTTTTAGAGCTCAGTCCTGCCTGATACAAAGAGGATTGATCACACCCTGCTGGCACTAATTAGTTGCCAAAAACACCTGGAGAATTGGTGATTATTGTTAACACAACATTATACACAGAATTTAGTCTCAGTTTTGTAAAAGGACCAGAAGGTAAAAGAGGGAGAGTAGACAGACTGACACCTCTTTATGACACTTCAGAGTAAAGTAAACCAAAAATGAGGTTCAGGAGTGAGCCCCGTACACTCCATCCTCAAATGGGCATTCAGAATTATGGAGGCAAAAATCCAAACTAAGACCCTCTGAAATATGCCCAGTGCAGGGAGCAGGTCCTAACAAGAACCCCTGCAGAATTGATCACAGGCCATTAAATAGAGAAGGATTCTTCTATTTCAGAAGGGTCAGATCCACACAGCACAAATGATTAAGGGTTTTTAATTGAGAATTCAGAAGGGCTACAGTGAAAATGCATAGGAGGACACATAAAACCTGAATTTAGGCGGGACCTCGGCTTCTTACACTCTTAAATCCTAATCTAATCAGCAGAGATTACAGCTGAACACAGGGCTTGGTGTTTTCCTCTGAAAAAACATATTGGATGTGGTCGTGGAAGGTTTAATGGGGACACATCTGTTTTGATGAGCTTGCGCTTTGCCAGGATTCCATGAAAACATTTAATGAATTTGCTTTGCATATTGTCAGGCTGGACGGAGCTTGGAGCAACCTGGGCTAGTGGAAGGTGTCCCTGCCCACGGCAGGGGGTGGAATGAGATGAGCTTTAAGGTCCTTTCCAGCCTAAAACATTGTGTGATTCTCTGTGTTATGTTCTGCCCCTCTGTAAAGCTGTGCATAAAGTAGTGAGTAGTAACACACTTCTTAACACATGTAAAAATATATATTTTTAGTAAATGCAAAGGTGTCAAATCAGTGCTGCTGAGAAAAACCTACAAAAATGACAGCTGACAAAATAGAGGCAAATAGTCCCAGGTTTGAGCTGAACAAGTTACAGTAGTTAAGAGTTCAAAACACAAACCCAACAGACCATTTGCAATGGTTACAGACGGGCACACAACTCAGGAATTGCCTAGAGGGAAAATCATTATTTTTCAGTGAAAGGACTGATGATCTTCAGTCTTCACAGACTGACTCTTCACAAATGAACCTGAGAGCTGAGTGTCATCCAGAGAGCACCAACATCTGTCACCGCACAGGCCCAGAATTATTTCAGACAAGGCGGTGCCAACGCACCTCCTCTGTCAGTGGGTCTGGCTCAAATGGAGCAAGGCCTGCAAAGATCAGCAGCTGCAGAAAACCTGCCCAGAATCACTGCAGTTCCCTGTGGAGCAGCCTTTCCTTCAGTCCCAGCCTGTCCAGAGCTGAACTGCTGTCCAGGGATAAAGGGCAGAGGCAGGGGTGGTGGAATTCCAAAGCTTGTACTCACATCAGGAAGTCATGGCTGTGGCTAAATGAGCCCATAAAGAAAGTGTTTCTGCACAAAAACACCCACCATTATGACTAATCTATAGGCTACATTATACAATGTATCTAAGGAGAGGTGGATATATAGAAATTTCTAAGTATCTTATTTATTACTTTTCCTTCTATCTGTGTGCAGGATAGAGACAGTACATTGGAATCATTTATAGGTCTTATTTCTAACTCTCTGCTTTGAAATCCTGAAATCTAAACATTTAGTCCATAGTTTAGAAAGTACCTTGGTTCATTCAGACTGTTTCATCCTGGTACACCTCAGAATTTCCTGGCAGGATCCAAGCACCTTGTGCTGCCCACTGAGGGCCACAGTCCTTTAAATCACCACACCCTTGAGCCATAAAGCATGAATGAAAATTATCAGCCTTTTATGTATTAATTACCATCTTTCTTTCTCATCTTAAAATTTTTGCATTTACTTTACAGTTCATAGGAAACCAATTCAGAAATTCGACTGTCTTTTTATTTTGGCCAAGAAAAGCTTCATCTACTTCATATGAAACCCACATAGAATAAAAACCAGGTAGCAAGAAGGAAATGTAGTTCCATTATTCCATGTTTTTCTGTTCAGTCATTATTAGCAGACACCTTCAAAGCTTGTCTCAGTCACATAACCTACCCATTATTTTGCGAGTCCTTGGACAATTTGTCATGCTGCTTAAAAAAACTGATTAAAAATGCAAATAGGTCTATGACAAAAGATTGTTGTTTACTGTGGATGTCTGGGGTGCACTAGGGCCTTTTACTACCTGGAGTTATGGGGAATTAACTGGGAAAGAGCAGGAAAAACCAGCTCTTGTTTGGGGTTTTTTTAATACCCAAAGAAAAGTCTGAATTTCTGCCACGAAATGTGGTATTGTTTGACTAGAAATGCTTCAGTGGACACTAAGCCAATGTTTTGAAATCAATTTCCATTGGGCTGGAGGTTTATAATTCTCATAGAAAATCATAAGGTAAGACTGGTGCATAGAGAGTTAAAATTTCCATTTTTATTGTGTTACAAATGAATAATTTCAGCATTAAAAAAATAGAGCAGAATAAAGCCATGTCCTGACTTTGAGCTCTCTGTGAAAACAATCCTTGTCAAAGTTTTTCAGTACCAGCCAGGAAGGACAGCTTTATATCTGAAGAGGAGCTTGAATCAGCTCCTCACATTTTCCCAGCAGCTTGTTAGGAAGATTTGTGTGAGCCTCCGAAATTATGGGGGGAGTAACAAGCAGGAAAAGGGGAAAGCAGTCATAAAGGAGATCTTCACAATCATCTGTTCTTGTTTAAAGCTTGACCCAGAGCCAGTAGGTGTGGGATTACCTCCTCAGCCCAAAAGTGCCTGAGTAGAGAAAGCCCACATACTGCACTGTGCACAGAGGGAAGTGTCCAAAAGTGCTGCTGGGGTCACAATCCCTGCTCCCAAGGGAGGGACTGAACGCACAGACACATTGCACAGCGCTCAGCAGGCCAGCAAAGAACCCTTCCAGTACTGCACACAAGACTGCTTTCCATCTAATTAGCAAAGCAATTCAGTGAATAGAATCAATTAATTACATTGCCAAGCAGCTGGTGATACAGTCACATAGTGTGCAGAGGTCTGCTTCTTAAATTCACTACCTGGAGTATTTATCAAGGTCCAGAAAGGCTTCCAATGTTGATAACATGCTTTATTGTTCCATTTTGCTTTGCTCCTTCCCCCACCTCTGGCTTTGCAGAAACACAGCTATTTTTTACTGAAGCTGGAGCAGCAGCAAGAACACAGTTTGTCTTTGGCAACTAGTGATCATGCAGTACATACACCTCAAAGAGCTCACCTGTCTTTTGCAACTGTGTTGAAAAATCTGGACAATAATTTTGCTTTCAAACACACATCAACATGCAGGAAACTGGAAAGTGGAAATGTTTACAGCTGCTTCTGAAAAGCAGCACAATTCACCCCCAGCAAATACCTACAGGCATGACTTAGGTACTTAATTGTTTCTACTCCCAAGCAAATCTGGCTTTTGAGACCATGGAATTTTTGCTGGACTTGGGCTGTACAAGGATTTCAAAGGAAGCAAATCACACGAACCTTCATTTGGCATAACTGGGATAAAACAGCAATTCAGGCTCAGCTGTCAGTTAACACAACAGAACAGTCACCAAAAAGAATAAAATATGTCAAAGTAAAATGAAGGAATGTCTTTCCCATTGCCCCCACAAAATTATTGCATCAATCTCAAAATTGGTCAACCATTCCCACCAAGACTGGAGTTCTTAAAAATGCATCACAGAAGCATGGTGGGGTTTGCTGGACTAGATCCTCTCTGATTGTATCTGCCTTTAAACTGACAGCTGTGGTGTGAGTATTCAGGCCTTTAAACTAAACCACAAATTCAAAATATAGAATCAAAAACATGGAAGTTTGTGCTTTGTAAAGGTTTAAAAACAAGAAGTCTTTTTTTTTAAAAAAACAGAGAAATAATGGGCAAGTTCCTCAGTCTGTAAATCTGTGAATGTGCAAGACCTTCTTCCTTAAACACTGGCAGCACATCAGCCACAGGAGCAGAGGAAAAGGGAAATGACTTTCCAATACCTCCTGCTTACTGTGTCATTAATGCCTAACCCAATATCCTGGATTCACTTACTCAGGGGTTGGGAGGGAAGAAAATGAGAACCTTTTGTTCCAGCATTTACAAAATCAGCTCCAATCATGTCTGCAGCAGGAGCTCCCTGTGCCAGTGAGTTCAGCACTCAGCCTGACAGACTGCTCTGGATCAACCAGGCAGCACCTCAGAAATGAAAAGGGCAAAGGGAAAAACATCCTAAGAAAGGAGTTCAGAAATAAACACCCAGGAAAGGGAAGAAGCAAAACAGGCAGCTCTTTCTCAACTTGATTTTCAACACCAGTTTTCCTATCCCAGGAAGGGAAAGGGGAAGGGAACAAATGTGAAACTTAGGTCCTCAAAATCATCATCCCCACTGTCTACTAAGAGTAAGAGGGGACCTCCCAGTGAGGCCATTTCCCAGGAAAGATTGCCATCATCTGTTTAGCATATTGCTGCAAGATGGAAAACCTCTGTGCTGTTGCCACAAGCCAGTCTGACAGAAAGAGCCTGAACAAGTGGAGGATGAAAGAGGAAGAATGTGGGAGGAGGGCATCTTTTTTCTTTTTGTAGCACCCCACACATCCAGCTTCCCAACCATGGCATTATGGGAATATAATTAAGAGTAGCAGGCCCAGTCAGTATGTTGAGCCATAGCCCTGATATTCCTCAAGGGCTGTTTTTCTCATCCCAGTAATCAACAACAGCCTGACAAGATACATTTCTGCCTTCAAAGGATGATTCCTACACAGCTCAGAGGATGTGCTTGCCAACAGATGATGTGTGCACACACACACACAAACACAGCTCTGTGCCTTAATGGAGAAAAAAAATAAAACATATCTATTCCACAGTGCAGCATAAGCCTCTGGAATTTAGTTAATTTTCACCCTCCATAATTGCCTTGGCTTTCAGAGACAAAAGAGTTACTTCCTTATCTTAATCTGAGAGTTTAATTTCAGCACTTCAGAAGAAAAACACTGAATTTAAAAGTATTGCATTTAATGTGCAGCTACCATGAAATTCAGCCTAATGGGCTGAACATGATCTGTCTAAAGGATATTGCAAGTATGAATATATTTGCCTATTCCTTTTTGTATCTGTCAACCAGAATAACAACATGACAAAAACACACTCTTGTGTCTTTCTTCCTCTCTCCTTCTCCCTCTTTATCTTCCCTGTGCTTTCCTCTCTTGGCTGAGGGCGATTTTTGACTGTTAAATCCTCTTGCATTAGAAGTAGAACCACTGGTAAAGTAAGTAAGTAATGGCCAGTCTTCGTGAACGAAGATCCGGGGAAGGTCTAGCATTGTACTGCTTGTACCCAGGGAAAGCTGCCCTGAGAAGCAATGCATGGATTTGTTCCAGCTGAGGAAAAAAAGCTACTGTTTCCCTTGCTCTGAGAGGAAATCAAAAGTATAAGCTTTGCTCAAGGCTTAACCATACATTTCTCAGAAAATACAGAAAACACATTTGGAAAAATGGTGTTGACTTGTATCACTTAAGATGTACTTGCCTTCATCTACTCTTTTTTTCCAGTCCTCTAGCCAATTATTTATTTGGGGGATTTTTAAGGCTGTTTTATCTATCTAGAAACTTTCCTGACACCACGAGAAAGTTATATGAAAGGGTAGAATTCTGTTTCAGGTTTAATACCACATTTTCATGGGAACCAAGGAACTTGCCCCACTGAAGCCAAAGGAAGTCATAACCTCTGTAATCATTGCTCCCAGTTCCAAGGGGTGCAACTGGAGCCTTTCATAGCAAAGAAATTGCCTTTATGCCACTTGATACTTCTCATCTTATTATTAATTAAACACTGAGCTAAAACTTAACTCTGCCACGAAGATTTTACCTAAGATTCATGTTGGCAGGAGGTTTCTGTTTGTTCCAAGAGCTGTATCCCACAGATTTCCTCTCCAGTCATCACCACGGGCCACTTGGATTAATGACCCCCATCACTCTCTAGGCAACTTCATATAAAGTCACAGATATAATCCTGCCTCTGGAAAGCTCCCTCTAGGTAATCCTGCCTAGAGTCAGCCAGGATAGTAACAGAATCTTCGAGGCAACCATGAACACTTCCAGACTTGGATTTTTTCGGACAGTTCTTGTTAGAAACGCAGATTTCAGGGTACTGTTATTTACACACCTATTCCATCAATGTAACAGCTTGAAATACTCAATATTGATTGCCAAATTAACATCCAAAGTGAAGGTCGAAAATGGGTGAATACTCTAAATCTGTGTGATACTGTTATGGACCACTGGAACACATGGGAAAACTTGGTTTGAAGCAATCTTTTAAGCAAACACAAATGGAAGGCAGAATGCAAACTCAAGAGACCCAGACTGTCCTCTGTCTGCCAACTTCCTTCTGAGTCATTTCAGCCTCCTTTAACATCACTCCTTCACCTAGAAATGAAAATAACTGTACTTGTCAGCTTTGAAAATTGCTTTATTAAAGGTACCCAGGACACCTTTGAAGCAACAAAATTATATTCCTTATATTCAGGAATATCTTTATAATAAAAGGTTGTCTATTAGGAAAAGGATTAAGGATCCCAAAAAGGATAAAGGGAAGGAGGTGAAAGGGAAAAAACCCACCAGCATCCAATTTAGGGTCAGTTTAGTAAATCAGTTCTTATAATCTTGATGAGTAATTCAAGGTTCTTACGACATCAAATTATTTGCTGCAATGATAGTTTAAAAAAAATCTCTGTAGCTCTGAATTCACTGCTGCTTGTTAGTTTTATTTCTTCACTGCTTGCTCAGTCACAAGTGGGTGCTTTGACCTTCAGAGTCATTTCAGTTCCTCGGAGCATTCATGGGATCTATTAGTGTTTGGTAGGAGAATCATCACCAGCTCTTACCCTGCTACAGCAAAGGAAAATGCTGTTGCTGGGCTTGTAACAAATTTCGTATTTTACCTTAGCCTGGATTATCAAAACTAACAACAGCTTCACCCTCTTCTCTTTCAGCTTTCACTTAGATAAATTTGGAAGGCTGCTTCTTCCAGTACTATTTATTCAGTATACTTTTCATATATATTTATTCAGTATATTTTTCCTCTGATCTTTGTTGGCATTGAGTTTTATTTAATGTACATTGTAGTGCCTGCTGAGTGTCACTGTGTTAATTTTGCCTGATATAGGGAACTCTACTGATGCACTCCCAACTTCTATGAGCAGAAATGAACAATGGCCATAATTGCAATAGCCCCCAAGTAATTGTTAATTAGAGCAGAACTTTTATCCACGTTGTGCATCTCTAATTTGACAACTTATCTTTTCATAAGCACAAAGATAAAAAGAATACAGGGTTTAGAAAATAACAATTAAGGACAGAATTGTGGCCCACAGTAAATGTGACACACAGGCCTGGCCCCCTTTGCCTCCCACCTGGAGACTCCAACAGTAACTAATTGGAACGGGGAACCTTAAAAGAGGAGGATGAGGAGGGACTATCAAGCACAGACACCAGTGTCAGGTCCTCCAGCAGTGGGACAGTCATTCTGCTGAGGACCTGGGAACTTAGAAAATGCTCAGTTCTGCTAAACACAGCTCTTCGCAAGGTAGAGGTAATGACAGTAAATTATCTGACAGGATACAAAGAATGACCAGCTCAGTTTCATCGTGAGAAATGGTCAGTGGTACTGCTATATTTTGAAATACATTAAAATATTTCTGCAAATATTTTCACAGGAAGAGAAGCCAAGGTTTAAAAGAGAAGTTTCTGTCAAGGCAGCTGCCAAAGGCTGCTCCATAAACTCCCACAGACAAGGAGCTCTTCTACTTAAAAGGGTTACCTTGATATGCCTTTTCATTCACCTGTTATATGAAGTCGATGAATTTCAAAAGAAGCTATTTCGAAACATTTCAGAAATTTTTATTTTAACACTTCTATAATATAAACTTCCAAAACAAAAGGACAGGCCCATCAGTGAGGAAAAATACCCTCCTGCAATGTAAATAGGTAAAAGCATGACAGTTCTAGGATATGCATCTCAGTTCCTCCTGGATTGGAAAATTTTGCAGGAGTAAAATCAAGAATGTACCTACAGTGTGTAAACTGTGCACACAAACCCCATCCTGAACTGAGACGGACTTCTTCATCCACAGCCTCTTTATAAACAAAGAGCAGAATCCAGTTTTTGGCACACTGTCTTTATGAAACATGAGTTAATGGAAAACACTGTATGCTGCAGAATTGAGAATGAGAGGAAAAATACAGAGAGAATAGAAAACAGTCAACAGGGCCAGGGGACATGAAGGCTCCTTGAAATCCTAAATTCAAATTGCCTCAAGTCATAACTAAAATAATGTGGTTGGTTCCATCTGAGTGGAGAAGAGAAGAAACTTGTTGCTATCACTGCATTGCAAGAGAAATGTTTATACCTCCTAGGCTTGAGAGGATAATGATAAATGAATGCAGATTACATTTAAATACATAAGCAGGGTAGGAGAAAAATATAGGTAGTGGTAGACAGCAAAATATTCTGATCTGTCTGACAGAGCATCACTGGTGACTCTCACACACAACAGTAATTCACAGAACTAGGAAATGGGGTTTATAAACAACAGAAACCCTGAGACACTCTCTCTGAGGAGAGAAGCACTCACCTCAGTGATCCCTCCGGCCCGGGAGAGCCAGAAAAATGCATAAAGCAGGGAAATGGGAAAGGAAGACTAAAGAGTTCTGGGTCTAACTTAGATAATGCTCCTGCCCAATGCACTGACTCCTTCCCCATCTCTGTAACAGGCACTTGTCCTAACTTATGGGGGGAAAAGATTCTTTGCTGCAAATTAAAGCATCCTTTTGATGCAGTTACAGGGATAGCCATTGTTTCCCATGGATTCAGTTGTCTGGCCCAGGAGTGCTGGATTGATCTGAGGTGGAAGTCCTGCTGTCCAACTGTTGCATCTGTTTGGTGTCCCTGAGCGAGCCCTGTCACCACATTGTGGTTCTCCTACCTCGTGTCAATGTAGTTGTTTGTGCATCTTGCTCCAGAAACCAGGCCCGGGGACCAGTCCTGTGTCTGCTCCAGATCCCAGTCCTGCTTTCAGGATAAAAGAGTTGTGGGAAAGGTTTTAATTCACACCATGGCCATAAGAGGTTGTTGTGCACACTCAGAGGGTGGTGCTGCAGGGGATGAGGGGCAGGAGGTGTGAAGGTTTGCACTGCTCCCTGTGAGCCTCCAAGTCTGTTGCTCAGAATAAACACAGCCATGCTGGGGATTCTCCCAGCCCAGGGAAATGTCAGAACTGACAAAATGTTTGCAGTAATAAGATATGTTGGCAAAATTCTTGAAGACGTCACCAAAATGTAAATTAACTCTGCTGACTCAGGGAAGCAAACTCCAGAAGAGAGATAGAGAACTTATTTGCATTTAGCAGGGAATTACAAATATCACCCTTCTCTCTGCTCCCTCAGACTGAAGCTGTTGGCTCGCTGTCAGCAGTGCACAGATGCATTTCCCTTCCTTGAAACTAGTTTAACACCATGAGAGCAAAGAGTGTATCCCTGTGTTTGGCAGCTGCCTCTTTTTCACGTACCTTTTGCTGAAGGAATCTTGATTCTCAATACTGGCAATGCAGTGTAGGAGACAGTACAGCAGAAATATTGTAAGTAAGTAATTGGTTCAGAAACAGAGAGATAAGTCAGTGAAAATACAAAAGAAATTAATCAATAATATACAGTGAGTTCAGTCCAGAGGTTTTTGTTGGGCTCCAAATGTTTTCTTGCTCTAAATAGTACACTGGAGACAGGAGACAGCACAGCTTCAAAAGTACTACAGGACCCCCATTCTGGAAATATTCGGTGGAATATGAACTAACAAGAAGGACAGACAGTTTGCTTGATGATAAAATGAGACAGGTATAATGGAACATCCTAATTTTTGGAGAAAGGAGACAATCACACTAAAAACAAATCACCCAAAGACAGTACAGGAATGTGACTTACATCTCCCGATTTTTAAGGAATATAAAGCAGAATAATGAAGCTTTGACAAAGGGCAACATGAGGAATAACACATTGTTAGGCCACCTCCCGTCTCTCCTCAGGAAGTGTTTATCTCCAAATAACACAGGAGATGAGCAGGAGCAGTGACTTTCTTTCTGAAGCAAAAAACCCTCTGAAACTGCAGTGTTGCCCACTCCAGCCCAGTCATGTATATTGTTAGCAACCAGGCCATCTGTTTTATCATCAACCCTCTCCTCCTTGGCCCAGCCCTAAAATCTGGTATTTTAGGAAACTATGCAGCAGCTGATACTTAAAAAAAAAATCTGTGATCTCATTCCCAGAAGAATTTAACAAGATAGTATCAACAAATGACACGGTAAATATGAATTCATCAATTATTGTAGTAGTCCAAACAGCAGGATAGGTCTTGTCTCCCATGCTGTCAGCTCAAGGGACAGCAGAGGATCTAAAAGCAAAGTCCCTGCACTAAATGCTGTCCAATACAGCCTTTAAGACAAATTGTGGTAGGACAACATGGACAGGCTGAACATCATAAAGCTGTAGATGTAGCTCTAGAAAACACAGAGGTTATCCTCGTTAACATTTCCAGGACATTTCTCCAATTAGTACCAATGCAAAGCCATTATGAACGCAGCAGGGGTTCAAACAGGATTTATTGTTGCATAGTTACACTTCCCTTGGCCAAAATTGCAATCTGTGCCTTTATCTTCAGTAGCTAAAAAAGGCAAACAAACCAACCCCAGCAAACAGAAACCAAAACTACGCACAAACAAACAAAATAATCAAACCACAGAAGCCATCAAACAAAAAAAAACACCACAAATGATTTCAAACCACTTTCCCTTAGCCATTTACAGTGGGGGGCAGGACCTCTCCCTTCTCCAGGTCACAAGCACAAGGCTGGAGCATTTTCCAGACACCCTGACCTTGACTGGGACCCCTCAGAAGACACCTTGTTGTACACCAGCAAAGAAAGAGGAGTTACAGGCACTATTTGATGCATGCAGAGATTTCAAACCTTTCCCATTCTCATGGTTTTGCCCAAGCTTCAGGACAGTGGGCACTTCGGATTTTTTAAAAAACATAAATAATTAAAACAATCAAAAATACCCACGTTCCATTGCCATTCAGCATTTTTGCCAGTACAGTTTTATTCAGCATACCCTCTGAAGTTCATGGTTCCATAACTCAGAGTAGCAGGTGAACAGCTGTTTCTCAGAGGTAACATAGATTTAAACTTTACTTTGAGAAATAGGGTAGTCCTGAGTTCACTCCTCTACAGGAGATCAACACTGACTGTTAGCTTTTTAATAATTAATATGAGGCTCTTCTCAGCTTTTTTATTAATCTCTTTCCAGTTACCATAACCATCAGGATTTCATGCTTACACTAAAGAACAAGAGGCTTTAAAGAGAAAACAGCCACCTGTTCTAAACTAATTTTTGTTGAAATCTCAATATTCTGTCATTGCACTACTCTTGCCTTAAGCAACTGATGTTCAAGGTTTCCTTATTGTCTCAGCACCATTCTCCTCTTTTTTTTTACTTTCAGTGCAACATCCTTTCCACAAACAAACCTTTTTCAAGACACCATTCACTTCCCTGCAACTCACACACTGCATTTCTACTTTGTCATATGAAATAGCAGCTAGTTTCATGCTGTCAGTTCTTTCACCAAAAAAATTCATTGTCTACTCTTGCAAAGAATATAAAATTTCCTCACTGGATTTCTTTTAATCTGGCTGTTCATACATCAGAAACTGAAGAGGCACCTCTGTTCACGCCAGAACTGAAGCAGTGGCACATCCAAGCATTTCAAGCAATTCTTAGTCCACAAATCTGAGTACATCAGTCTCTTTTAGATGGTGGTAAATTCTGCTGAGAACTCTCAACATTGCCGTGCTATTGAAGGACATTCTGGGTTCTCCCGTAACACAAAATTTCCTTTTGGTAGGGAAGATGTTTAGTTGATTTTGACTAGAAGCACCTTAACTGGCTGCACCACAGGAATCCTCTCAGCCTCACTGAACACCTGACAAGACATCCCTGCTCTGCCAGCACACAGTTAAAATGAATAATTAAGGCAGGTAAGAGGAAACGGAAGACGGTACTCCGTAACTTTTTTGTGATTCCTTTCTGTTAATCAGCAATTGCTCTTAGCAAACATGTAGATTAAAATCCCTCTGCAGTCCCATGTGATCAGGACAACCAGGAACAGAAATTATTCCCCTTTCTATTTTCAAGCTGTTTATTTCTTTCTTCATACATTTGCCCATGCATCTGAAGGGGGATAGAAGGGGATTTTACATCAGCCTAGATTCTAGATCCCATATCTTTGCTCAAAATTTCTCTTTTTTTTCTCTGCAGTGGGAGAGAATGGGAACAATTGAACAGACACATTTCCACTATGACTATTAATAGAAGAACAACAGTTAGTGACATTTAACATGGATTGAGCTTCAAGAAGGTGGGAGCTGGATGGTATCCCTGGATACTTCCAGGCACTATTCCTAAAAGAGCTTTCATTTAGATAGCTTTATTAGAACCAGCCATGCAGGGCACAAGTACTTTCTGGGACTGAACCATTCTCTAGTCCCTTTTGTTTAAAAGGCCACAAAAACTAACAACCCTTAAACCCAGTCAGGGTTCCAGGGTCAGCCATTGTCCAGGGTGCTCTGTGGCCATTGCAGGCGTTCTAATCTACAGACAACACTGCTCATTACAAAGGGATTTACAATCCCTTTGGATTAAAAATTTAATCAGCTTTCCCATAACATGTAATTTTTTAAGTGGAGTATAATTTCAGAAAGGTTTTGCCCACAGGAAAATCCCAAGATCTTGTTCCAGCCTTGCTCTGCTTTTTCCATTATTATTCTTACTCAATCTCACTTGCAGAGCAATGCACACTGAATTTCTGTTTCCATTAGAAATATTCCCTTTTTAAGATCACCTTTTATTTTCAAATAGATAGCTTTGTTTTAGGACCAGGGAGCAATACCTACAGCCTAGACTTTCAGCTCCCAAGGAGGGGTATGGTGAAGCACACAGAGATGATTCTCAGGGTATCTAAATATCAGTCCCTCATAGCGTATGTGTGTTTAGGGCCAGCTCAGGCCCTCTTCTGACTTGCCAGCTGCTAGAGATGGTATTAATCCCGTGGTGAAACTGGCCTTGAAGAGGAAACTACATTTTCTGTTTAAAATACTCACAATATACACAGTGCAGCTTATATTGAGAAGTGACTTTCTCAAAGTCCACACTGGGATGGGGAGCTGTGTTTGCTTTTAAAGTCCTTCCTCTGCCACCTCAAATGAAAAAGCAACCAACACCATACTGTTTAGTAGAAGGAACTGTGTGGAACCTCCAAAATGAAATTATTGGGCAGCAGAATGTTTTGCTACTCCAGGACAAACCCCATTGCCTGTCAGCTGGGGGAGGCACTTTTTCTAGTCCCTCATTGGGGTGAGTGTTCTCCCCTCTTTAGGGCTGATCCAGCTCTGCCAGACAAAGATAAATACACTCCCATTTACCAATCCTTTCACCAAATGGGTTTTCTATAATAAGCAATTGGAATTTCCCCCCTATTTTTGTGAATAGTAATGTTTGAGTCTTTAATTTCTACAGATCTTTCAGTGCCCTTGAACTTCACTCTCTCCTTTAGCAACAAAGAAACAAGGTGATTGAAATTGTCCCAGGAATCAATATCAGGTTTGCTATTATTGACTTTCCTACAGCTGTCTAAGCAGAAATCCTATTGTTATTCATATGAAATCTGAGGGTATTAAATCACTTCTTAATGTATGAGAAAACCCCTTGATTTATGCAGGCAGATACTGTTGTAGCTTTTACAGATACAAATGATAATGTAAGTTATATTCCAGGCTTTGTGTACTCTGCAACGTCATCCCCATAATTCATGTGGGAGTACAAAGCACCGTCCAAGCTCACTTGGCCCCGGCAGATGAACCTTAGGATTAAAGGGTGGGCTCAGTTCCTCGCACACTGTGTCTCACCTAAAAAATCCAATGCGCAGGCTGGAAGGTGTAAAGACCTTCCCCGGTTCTTCGTTCGCAAAGACTGGCCATTATATATAATATAAGATTGCATCCATGAAAGCTGTAAGAGTGATTGATATAGATACGTAGATACATGCAGTTTATAGATTTAGAACTTCACAACACATGTGCAAGAGAAGATTGTTAAGCATTAAAAATTAGATGAACGCAAGGCCAGGAGATTAAGTCAAAAATTACTGTGTCATGAATGTTTTTGAAAAGTACTTGGAAATTGTAGATCAGCTTTTTGAACTAGCTTTTTCTCCATCATGCCTCACTTCAAATTGCACCGCAAAACCCAAGAATGTACAGTAAAAGGAAACATGCTTTGACAACCCTATGATTTTACCTTCTAATGTACCATGATAATGCACTGCCATGATAATTCTTAAGTATAAGAGTCTTAAAGTATAATCTGACATGACACTAAAAAAGTTATTACCTTCCTGTCCATGGGGAAAGCTGTTTATAAATTTGAACTCCATATTGGTGCATTCAGTGAAAAAAAATGCAAGGCCCTAAAAAGCAAAGTCACAATGAACAAGGAAAGATGATTTTCTGTATCTCACTGCTGTCTTGACACACAGTGGCAGGTTTTCACTTCAGAAAAAGTATGCACATATAAATCTCACACCTTTAAATAGATATGTGAAATCCTACTCTGAAAACAATTTCAGAACATTCTGACAGGTACCATTTATACACTGCAGGGTTATAATAAAGCCAGCCTCCAAATTTAAGTAAGACTTCCTATATTTTTTAGGGTTTTCCCATACCAGACATCCCCTTTCAAGGGATGGCTAGCAGTTCATTTTTGAATCTGGCCAGCACCAGGGTCATTCGCTTGTCTCAAATTTGCTTGGGTATTCGTTGCTCCCTGATCTCTGCTGTGATTTAAGACATTCTTGTCTGCTGAACTCCAGTAGTAAGTCTGAGTTTGCCATCCAGGAGCATAAACTGAAAGCCCTCAGAGGAAGAAATTAGGGGATATATCTTGCACAGCAAGAGGGTGGGTTAGTAGAGAAAGGTATAAACTTTCATTGCTCTTGAGATAGAAAGGTTTAGTTTTTTCCCTGTGCTGTAGAGCTTTTGCCTGGAGGGGTGTGCAGTACACTTGGAACTGACTGCCCCAGGGGTGGACGCACAGCCCCACCATTTTCCATGGACTGATCCAAACTGCACTGGAAAAGGCTGAGGCTCCAGAACACCTACAGTACATTGATGACATCATCATATGGGGCAACACAGCAGAAGATGTCTTTGAGAAAGAAGAAAAGATATCCAGATTCTCCTTAAAGCTGGTTTTGCCATTAAATGCAGTAAGGTCAAGGGACCCACCCAGGAAACTCAATTCCTAGGAGTGAAGTGGCAAGACAGACTTTGCCAGGTTCCAACAGAGATGGTTCCAGAGGTGATTAACAAAATAGCAGCCGTGTTTCCACCGACCAGTAAGAAAGAAACACAGACTTTCCTAGGTGCTGTAGGTTTTTGGAGGATGTGTATCCCTGAGTACAGTCAAATTGTGAGCCCTCTGTCTCTTGTGACATGGAAGAAAAATGGCTTTAAGTGGGGCCCTGAACAAACGCAAGCCTTTGAGCACATCAAATGAGATTGCCCACGCAGTAGCCCTTGGGCCAGACAGGACAGGACAGGATGTGAAGAATGTGTTCTACACCACAGCCAGGCAGAGTGCTCCTTCATGGAGTCTCTGGCAAAATGTACCTTGGGAGACCTAAGGACAATTGCTGGGGTTCTGGAGTTGGGGATACAAAGGATCTGAGACCAGCTACACCCCAACTGAAAAGGAGATATTAGCAGCCTACGCAGAGGTTCGAGCTGCCTCAGAAGTGATTGGCACAAAAGCACATCTTCTTCTGGCACCCTGACTACCAGTGCTGGGATGGACATTCAAAGGAAAAGTCCTTTGCACACATCACACCACTGATGCTACATCGATTAAGGGGACTGCTCTGATCACACAGATAGTATAGGGAATCCTAATTGTTCTGGGATTTTCGAAATCATCACAAACTGTCCTGAAAGTGAGAATTTTTGACTCATCTGAAGAGGAAGAGGAGCAGGTGACATGTGCTGAGGAGGCCCCACCCTACATGGTGATGAAAAGCGACACGCTCTTTACTGACGGTTCCTGTCGTATTGTGGGACTAAACTGAAAATGGAAAGCAGCCGCATGGAGGCCCATGTGTTGAGTCACAGCAGCTACCAATGGACAAGATGGATCAAGTCAGCTTGCAGAGCTGAGAGCCATCCATCTGGCTTTGGGTATCGCAGAATGAGAAAAATGGCCAACACTTTATGTCTACACTGTCTTGTGGATGGTAGCAAATGCTCTGTGGGGGTCACTAGACAGACAGAGAAAGGCCACTGGCAGCACAGAAGAAACCCATCTGGGCTGCTGAGATGTGGCAAGATATTGCTGCCCGGGCAGAGGAATTGACTGTGAAAGTGTGTCATGTAGGGCCACATGTACCTAAGAGTCAAGCTATGGAAGAACATCCCAACAATGAACCGCAGGTGGATCAGGCTGCCAAGATTAAAGTGTCTCAGGTAGATTTGGACTGGCAACACAATGGTGAACAATTTTAGCTCGGTGGGCCCATGATGAGCTCAGGTCATCAGAGAAGAGATGTGACATATAGATGGGCGAGTGACCAAGGGGTGGATTTAACCATGGACACTATCTCCCATGTTATCCACAACTGTGAAACATGTGCTGCAATCAGACAGGCCAAGCATGTGAAGCCTCTGTGGTATGCTGGACAGTAATCAACATATAGATATGAGGAGGCCTGGAAGACTGATTACATCCCAGTACCACAAACCCGCCAAGGCAAGCACTGTGTGTTGGCGATGGTAGAAGCAATCGCTGGATGGCTGGAGACATGCCCCTGTGCCCCATGCCACTGCCTGGAACACTGTTTTGGGCCTTGTAAGGCAAGTCCTATGGCAACATGGCACTCCAGAGTGAATTGAGTCAGACAATGGGATTCATTTTAGGAATAGCCTCATAAAAACCTGGGCTAAAGAGCATGGGATTGAGTGGGTAATGCAGAAAGATGGGGAAACACAATCTGTACCTCAGGGGGATTTGATTTTGCGTGAGAACCGTCTGTAGTATTGCATTGTGTGTGTACACATGTACATATACATATACATGTACATATACATGTACATGTACATACACATGTACATACACATACACATACACATACACGTACACGTACACGTATACATATACATATACATATACATATACATATACATATACATATACATATACATATACATATACATATACATATACATATGAGAGAGGGAGTTGCCACATGTCAGAGCTGCTCTGGGAGTCCCAGTTGCCACCTTGCCACCACTTCTTGCCATCAGGACTGCAGCAAAGTCAGGAGTTGCTGTTTTGCCACCACTTCTTCCTGCTGGGACCCCAGCAAGCAGCAGGAACTGTGGCCGCTGCTTCTACTGCCAGCATTTTCCAGCTGCATAACTCATCTCAGATGAAATAATTTTCCGTATTTTGCTTTGTCCAATCGTTCCATGGGGTTCTGACTGGGGTAAGGGCATAGGACCGTGGAAACTACTTTGCTATATTGTTTCCTTTGTTATCCTGAGCCATGTGATGCAGTGTGGGAGGCCCCACTCTTTTGTTTCTTGTCTTTGTCATAGGGTTTGGGAGGGTGGAGCTACAAAAAAATTTAAGCAATTTCCTTTGTATCTTTTTGATTGCCGATTTTTTTTTTCCTTGTTGGTAAACTGCTCTTTTTCACTTATATCTCCTCACATTTTGCCTCTCTATACTGGTGGGAAATAAAAGGGGAAGGGTTTAATTTACTGGAGTTCACGCCCTTACATTTGTCTTTAAACCAAGACAGAGATGTTATACTGAAATGCTGGACCTAAATGACAGTGAGCTATCCTTACTGCTAGTAATGATCTTTCTGAAACACAACACGAGGCCCAGAAGTTGTCAGCTACTACCAGCATGAGCTAATATTAAGAGTATGGGGATTTTGGAAATCTAGGGATACCATAAACAGGTGTCAACATATGGAGGCTTTCATATGTACCCTTTGTGTAGCCCATCTAGTCCTCTGTGTAGCACTCTACAATTGAATTTCTTTTTTAAAAAGTTCAGCAGTTACTTTCTTGGTGCCTTGGCTGCTGATTCTTATTTCATACCTTTGTTTAGTGTCTCATCATCCTCTCATTCTTTTGTCTGTAAGAAGCGTAAGACAGAAGCTGTTTCAGTGTTCCCTCAGGGTGCGTGGTATTTAACGTAGAAGCCAGAATTGCCATGTCAAATAGAAAATGCTCAAATACTACTGGGTATAATCAAACGTTATTGTATACATTTATGCTCTTCATGTGCCTAGGCTAGTAGCACTTTAGGAATCTAATGCAGTGTAAGGGCATCTATCTTCTTTTTCATTAATGCAGCTATCCTACATTTCTTAAAGATACCTAAAAGGGCTTTGCCAGTATGTCACAGTGACATCAGTTTGTGCTGCATCAAAATGCTAAATACAGTGTGTTTGACAGACAATAGCATTCTCTCTTGATCAGACACAAGAGAGATGAACTTGATTCAAGAGCCTATGAATATTAATTAGGCCTGCTACTCCTATAAGCTGTTAATCAGGGCGTTATTTTTGTGGCAAGTGTGCTGAGATTAGGTACATTGCTGAGAATTTTCTTCTTTTTTATAACATCTTGAAAACTTGGTATTGTAGGAATGTTAGGCTTTTAAAAATCAGCAACTAGCTTCAAGGTTGTCAAGAAAATGGATACCGAAAATGCTCTGACAAGCCTATACCTGTCTTTCTTACAGGCAATGTTCTTCATGGACATTTATTTGCTATTCAAAGGCTTGATAGTTTCATTTTTTAAAGCAAATTTGAAAATGCTTTCTTTGCTGTTGCAAAGCTAACTTCCCCACCACCCCCCCCCCAAAAAAAAATGGTAGCAGGAGGAAAGGTCTCCTTCTCCTTTCTTCCCAGCCCACAAAATGCAGCATCTGGCATATATTTCTCCTTACAGAATGTTGACCTCATCTAGATGTGGGATCAGGGTCACTTTAACTTAATCACACTGTTGCAGAGCATTTAAAAAAATGGTTTTACAAGTATTAACCTTCTATATCTGAGGGAGGAAAGAGCAAACCCAACACAAAAAACTTCCTCAATGTAATGGTTGCTGCTACAAACTTAAAAAAAAAAAAACAAATAACTAAATTGATAATTAAATGTATGTGTACAAAGATTTCTGGTTTAATATATTACATTCATTCACCAGGCTCCATGTCACGCTTACAGGTTTGTATATCTCATGAGAGAAATCCAGTACTGTTATATAATTCTCCAGAAACACATAAAACCTTCCTTAACGGTGTTTCGTAATGGATAATGCTTGGAAGTGCTTTTTGTAAAACAGGCTATGTCTTGATGGCTTACAGGGGAAAAAAAAAACCTGTGTTATCCCAATGTGTTCCATTAATGAAAAAGCTGAGGAAAACAGAAAAAGAAATGTAAATCCCAGAAAATCAAAGATCAGCCTTCCTCAGAAATTCCTGAAATCCTCCAGTGCTATTTTTAAATGAAAGTTTGGGTAACTTTAATGACTATGTGTTAATACTTTGGTTTGCTTTTATTCTGCTGCCTGCTCCCCCCCCCAGGATCCTGTTATAATTAATGGTTTGGAGGAGAAAGGAACTCCATAAGTCTACATTTTTCCAAGATTGGTTATTTTATAATATATTTTTATTTTATAATTATATTTTTATAATATAATATATATATTTCCACTGCTTATTTATTTTTATAACTTACAGAGCTATATTGTTCTGTAATGGTGTAATCTCTACATTCCTGGTGAGCCCCACAGCAAAGATCTAGTTACTAAATTCAAAATTAAATAGGGATCTCAGAAAAAGTAATTTGCCTGTCTTTTGAGACTGTCAGACAAAAGGCTATTAGTAAATATGTTTTAAGTACTGTTCTGTAATTGCTCATCTTTCCTTTTTGAGAATATTTGTCTGATAACAGGGAGAAACAAATTGGCGTGTGTGTGTGTGTGTACATTTTCCTCAGGATTTGACTGAAGACTTTAGTACGTGCTGTGCTTAATGGTATACCTTTTTTTAATTTTCCTAGGCAGAATGTCACCCTACTGCCAGCAGTGTGATACTATGTGACTGTGAGGATGTGACTCTGGGCCCAATTTGCATCTATATTTGCAAACTAACCCGGGCCAGAAGAGGTGCTGACATAGAGGTGTGCCACCATCCACACTGTATGCAGCTCTGGGCACCCTGGCACATTTTGCCCTATGTCAACAGACACCATCTCAGAAGATACCCAGGCCCTGAGAGCTTTTCTCCCCCTTCTTGCAGTTCAGCATCAGGATCAAAGAACAGATCCTGTTTTCTTTTCTGGTTCAGAGGTAGCCACTAAATCTACCCAAGAGAAGTCAGATACCTGCACAGAGTTCTACTTTCAAGCTGTTTGTCAGTGAAAGCCACTGCTCAGATTAGCTATATAAAGCCTTTCTTGATACTCAGATCTGGAAAATATTTGTAGTCACTTCCCCCCATTTAATTTTTAACTAGAGCTTTTCTTGAACAAGAACTAAATAAAAATGAGTAAGCACCTTCACGGTCTGAGGTTTGAGCCTGTTTCAAGAGGGTCCTTTGAGAGCCCTTCTAATTATTTGCCTTCAGTTGGGCTCCTGAGTTTAGCTATTAATCTTTCTTCATAAATAAATCACAGTTGTGCACTAACCTTTCTTTGTTACTGTTCTCCCAATTTTTCTATACTTTTCTGGTAATGAATTTAATGCAATTTTATTCATGTGGTCTTACAAGCATAATGAGCAGATGGAAGTGCTCAGATTACAGCTAAAACCAGCTTAAGTGCAACTGTTCATCTTCTTTTGTAACAAAATCAATGAATACAAAGATTAATTTCTGACTAATTTTAATTCTTCTCTTTTTCCTCAAACAGCCATTCCCAATAGGTGTTCTGCTGGAAAATAAAGAAGGGTTTCAAGGAGGATTTACAGAGGAGAAGGAATGGAGAAGGAGCATATGAGAGACACTAGCAGAGTTGAGTGTTACAGGAAAGAACTTTACAATCCTCCCATTCATCCCAACTACTTCCAGGTCGGGATAGATAGTATCAGACTGTAAACCTTGCCTTTTGGTTTTTTTTGTAAGGCACTCTGATACAAAGGGCTTATGGATGATAGAAAAACTGAGAAGACTGGTGAAGTCCTCTTTGTTGATGCTGTGAAGTGGCAATGGGTATAGAGGTACTTAAATTAAATGGGATGTAGTTACACTATGCACTTTTCTCTAAGATGGCTTCCATCCTAAATAAACCACCTGGAGAATGGAAATAGTTATGACAGGAGGGATATGGCAGCTGTGAACTTAATAAAAAGTTCAAATGCTCACATAACACTGTGCTGGGTCATGCATCTAGTATGGATCAGAAGATACTCAGGGAAAATGAATGCACGATGACAGCCAAATTGCCCAAACCATGTGGCTTTTTTAGCATAGCAGAGAGAGCAAAATAAAGACTAAAGCTCCCTTTGGGGTCCTCACAGAGTGAACATTAAGTTTTCCAGACCAAAATGGCAGAGACTGTAGAAATGTACTGTATTTAGAGATTGATACAGTGCTGCAGCTGATATCCTTTTCCTTTGGATATGTGTTAGACCTTTAGTGATCACTGCAGGCCAGGACTTTGTCATATTTGAGAAATAAAATTACAGGATGATTTTTAAAAACTTTAAAAGATTTTTCAGTCTTGATTGCATTTACCAATCTCTTTGTGACCCTGAAACCTGTGACCCAGAACCTGTTTCCTTCACTGATATGTTTGGTCCACTTTTGTTGATACACAACAATCTTAGCAGGTAAGGAGTTGTGTATTCTGGTTTTTGTAGGGCTGTTTCCTAATTTTCAGTTAGTGGAGTTTTTGCAGTGAACTTTTTATTTCTTCTAAAGCATAAAATTAGACATGATGTGTGGCAAATAGACTGACATAAAGTGAGTCTAATGTGGAGCTCTAACACTGGCACCTTAGCCAATAATTTTCTCATAAATGATGGAAGAGTTTGCAGTGGTAGCCACATGTGGAGTCTCCTCGCAGCATCTCCAGTTATGCTATGCTCTGGTGTAACCCTGACAGAGCACAAAGAGCTGGAGGGTTGAGGGCCACAAAGGCAAGTCTAGGGGCCACCTTGAACTGTAGGCTGAAAAATTTTAGAAGATGCTAAATTATGAAAGAATGGGGGAAGATGTGAACATTGAGAAGAAAAAGAAGTCCTTTATTTCTGAAGATGCAGAAGGAAAAAATAGAAAACGAATGTAAAGTGAAGAAAAGGAAAGGCAGAATTTCCACAGCTGTTTTTCAAGGAAAAAAAACAACAGTCTTAATAAGCAGCACTATCTCACTTAAACTCATTTAGAAACCAGCCCTTGGCTAGAATTTTGATTAGTAATTATGAGCATGTTTCCTTTCACCTACAGCTTTCCGGGGAGAAAGGCAAAACACTGACTGAATCCACTGGTAAATCCCATACTTTATGAAGCTAGTAATGAATCATGATTTCTCTTTTGTATTAGCACTACTCACACAGCATTCCTAATGCCCAAAACAGTAGTAATGCGCATATTCTATACAGTAAGCATCCAAAATTATTCGTTTAACAATGACCCCTGAAAAGCTAGTTTTAAGATGTAAAGCAGAGAAAATTACTTGACATGACATGTAGAAAGGTTTTCTAACAAATAAAGGAGTATTTTTATGCTTCCTAGTCCTTTGTGTATGAGTCTGCACATGTAGCAGCTATTCAGAAAATAATACAAATTTGTTTATATTGATGTAATAGATTTTGAAATTTAAAACTCTTATCACTTATTTACTTTTAATTGAAGAGAGCTGTTTCCATGAGGCATAACTGCATGATAACATACTTGTTTTGGTTCTAAGTTTGCTGCATTCTGACTTGTTTTGTTCACAGTGGAGAGTGCTTACAGGAGAGCCTCTGCATTTTTTAACACAATACCAACAGGCAGTTATATTCAGACTGTGTTTTTATTACTAACAGATGCGTAGTCAGTAATTTCGTGTATTGAAATCTGATACTGAATTAATGAAAGACAACACTAATGTAAATATACCAGGTCATTCTTCCACAATACATTTCCCATTAGAACTCAGATTTCAGGTGTATATTTTGAACTGTGCCAACGTACTCCCCTACTACTAAACCTCAAAAAAGAAGGTCTTTATGGAAAAGGATTTGTTAGTGGTTCTAAGACCAGCCCAATGAGATTCAGGCCATTTACCTTCCAACATAGTACTGGTCAGGAACAGAACAAGTTTTTTCTTCTCTCCTAGTAATCATGATTTTGTTTTGTAATTATTCCCATCAATACTTTGATATGTTGATTTATTGCTTATCTGGCTATTCCCCCTCTTGATAAAACACTCTTTTGGCCAGTTGCCATGGAAGTAACTGTTGGAGCTTTAAGGTGTGGTCAGATGGACCAGATGTTATCACAGCCCACTTGTTTCTCCTTCTCTGTCATCCTCCACCCAAGTGAAGGCAAATACCCAGATCTACCAGCATTCATCTGTTCCTGCTCAATATTAGTTTAGTTTATCTGCTTACATCATCAGTTTAAGCTAAATGGCCATTTTTCACAATGACAAAGGTGAGGGGCGTTCATGCTAAACACGATGAGGTGAGCAGATAGAAGAGTTTAGAAATGTTATCTTCCTACATTCTTTCACCTTTAAGAGACTCTCTGATCAGTTACCTCAGGGCATTTTGGATCTCTTCTTGACTTGTCCCAGGGGACAAGGGGAAAAATCCAGATTTGTTTGAAACAGCTTTGAGAACAGCAGTAAAAATATTTCTGGAAGATACCATATATATACCTTCTGTTATGCAAGCATTATTTTCCTTCTTTCTGATATCAGAGATGTGAACTAGCTTCAGAGAATACCTCAAGGTAAATCATACAGTTTCTTATTAATGCTGCTCTATCAGAGCATCCAAGTCAGTGCTAAGCAATCTAGCAAGTGGAGGAAATGGTGAGTCATTATTAAATTTATGAGAAGCTGGTTCATAAATCCTATATAATCACTTTTTCTGAACTGACTTGGGAAAATCCTTTAAAACTGCCTCATTCTATTTGGCATCCACAGTAGCTCAGTGTGATAGAGAAGATTTACCTTTCCCCAGACAACTTCCCAGAGCCCTTGCTTTTCAGCTGACAGCAGGAAAAGAGCCTGTAGCAGTGCCTTTCAAATTAGAGTCAGATTTAAAGTCTTCGAAGGCACCTGAATTTAAGGAAAGATTAGGCACGTAAAACCAAAATTACAACTCAAACCCCTTCGGTAATTCCCTCACTGTGGAATTATTGAAGCACCCTGGGTACCCAGCTTATTTACTTCAAAGCTTCCCATGTCCCTGCACGTGGTCCTGATCTAAATAGAGCAACACCCAATGAGGATCCAGAGCTGGGATGTTTTTCCTCCCAACTTCCTCATGGGGTCTGCTTCAGCAGCTCTCCTAGATATCTAATGCCTTAGAAAGTCAAAAATTCATAGGTGGAAAATAAAAGAAAAGGAGCAAAATCAAAGTCTGATGTTGAGGGCTGGTCCAGGGCAGTGAGATCCTGGGGTATCAGGGGACATCTCCAACGATTCTTTCATGCCAGATAAACTCCTCAAGCCTCTCTCTTGAGCTGCAGGTTCCAAGCATGTGCCCATCTCCCAGGACGGGCAGGATTTTGAATTGCACTTAACTCTTAAAGTGCCCTGCTGGGTGCTCCTTGCTGGCCACCTCTTTGAGCTCTCAGCCTCACACACGGCCCTGCTGCAACTCCTGGCAGCAGCATCTGCCTTCAAAGGAGGGCAGGGCTCCGAGGTCAGTTTCAGTGCCCACAATATGGAGTGTCAGAGCCTAGCTCCAGCTTGAGCTCTCAGCAGTCTAATCCTTGGAGTGGGAGAGGAGCCCAGGGCTCACAAAGCCGTGCATCTGCAAGTGAGTTTCTCCTGAGCTGAAACCAGAGTCTGGAAAGCCAGAAACTGTACTAGTGTGCCAAGAGGACTTTTTATATTTGAATTGCTGAAAAAGAGTTACATTTTTTACTTCCCATAACTTTCAAATATTTCCCAGCTCCAGACGAGAACTTGTTATCTTGTTAATTTTGAAGGGTTTGAGTTTTTTGATGACCATCCCTCACGTTCCTTCTAAACCCCGTAGCTAATCAGCAGATCTACCAGGGTATGCTCCTGAAGTATATGGTACTTGCATTTTACATCAGTGACTGTTGGGATAGAATCAAAAAGCCTAATTAGAATTAAATATTCATATAAAATACAGAACAGTGTCAACAGCAGGAGCCAAACTGGCATGTTCTGCTTGCCTGCCTTTGTAATTGCTGTGTGTCCCTCTTTAATCCATTCTCATTCTTGACTTTACTGACTCCTGCTTGTCACAGATCTTATATATAGGGTTTTTCCTTCCTCTTTGATTTAAAACAGTAGTTGTAAGAGCTCAGCAGCTGCCAGGGTTATTCTTTTATTTAAGCCATCAGACTCACTTTGTTATATTAATAAATGAGAGACCATTTTCTTCAAAATCCTTTTCTCAGACTTCTGCCAGCTTAGAGGCAATTTCTCCCAAAATTTACAGGGCTTGTGAAGATGAACAAAGCTCACAATGGCTCAATTCTCTGTAAACATACCAGGTGTCTGCCTAAACATGATCACCACATAAACTGTACATTTAATGTGGTGTGATGTTTATTATAATGTGCTTCTTATGTATTTTATGATCCTCTGCTACAGTGTTATTAAAGATAGTCTAATTCACTGTTGTCTTCCAACAGAAGAAGTTATTACCTGATTTTTTTTGTTTTCATTGGCATAACCAAGTAATGAATAGGAAAGTTACTACTGCAGAAATTTTAAAAGTAACAGGCAGAAAACAATTTAAGAATAAATTATCAAAAACTAGCCATGCATTTTTTGGGTTTGTTTTTATTCCTATGATTAATGAAGGGAAATTGTATCGTATATTTCTTCTTATTCAACTTCCTTTTTGTTTGGATTTCTTTTGGAGTATATTGATTTTATTTGTCAGCATTTTTTTCCTTTCCTTTGCAGAAACTCTACAGAGTGCTCATCCATCAAAACAACTGGCATGACACAACACCAGCAGTGTGCATGTGTAGATTATTAAGACCTTAAATAACTCCCACGTTGTGTTCAGTGATCTGAATTTTCACACTGCAAATGTAAATGCCATGTTCAATTTTGCTTTCTGCTGCTGTAATGCAAGTATGAATATTGCCATTTTCTGTAAACCCCAAAAGATCTGGCCAGGCAACACCATTTCTGGACCTGACAGTGATGGCAGTGTTTCAGCTTCCATTAAACAAATGGGAAAAAACTTTAAAAATTAAACACAAAGTTGAATATTTCATAGCTAAATGGGACTGGTCTTTCTCTTCCAGAGAAAGTGACTTCTTGTGGCAGGCAGAGATGTGCCATGTCCAAGGTGTCCATCTGCAGGTGTGCAGGGACTCCTGCACCACAGCACTTCACAGGAAAAGCTTTTCTCAGCTGGCCAAGCCGGGGGAGTGTGGCCCTGGAGATCTGAAACACAGACCTTGGAAAAGGTTGCCATCATAAGAAGACTGGAGAAGCACTGCTGCTCCTCAGCACCTGGCTTTGTTTTCATGCAAGGAGATCTTCAAATATCTTCCTCTTCCCTCCCTAGACCTTGGAGAAGCTGAGATGGATCTTACCTGTGCATGGGTTTAGATATAAGCTGAGAAAATTAACAAGTGACTGGGGTTTTTTGTTCCATTTCCATGACAAAAAACGATTCCCACAGTTTTCAGGTGCGACTTAATTCCTTCCCAGCATTGGATGACATTAACTGTTTGATGCCCATATCTCTGATGTAATGAGGTCTTGTGGTAATTTGGGGGTGTCTAAAAGGTGGAGGGGTGGCTGTGGAATGCAGGTGTGTGGAGGCTGGCAGCATAGGATGTGCTCTGCCCATCACTAGGGAAGACAAATAATTGCACTGAGAAGAGTCGGAGCTGCAGATGCACCTGTACAGCCAGTCCACCAAACAGAGCCTGTGTCAATTGTTGATGAGACCTGGAAACAAAGATGTTGCTTGTTCAAGAAAGCTGAAGGGAGCTCAGTGAGGAATAAGGTGATGCTGTTCAGCCCATCATCCCTCTTGGGCTTCTCCCCAGTGTGGAGGACACTGGATCAACTGAGGTATCTCTGCCTTGTAAAGATAAATAGCCCTAGTAAAGCAGTGGCTATGCCTTATATCCCATTTTAGTTTCCTTGTGAGCTGTAAAAGCTCCATCACAAAATAAATAGCCCAGCAAGATCTTCTGGAAAGTTAAGTGTTAACAGTGTTTCGAAGATGTTCACATTTTCTCTATGCACTTTCATGTGTATGCAAGCTTGTACTGGAATTGATTTCCTAAAAAAGGGCTTATTGCTAAAATATTCTACATAATATTTGATAAAATTCTATAAAGTGCAGCTCATAAAATGCTGCAGAATGGCTTGTATGGTACAAAGCTGCGAAGTGCATCTCATAAAATACTCTGAAACCTGTATCTTGAAGCAGAGGATAGATCAAACGCTGCAGCAAATGAATTTGGATGACACCTGGCTTTCACAGTGATGGGTTTATTATTGGAATCTGCTGTGCTGGTAGGGGTGTGAGGAGGGAGGGGAGAAGGCAAGGGGAAGGGAAGCATGGATTGACATCTTGTGTGATCAGCCAGCCACAGCCAGGAAATATTTATATATACACAGGAATAGTGCTAGAAACAATACTTCTCCATCCCTCCCAGCACGATCACCATTCTGGGCAAGGAGCAAAGCTGTAAAAATCCCTCTCAACTGGGCAAAGGCATCAGCTCCCTGGAATGTGGTAAACACTCTGTCTGCCTTCCAGTCTTTTAATAATACATATATGCTTGTTTCTCTTGTTCTGTAAGATGCCACAAGAAAGAAAATGGCTCCAGCGCTTTCCTTGGGGCTGTCAGGACATAGGTATCCCAACTGCCACGTTCATGGAGAATTTTTGTTGGAGGGAAGATTTCTACAGGTAAGGTCTGCACCTTAGATCCTGTACCATTGATCCTTGTACCTGCCCTACTTCAATGGCCCTCACTGCTGCCCACAGTAATACTCAGTTCAGTGTTGACATCCCAGCTCAGGATCCTACCTATAGGATTACTCTCAGAAGGAATGTACATTCACAGAAGTCTGGTTTGTGATCGTGGAAGTGTTACCAAATCCTTAGTTTAACTTCTGTATTGCTAATGGTTCACATATGATTTCCTACCCTTGGCCATTGTCTTGATAGAAATGTTAGGTCAACTCTTGTTTCAGTGTGACAGGTAACCTTTGCTAAAAAAACCCAAACAAAACAAAAGCTCAAGGAAAAAACCTCCACGTTTCTCTCCCCTTTTACCACACATATCCTTGTTTGCCTTTCTCTGTCCTCATAACATAAGTTGTACTCAAAACCATCAACCAAGGCCCTGTCAGACATCCTGCCACTTCACCTTTTCCTTCAAATCCTTTGTCTTTTGTATAAGAATGTTCTTATGTTCCGCATCTGCACTGGGAAGCACTGCAATGAGCACTGTAACTTCCTGACATGCATCACCAAAGACTTTTTACCTGAAAAGCCTCAGCTTGCTTCCAGATCCAAGATCCCAGCGTAGCCAGCTACCAGGACCTAAATTGACTACTACACACCTTATGAAAAGTGACAACTAAGGGTATTTTTAACCTGCTTCCAACACAACCTAGAAACTTACAACAAAAATGAGGGCCAGTACCTTGTGACAGTTGGGTGCTGTCCTCACAAACTGTGACCAGAACACAACTAGCCTAAGTCATTAGCTAATATGTCAACAACACATCAACATATAAAATTTTGGTAGAAATCCAGATCCTTTGGGTAGGGCCTTCTGCATATGATGGCTCTCCTCCCCCTTAACTCCCTCGTCTCTCTGTTGTACTGATTTTGTGCTATTTTGTGTTTTCCTTTTGTCTTTTCTTTCACTGTAAACTCTCCCACCCTATTTAAAATCCTGATTTGCAAGGAATGTATGTGCCATCTGAATGAAATCAGTGAAGCACTGGTTGCATCTTCTAATTGCAGGCTTTGGACCACAGTCTTTCTTGACTCATTTATTTCTCTGTGCTGCATTTCTGTGACTTTCCTGTTCCTCTGTGTAACTATGGACATAAAAAGAGAGAAAAGTGCACATATATGTTTGTGGACTTTTTATTACTGCATCTGAGTAATTTGTAAAATAAACACTATAAGCCCATGTCTTTCTGGAGAAAGATGCTCCCCCTTCCTCCAGGGAAGAGGGGATAGAAAAACAGAGCCTTTTAAAGCACTTGGCCATTCTTCCACCTCTATCACAAATCACTTACACATGAGATGTCAAGCTGTCACAGGTTTGTGATGCTGGCTCACACTTAAAACATGTTCAAAATATCAAGCATTTGAGAAGTCTTGCTGAAGTTGGGGAGAGTAATTATGCACCTGAAATTGTCTGCGTGGTTCCTTGGGGCATACTAGCCTCAAGGTGCACCGTGGCTGTTGTTTTAAACATATGCTGGTCATACACAGACTCCTGGCAGCTCCTTCAGTGTCTCAAGGCCCATGATCCCTGCAGAAAACAGTAAGAATTTGCTGAGATGTTTCCTGTTTGAAGTTCCCACCATTACACCCTGCCAGTGGAACCCAGCAGCAGAGGGGGTGGATTCTGACTGCTGGAACGTGGGAACCTGATCTGGACAGACACCGTAACACCCAAAGTCTGTCTGAAGCAGTGTTTGCTCCATTTTAAGCACCAACACTATTTCCACATTGATGAAACAGCTCTAAAACTTCCCACTGCAGAGGTGACATTGAGTTTCCTCTTCCATTTTCCCTATCTCACATTGCAGGGAAACAAACTTTGCCTGAGGCTCCTATTTTTGCATTTGTTTGTGACTCTGTAGTCCTCCCACTGCAACTGAAAAAACCCCAAACATGCCAGAACCCAATTTTAGTTACTTTGTACACTCCAAATTAATCCAAATATTTCTTCTTTCAATTTTCTAATCAATTTAGCTTTTTTATCCTCAAACCTGTGTAGATGGCCTCATTTTAGAGTGACTTCATCAATGCTTTATAAAAGCTTCCCTCAAAATATACAAGAAAAAGATACAGTGTGTGGGAGGACAGGCCACCTTGTAAAAGACACAAATTCAATAAAAGTACCCACTGATGTGAAATGAATGCATGCAGTTCTAGAAGCTTTGCAATTATTTCTTCCAAAACTGGAAGAAGTTATGCAAGCTTAAAATGGCATACAATCAGTTTATGCAAAATATTCATTAGGTTGTCCAGGGAAATCTCAACATTTTCCTCACAAATAAAAGTAAAAACCAGCAATTATACATTAATATAAACCCCGTGCTGAAGTCAACTCATGATTTAAAATACGGTCCTTCATCATAATAATCTTAAAGAAAAATGGGCAAATCAGGTATTTAATAGACTGGCAATTGTATTTTAATTTGGCTGTGCATTTATAAAATGATATTAAATGATCTCCACTGAATAATTAATTTTAAAAGTGCATTTATATGTATATTGCTTAGAAATAACTGAAGATTTTAGAAAACTGTTACTATGGAAGTGCTACTGTGAGTTTCTTTGACTTTTCATCCCAAATCCTTCCAGTATTAAAGCAACTGGAGCCTTATATACTTCACCTGAGATACAAAATTGCCTACTACCTTGCCCAAATAAACTATCTATTATACCACTGGGGGTTCAGGCAAGAAGGCTCTGGACTGAGTGCTGGGGTGCTGGAGGAGGATGGGCTCAGCATCTGGCACTGGAGTTAGACTCCTGTGCCACTCAGTACTGGGACGCAGCAGGAGACCAGTTTTGTGGCTGTCCTCAGCTGTGCCATAAGTTGAGTAGCCCTGCTGATACCTGTGGGACCTCTCACAGCTCAGAGTGTGGCTGATCTGAGGAACAGGGACTCAAGGAGGGTCTGCTCAGGTATGACATCAATCTCGACAGTTCCTGTACTTCTGCTGAGTGAGCAAAAGTGCACAGCACAGTGGTCGGTCTGGCTTGCTCTACAGGCATCCTTTGCGTTTCAAGGCACCGTCTTAGACACGTGGCCTTGCTCACCTCCTACCCACCTGCTGCATGATGAGATGTGAGATTTGCAGGATGCTGACCTGGAATACTAGCCTACTGAGATCACCCACCACTCTGAAATAAAGTACCAGCTTTGAGATGCCAACAGATCTTAACACTACACAGCATCCTAGTTTATCTGCTTCCTGGAGGCATTCTGCAAACTATTGTGGGTAGCAGCATTACCTCCACTTGGCAGCAGTTCCTAAAACAGCAATGCCATGTATGCAGCCTTCCACAAGTTCCTTCCTGTCATGAATCACATATAGCATGAGATGGTACATGTGGATGCAAATTACTCCCATTTATCATCCTAGTCCTGGGCAGAGAAAATCCAGCCAGGGCTGTAGTTCTCTAGTTCACCCTCTAGTGCTGCATTGAGGCATAGTTAAAGTAGCAGCAGAGAGTGGGGCTGCCCCTTCTCAGACCTCCAGTCAGGTTATACCCATGCAGTTCTCCAAATAACGACTTAAACTGTGCCAAAACCAGGCCAAGGTGACATAAACATACTGTCACTGTAGTGTCAAAGTCCTTGCTGTAATCACTATCAAATGTAGTGGATGCATCAAAAATAAAACTGAAGAAAATTACTATTTTCTTTGTTTTCCAATGCAGACGGAGATAATGTGGTTTGGTGTTCATTTTTCACTCCCATAATACCATGAAAATCTTGTTCTAATGCTGCAGCCAAGTGAAAGAAAGTTGCAAATTCCTGAGGGCATCAGGAAACATAGTCATTTCAGGGCTAGGATGGAGAAATGGCCCATCACCAGTCTCCTTTTAGTGGCAATTTCTCTCCTGATTCTTTAACTGTTTTCTTTTTTTGTCCAGTTGAAGGAATGTGACATCAGAACCACACTGCTCAAGAAGAATGTTCCTTGCTCACTTGTCTGTTTTGGGAGGAGAGAACAGAAAGTTTTGGTGCTTTACTGTTTTCTACAGGTATACTTCAATAACAGGAGCCTGAAAGATGAAACAATGTGGAAGCCTTCAAACACCACAGCTGACTGGCAGTGAATCTAAGCATATGGAGAGAATTTACTAACGTCCTGTGCCTAAAAAACCCAACTAGATGGAGAGAAAGAGTTACTGCAATAGGCTGAAAAGGCTGAAATCCCACAGTGGATCTCTGTGACACCGTGTCTTGAAACACTGTAAAGGAACTACAGGTGCTCAAGATCTCCAAAAACAGAGCTCTAAGAAACAACTCTTATTCCAACCAGTGTCAAGCCTTTTCCTCCCTTGTGCATTTCCCATCTGATTTCCTCCATTTCTCACCATATTTCCTTTTAACTTTTTGTTGCTTCTTTTACTTCCAAATTTCTTGCATCTGTATTCCCTACTATCCTTTTAGTGATCTTTGAATACCTTCCTCCCTCCTTTTTGGTCACATATGTTCACATACAAGAAATCAGAAAGTGGATGACTATCCAGCTTAAAGGAGACAGAGAATCTTTCAGAGAGTGCTTTAAAAGGTTTAACTCCAATCAAACACATAAAACACATTATCAACCCCACATAAGCCAAATTCATCTTACACAATTATGTAAAAATATGCACTGTTTGCTTGAATATATAAAACATGGATGCAGGACTTCCAAATGAGATCTGCACATCATTAAATCAGTCACGAAAAAACACTTTCACTCTTCGATCGATCGGCTGATGATTTGTTAATGACGTTAAACACAAGCGTGAATGAGTCCTAATGACCGATAGCAGAAGGAAGAACTGCAAGACCAGGACCGGTTCTGAAAACTATGGTGCTGCTGCCACCTGAGGTTTTCTTCTGGAAATACAATCCTTGTGTGGAACGTGTTGCACAAAAATTGGGGCATAAGCGGAAGAGGGAATCTGAAGCTCACTGGTGCAAGGAGGGCCTTGCCAGTGTAAGAAGAAGAGACTGTCCTCATAGGCAGCCCCAAACATCCAGCAAGGGTCAACCCACTACATCCGGAGAGAGCATGGGGCAGAAAAATGAATGGGGTTTTTGAAAAGACCAGTAAATATAAAAAACTGTATTTAATGCTATATATTTCATCATCTTCCCATCATCTATCGTTGATATCCGATTTTAATTGGAAAAGACCATGCTGTCACTTGTGACCAGCTTTTGATCCTGTTTCTGACTTCCTTCTATTTGTTGTAAAATACCATTTTGATCATATATGTTATCATCTCATACAACCTTCTTCCACAGTGGAACTTGTCTTTGCGCATGATGTACATTGGTGTACTAGACCAAGCATTTGCAAAGCTAGTTTTCTCCATCATGTTCACCATCACATCTTTGTGTAACCTAGTTACATTTTAAAATAATAAAATTTGGAACAGAGCTCCCTTTTTGAATTGGGACTATCACTAAGAGAGTCTTTTGGACTCTTCACCTCTGCTTCAAAGCCTGTCAAAACTTCCATTATATCCTAAAATATTATAAAATAAAGCTACATTATTTTTTATATCATAAAATATCAGTAAACTATAATTAACCAACTACAGCCAATAAATACATTTTAATATTATTTTAAAATTATTTTATTGTTTATTGCTTAGATTACTTATAATGGTAAAGTCACTGCACAATATTTAACATTAAATCAAATAAAGCTAAAAAAATTGAGATCATCCCCTCTCCCAGTCAGATAATTTAGAAAAAAAAAAGATTTTATTAGTTTACAGAATTGATACTTGTAATTCTATAGGTTTAGACATAATTTTACAGAGGGTTTGCTGTTTTTAAAATAACTTTTCTGGCATTTATTTCCAGAACTTATTTGTATTAATACTGTCAGTGCAAATGGGAACCAGCACTTGGGATTTTAGGCATGACACTGCAAAATCCAATAATTTTCATTGACTATGGTCATCCAAAAGTATGTTTGTACTGGAATTGTATATAGATGTATATATATATAGCTTACATATAAGAAGATGTGGGGAGGGAGAGAAGGGATGGAGGGTGAAAAATCAGGCAAAAGAAATTCAATGCTTATATTTTCCTAATCCATTACATTCTTCCTGTTTCTTACATTAATATTTTATTGTGCATTTTAGCTCCATTGAAGCAATCCCCACCCATGTATGTGGTGGAAGAAGAAGGCAAAAAAGTTTATCACTTTCAGTGAGATTCCTTAAATATTTTCAAGTTGAGCAAATGCCTGAAATAAGCATACACTGGGTCAGTGCCCAACTGCACTGCTTGGTATTTATAAGTAGTAGTGCGTGGCTAATGTAATAGTTACTTCCATTCTAAATTCTCTCTTCAGCTGTTCATAACTTCCCTAACCAAATTCCTTTCAGATCTTAAATTGTAAATAGTTGGCCTCATGCAAAAAGACAGTCTTTGTATATTGGTTCCTGTAAAATCCATCCATCTGAATTCACACTATGTAAATAAGACAGAAGTGATTACCATGAACTCTAGCTCAATTTTTTCATTCATATAACTGAGAATAGCCATGAAGTTTCAAGCATATTTAAAATTGCGAAATTCAGCCTCTCATTTTACAACAAAATTCTGCAGATGCACCACGTCTCACACTCACAAGTTCACTGAACTGAACAAAAAATTGAGGAGGATCAAGGTTTCACCTGTATGATGTTAGGGAAGAACTGAACATCACAGTCTCTCCCAGGGGCAAGAAGCCATGGGGAAGACCCAGGAGTGGTCTCCATGAAGGTGAACAGCCCAGGGCTCATCCCACCAACCCAGCAAGGGAGCAGGCAGGCTGGGGGGACAGCCAGGGGCACCCCCCAGCCCCACTGCCAGACATGTTTGTGGTGACACACCAGGTCTGGGGACAAGACGGAAAGTCAGTCTGCAAGTCAGGGTCTGGGTGAACAAGGTCCACAGCCAGGCAGGGATGGGACAAGGCTGGAGACAGGTCACCTTCAGCTTGGCTGGGGACAGACTGATGGCCCCTGGCTGAGCTGAAATGCAGTCCACTTTAATGCCTTTCATTCTGCTAAGAGCTCTTCACAAAACTAGGCAACTGGACAACACTAAGAGAATGATTCATTATCCAAACATTTACAAACTAAAAATTTTTAAGAGAATTTAACAGTCATATTTTTTGGAACTTTCTAAATACATGTCACGTCATACTGATTTCTAATGCTCTGCCTGTGTATGAATACTACACAGCATGTATGAAAATGTCATTCCTATGACATACCTTGCAATTCTCCCACAAATCACAGTGCAAATCTGGATAGTATGCAACTACTGAAAAGCTTTGGTTATTCCTATTAATATATTCAAACATATTTGCTGATATATAGATAAACTGTCACTATAAAAACAGAGCCATTAAGTAAGTAGGTACTCTGTATAATACAAAAATTCCACTTCAGAAAGCACAATAGATGTCAACCTTTAAAAAAGTACCATATGATGATTGCTACCCTTCTGGTTTTGAATGTAGAGTAGATATTCACTGAAGGGCTTTGATACACAGTCTACTCTGCATTCCCTCCATCTGAATGGTCTCATTTGGTTTTCTTCATTAAATGCTACATTTTTTGTCATCAAAATTAAGAAATAACCTTTCAATATTTTCATAGGAGCTGAAGCTCATACTACTCTTTTTCAGTACAAAATAATGAGGCTACTGCTAAAGAAGTACAAAAGTATTTGCAATATCAAGACCCTTAATGGCTTCTTTTCTTACCTTTACATAAAAGAAATGCTTAAAATACACATTGAAGAGATTGGATTAGTATAAACACCAGCAGTAACAGTGTTTTACATCAAGTTGTACTGGAAGCTTTCAAAGTCCATTTAATCTTAGGGAAAATTTATTGTTATTGCAGGTTTCAGTTATTGGCAATAAGGGTTTCTCAACTAATGTTGACAGGAAAAATCCATTTTCAGTGCAATTATAAAAGTATTGGCAGAGAAATGGGAGATTATGTGCCATCACATGTCTTGAAAGAGTGCTGAAAATGCTTTTCTTCCATACATGGTAGGTTTAAATATATTTTCGCCTGTTTGCCCCCTGCTCCTCCTCTTACATCAGAGTAATTAGGATAAATGAACTCTGATTTGACCCTCTTCAATTTCTGTGGTCCATAAACCCAACCTGCAAGATAACACAAGTGTTACACTTAATCCCCAGTTCAGCAGAACACTTAAATGTATATTTTGAGACCAGATTTCAAGGTATGTTTAAAAAGAACCAGTTCTTAATGGCACTGGTAAACTGGGACCTTAACAGACTTTCACGGCCATTGCTCAAGGAATCCATGAGTTAACGTAAATCTTTGGAAAGCAGCACTTCTTCCTTGCCTCACGCCAGTAACACAGCCGTATTGCCCAGCATGCTCTGCCCCTGGACTCTCTACATCCAGGTATTGCTCTATGGGAGCATAAGCAAATAATATTGTGAAGTCTGACACAAAATGGAAGTGAGAGTATTTATTTGTAAATTAAGACTTGCGCATTATTTTTCTTAATACAAAGCAGAGCAGCCCATTCTGTGAGAATGAATATCTAGTTCAAGTAAGCTTGGATGAAGAGACCTAGGCATACAGTGGCTTTAGAATCCTTGATCGCTCAGTAGGAAGGAGAGTACCAGTATTTTATATATGCCAAAGTGGTCTCAGGAAAACCGCTTTCACAGGCAATAGTTATCAGCACAGAATGGCATTAGATGAAGTAAAGAGTCATCTCAGGTAAATGTATTATGAGTTTGAATGTAGCATTGGCTGATGACAATACAATAAAAATAAGACCATAAATGAAAGCTTAACTTTAAATGTAATGGCTTTGAACTTTTTCTATAGTGTTCCAAGTGCAAATTGTTTTTTAACCATAAACAAATATTTGGTGGATAAAGTCTGTAAGATTTGCTGGCAAAGATGCACAGTCAGAGCTATAAATATGTGGGAAAATCTAATAGTTCAAATTTACTCCAAAGGTCATGTGGAGTATAAATGTATTCTCAGAAAAATTATGCAGAAATTTTATCATTCTCTTCTTCACATGGGCTGAGATTGCAGGAAATAAGTAAGTCCTCACAAAATATAATGACAGGAAGAGAAAAATGCCTGTGCTGTGACAGAATCCAGTTTCTTCCAACAAATTATTATGTGTTCTGTGACATAAATTCCAACCATTAATCACTTCCATAGGCATGAAGCCAGAAGAATAGGACTGTTAAGACCGGTTTCAGCTAACCCCTGGAATATTTTACTCTTGAAAAGGTTGCCTTTTCTAGACAAAGGAGGTTTACATGCAGCTTGGCAAAAAGTTAATGTGAAAAGGAAAAACTGACACAAAAAATCAAGTTACAACTGCAAAGCTTGGACTTCTGACTGAAAGAGTTTCAACTGTTTCTTCATATGTTTTGGCTATATATAAACCAGGAAACATGTATAATCAGTATGCGAGTTAGAGTGCACAGATGCAAGACTTGTTAATGTGGGATGCAACTCCTCTACCATGAAAGCAAAATGCAAAGTCATTTACCTCGCTTACATCCAATGTTCAGGCCATGGGGGAACATGCAAAAAGTGTGTGTGTTTGCCAGAATAAAAGGTAAGAACAAACATACACCAGGGAAGACTTTTCCTCTGTTTGCAGATGGGCACAAGGTCCCAGGAGCATTCTCACATTCGGAGCATTTCCAGGACGCTGTAAGAGATCCAGTTCACACTCTTGTCCACAACGAATGGGAATAAGCTACACTTTGTGGGAGTACATGTATGCTAATTAGCACCATTTCTTCCACAAATGTATTTTAATTAAACAACCTTTAACAGAAAAAAGACTGATAGAAAGTCCCCCCAAAACAAGCACACAAAAAAGCTTCTGGCTCTTCATCTGAAATGGCAGGGAGCTTGGATTTTGTCATGGCTGTAAAACTGCAAGACAACACCGCATCACAAAACCCAAAGAACTTCTCTCCAACCAGCAGGTATTCAGTTATGTTTTCTGTTCGTCTGATGGCTCTAAGATGGTCATGCAAATGCTCAGCTGAGCATTATTCATCATCCAGTTATAGAATTATAATAGCTTCCTGGTTCTTTCCCCTTTTTGTCACCACTGTTACACACTTTTTCCACTGCTGTGTCCACATCATTAAAATTAGTAAATGAAAAGAGAGCGGTATGAGGATGCTGAAGTTGGGCTCTGGAACTGTGAAGCAGAGAGAAAAGTGCGACTCTCTCACATGGGATTTTCCCTCTTTCCAGATACCACAATTCAGAGCAGTGATGCCGCGATGTAGCACAGCACTGCTGACAGGTGCTAGGCACTCACCACCTATACCTGCTGAAGGCAGGAACGCAGCTGGAGACACACGGGAAACTTTAAGTCTCTTTTGTATTCTCCAAATTTTGGAGCTCTTCAATCTCCCCTTCTTCAATCTCTCCAAACAAGCTCTGCAATAAAAATAAACAATAAGAAAAGGCCATGCATTTTTTAGAAAGAATCAAGTGCCAAGTAATAAAGCAATGTAAAAACATAGTATTATTGCTGTTCATGTTTTTATCTTGCCAGAGGTACAGTGCATGATTTTCTGTCCTTCGGCTGTGGAACCATAATATTTCATAAAGCTTTATATTAACCTACTTTTTCATCTGTGTCACAAGAGTGATGTTGCTGAGTTGATAATATAATTATCAGGAAAGATAAATATTTTCTTTTTTTGACATTTAAAATTGATGTGATCTTTATATATTAATTTTAAAACATTTTACATTAGAAAGCAATACATGTTTTGATGCATAAATCCACTTTGTATTGTCAGAAACCTGACTGAGGTTTTCTTAATCAAGAGCTTTTCACATAAAAAGACATTACTGCTGCAGAAAAACACAGTCTTAGTGTTAATTTTTACTAATTAAAGTAGAAAATTTATCCTTTGTTATTTCAGAATACTGGAAACTGTGTCCCATCAGTCAGATATACATCTAGTGCTTAGGCTGATTTAACCTAAGAGACAAAGCTATACTTTAACACCAAAATAGAATTGTGCTAAAGTTAATCTCTATTTAGAAATATCATCAATGATACCATAAATGGCCTCTACATATTGGTAGATTGCTGATTAATTAAAACAAGTATAAAATCACAAAAATGCAGCAGTTTTACATTTGCCTTCTGTTCTGTGCAGAAGTAACAAACTTTGCAGATGCAGAATGTCAGTAAATATCTGAAGGAAAAATCTGCATTTGTATTCTGAGAACTCAAAGGCACTTAACATGAGTTTTGTAATTTATTGCCATCATGGGAACCATAACTTTCACAGAAGCCTGTGAGTTTCTCGAACTATATTCCCAGCATCAACCTATTTACAGAAAGACTTTCAATGAGAATTACAATTATATGTGGGGCTGATGAAAAGCATCTTTTCCCACATTAGTGCTTCTAGAAACTGTCAGTCAAAGTATATTTCAGTATTTTCTACCTTAATGACGCGATTTAGGAACGCAGCTACACTAATTGTTTCCTAGAATTAAAAAAACAAAAACAAAAACAAACCAAACCAACAAACAAAAAAACCACAAGAAACCAAACCAAAACAAAAAACATCAAAACAACAACAACAACAAAACCCAAAAACCAAAACAAGAAAAAATAACAAAAAAAAAACCCTGCTGAGTTTTATATATTTTTATCAATACATTTTTAGAATTTTATTGCTTATTTTAGTGTATTAATTTGTCTACAAAATTCAGCACAGCATAGCCAATTAAAAACATGAGTTCATAAATACTTATGTTGCAAATTGGCATGGTGGAGGGCATTTGAATCTAATGGTTTTTTATGTTTTTTTTTTTTAATTTGCAAGAGAAGCTTACACTGAATTTGTGACCTTTTTGGAGTTTTTACCTGAAACATGGCATCCCAGCCATGTAAAATCAGATATCTCAGTCTTGCTATATACTAGAGCAAAGAAGTCCTCAGGCTGAGGTCCAGTACTTGGAAAATACCTTGGAAGTTCTGCTTCAAAAACCAGTTGATACATTATTCTCTCCTTGTTACAGTTGTTTTTGAAAAAGGTGAACTTAATGTTTGAATATAAAGGGATAGGTGCCCAAAAACTCATAAAGTTGGCAATCTCATCAATAACTATAATTATGTTAATTTTTTAACTGTCACAGCTGCTAATCCCTTCAGAGGCCTTACAGAGATGATCAGGCAGAATCTTGCCCCAGCTGTGAGTTTCAGCCAAAAGAAAAATGGTAGCATCTAAAACACAGCTGCTAACTTTGGACATAGTGTTTTAAAGGAACTGCACAACAGTTGTGAACAATTATGTTTTTTGGCCAGGAATCAAGAAACCACCATTAAAAGGGTTCAATTGTAATTACATTTGGCAGGTATGTGTTTAGTACAGGTACAGATTGGCAGAACGTGTTTAATATTTTAGCAGAGATTTTAGATTTCTAATTAGATGTGTAACACCAAGTATTAAATTTAATGAATCAATCACTTTATCAGCTGACTCATTAACATACAGAGACAACTACCTACAAAAGTAATTTTAAATTTGATTTTTCTCAGGTAAAGATCTCTAAAAACCAAAAGCAGTGTTGAATAACTGGAGTAGGATGCAATGCAGATGTGCTCCAAATGATGAATGCTGCAGAATGATCAATAAGATCTCACACAGCTGACAGTAGGCCAAGTTTAGGGATTTACAGTAAAAATTTATCTGGATCACCCAATTTCTTAGCATAATTACCACTCCTACATAATTCTGGCATCTTTTCTGTGTGCTCAGTATCAGCTATCTCTGATACGGTCTTAAAACCAAACGCTCCTGCCAAAAGCAGCTTCCTTTAAATTTAATCCATGTATTTGACCTATCAATTTGATATGGCTGAGCTTTGCTGAAAAGCAAAAGATATAAAGGTTATGTCTCAACATGGAGTTACCCCTTCCCCTTGTTTACGTAATTCGGACTGTTAGGAGGGCAAGAGCTTAAGCACAACTGGTGTCTTAGCAGAGGACTTTTTCACAGGACCAAGACAAGACACATATGCTACAGCTGACTCAACCAGCACATATTCTAAAGTTGGCTGTTACTAACTGTGGGAACAAGCTGAGCCAGCTGCACCTGCATTCAGTTAATTAGGATCAAAAAGTCTTGACAGATGTTTTGACAAAGAGAGTGCTGTCTTCTCAAAGTGTAAAACCACTTAATAGTGTGCATGGTTTACTGTGGCTGAAAACACTCACAGAATGATAGTGTGATTGCATGAAGTCAAAACATTAGGTCAGCAAAAATCCTGGGAATTCTGGCTAACTGAATGACAACACCAGCTGCTGTTTACCAAATAACACTAATAAAAGGGAGATGCAGAGAGATCTGCGGAGAAACCCTGAAAACTGAACTGTGTGTATGCAGTCCCATTCCTTCATTGCCTGCAACTAACCACAGTGTGAACATTCTGATCCAAAGTGGTAGTGGGCAGGCAGCCACCACAGAGATTACAATGAAGGTGGTGACACACTGGCATAGGCTGCTCAAAGAGGTGGTGGATGTCCCATCCCTGGAAACATTCAAGGTTAGGTTGGATGGGCTCTGAGCAACCTGATCTATTTGAAGCTGCCCCTCCTCACTGCAGGGCATTGGACTAGATAGCCTTTAAAGGTCCCTTCCAACCGAAAACCCCAAACTATTGTATAACGATTCTGCATTTTGTAGAGGTAATGCCACTAATAGTAGTCCTGATAATTAAAAACCTTCAGAGTTTGACATGCAGTGAAAGACTTAATTCATTCTTTTCAAAGGAACAGGGGCTGCTGAGCTGCTTTGTTGTTGCAGAAGTGATGCTTCTGTTTTTCAAGTCACAGCATTAACTTCTGGCATTCATACAGCTCCATTCCAAAAGCATTGGAAACATCTAACCCTAATTTCACTTAAAAAAAAAAAAAAAGCAGTTTTCACAGGAGATAGGGGTTTCCCAAACATTTTCAGCATGGATGATGCAGACAAAAGTACTGAAAGAATGCTGAATACAACAAAGACAATTGTCCAGCCCATAGTCTTCATAAAGGTACCACACACCAATGAATAATATTTCTCGAGCATATCAGTCAGAATCAAATTTTAAAAAGAACATGTACCTAAAAATTCAACTGTGATTATCCAAATCTCTGTCTGATGAATAGCCACTTTTTCTCCTGCTAGTACCTGAGAATGTCAAGATTACATGAGATTCACTAATGTTTTAAAAATGGTATTTAAATACTAACACTAGGAAACACTCAAGAGATCTGTCTCAATTCTTCTTGGTTGCTGGACCAAGTGTAGTATTTATGAATTTGTTGTAGTCTTTTCTGACTGCTGTTCCAGAGAGGAACCTTGAAGTGAAATGGAAGTACTTTGCTATGCCTGGAGCCATGAACTTTGTTTCTGCCTTATGCAAAGGGAGCACTAACTATGTATCTGGCACATGTATCCTGAGACTTAACACTGGTCTGCTTCAGACAGCTAAACAACTAACCTCGTGAATAAGCAAAGGATTTGCCTCTGACACACTTCCAAAGAGCCTGCATGAGGCTGCTAACAGTCTTATTCCATCAGAACCAGAACAAACATCTCACACGACTTTTATGTTTTTCAGTGTTGTGAAGCTCCAGCGAGTGTCTTGAAAGCCACTCAACTACAAAAAAAACCAAAAAAAAACATGGGAAAACTAAGGGCTGTTTAATAGTTAAAAGCACCTCATGGCCCAAGGCCCCTTGGTGCCTTTAGTATTTTTGTGTGAAGATGGTGAAAGACACTGAATATCTCATTTCTTTTCCCAGCCCCCGTACAGGGCACTGCACGAGTTGCATGTAGCCTCTGAATATTGGGCTCAACCAAGGTGATTTCAGGCATGCCTTGTGCCTTATGAAGCTCTCTAGACAAAACCTGGGTGCTAGCAGTGCCTGAGGGTGAACTGTGTCCTCCTCTCCTCCCGGCTTTGCTAACACCAATATGTGCCCAGAATAAAGAGAGCCACAGTCAGTGTGGGTACTTCTGTGCTGGTAAGGCTGACCCAGCAGAGACAAGGGACTGCATCTCCATCAAAGGAGGTTTGCTGACTTGGTTTTCTGGGTGAATCTATAGCTACAGGTCTGTTCTTTCACAGGAATAACCAATGCCTTTAGGGCTTTTGCCAGCTCCTTCTCCCCCTTTTCTGCCTTTGCCATGTCCCCATCCCAGCCACAATACATGTTCCACATATGCAGGGTGCCATTGCTTAAGCATTGGCATTCCCTGCCTCTTAGAATGCTCCAAGGTAACCAGGGCATCTGCTCGGCTTTGCAGATATAACAAGGGATTTAAAGAAGCTCAGTGCCTTCCCAGAGGATCAAATGGAATTGAGATTGATACTCCAAAGGCCATAAAATAGCACCAGACACTTATGTTTAGGCATCTGCATGCCACCCTTACTTCCACTGACAGTAACTGTTGCTTAGGCACATAGTACACACGTACATACCTATTTATATACACCTAAATGCAGTTGTTTTCAACTGGAGCGGAATCCTGCTCCTCAATCTCTGCAGAGTAGAGCCAACCAACAGGTGAAAAGGCATTGCTATTTTAAATGCAGGGGTTTTTTCCCTTTAACAGCATACAGACTATTAATGTTGTTATACATCGGAGTTCTTACCAGGACCAGTGAAACACAGATGAGACCCGCGGGTAACTTCACACACACACCAATATGATGCTCAGGAAGTTCCGCTTTATTCATCACTGTGCTTTCTTTTATACAGTTACATTCTCCGCATATATG
>JAWMRA010000020.1:1237012-1265691 GCA_035584735.1 Pseudotriccus pelzelni
GCCCCTCCTCTGCCCCTGCCCAGGCAGTTGGAACTGCACTGAGCTCTCCCCTCAGTCTCCTCTGCTCCAGCTGAACAGACCTGACACAGAATTGGCTCCTGTTGACACCACAGCTTTGCACATCCTGAGCTTTCCAGCTGCCCCTTTCCCAGCTGACACCAGCAGCATTAGTTATCACACTGAAGGGACTTGTATGTAACACTGTCATTCTAATATCAGGGCTGACACCCCTGATGGTTCTGGATGCCCTGGATCCTTTCAGTGCTGTCCATCACTGCAGACACCTCTTGGCCCCTCTGGTACCGAGGTCTCCACACCAGCTGATGAAAAGCAGCTCCTTCATTCTGGTCTAGTTCACAAGTTTGCAAGTGAAAAGAAAGAACCCTAAAGGCCGTGTCAGAGGTGCAGAGGTCACACTGCAGGACTGGTTTGGGACACACCTCCCTGCACTGGGATGCAGGAGTCCCTTCACCTCTTCTCCTCAAATGTAAAGCTTCACTTTAAGGTGACAGGAAGGATTTAGTCCACTATTACTTGCATCAATACATGCTGAGCAACATTATTTCTATATAGTAGCAAGACATTATTGCAACTGCAGTTTTTTATAAGTAATCCCCTAAATCTTTGGAGGAACGATTTCCCAACCACAAACACACATGGGCCGTGGATGCCTGTCCAGCTCTGTGTTACTTCTTATAATACTTGCTTAGATCCTCTAATAAAAAAAAAAAAAATCTCATAAAGCCTTATAACTTTAGACATTAAGGTCTGTTTGAAGGAGAAATTGCAAAATAAAATTCATGATTGTAGTGTTTATAATACATTAGTTGCACTACAGGAATACCTCTACAACAGCCCTCTGAAAGCACAACGAAATTGCTGATGCTGTTAAAGAGAAGGGGGAAAATAAACAAACAAAAAAGCCAAAACCCCCAAACAAACAACAAAAAAACCCAACAAAAGTAAAGAAAACAGACAAGCAAACAAACAAAACCAACCCAACCACAAAACACTTGGAGACTAAGGAAAACAACGAAGGTGAAGTGCTTATGACCTTAATTCACCTCCATTTTATCCTTAACAGAGAATACCAGGAACCTCATGTGTAGCCCTCACTGTCAGTGACAGCAATGGCTGTTTGCAGTGTCAGCTCTACAAGCAGAGATATCCTGCACAGAAAAGCACATGGGAAACTGAGCATAGAGATCATAAACTGCTAATACAAAAAGTTATTAAAAAAACCCACAACAAACAGCTATCTGAATTATTTGCAATTCTCTTCTTGGCCACAACAATCTGTAGGTAAAGATGTGAAGGAGCCAAAAAGCCATTTAAATTGAAAGTCTCTCATGTGTCCTTTATTACCTATTAAATTTTTTAAATGTGTAATTAGAACGCCAAAAATGAGGGGAGGAACATTACTTGCGTTTGGAGAAAAAGAGATCATTATTTCTAGCCATCATATGTGTGAAGAAAAAGTGCCCTGACACTAATATAGTTTGGAACTAAACACTAAAATGCCAGGCCTTGAATACCATCGTTTGTACCCATTTCTCTTGACACTTAAAAGTCTCCTTAAGAAGAGCTCATCTTGCTGTTTATCCCACTGAGCAGTTTAGTTTTACAAAGCTGAGCTGTGGCTTATGAATGATAGTAAATTAAATCCAAGGGAGAAAATGAAGATGATCAGGTAACACTAGGAAGAAACAGTTCCCACTGTGCCCAGTTCTCCTTCAGCTGAGTGGCAGACTTCCCATGTGCTGGGCCCGGGCCCAGAATCAGGAGACAGAGAAGCTTCTTTGCTTTTGTGTCTTGGCAAAAGGATTGAAAATTTTCCACCTTGAAACTCCTGTGGGTTTTTCTGAATGGAAACTCTTCTGCTGTGGTAACAGCAAGTGCTCTTCATTAGCCTGATTAAGTCAGTCAAAATCTGGGGAAAGATTTTAAATAAATTCACTGGGCTTTGGGTCAGCAAAATGTAAATGAAGTAAAGATGCAGCTCATAGCAAGTAACCCTGCAAAGAGTTACCTTTCCTTTACTCTCACTGAGTTCAAGGAGAATTGAGGACACCAAGTCCTTGATCTCTGACTTAGGTCTAACAACTTTTAAAAGACTACCAACTATGTTTGAAAGCTTCAGAGTATTTAGTAGAGGCTGGAGTGAAACCTTTTTCACATGCTATAAAATAAAATAATTCCAATTCCTATATGCTGGGACTTTTTTTCTGAAGTAGCTGCGAGCCCTACTCAGGGTCTTCAGAACAGACTTATGTTTTTAAATAGCATTTTCTGATGGGGAAATCAAAATTTTCTAGTCTGAATTAAAAGCCATTGTCCTCATTATTACAAAAATAATGAAAAAGGGCTGTAAACATAAAAACACTTACGGGTATTTGACTTTCATAACCCAAAACTATGATTTCACTTTCTTACCTTTCCCTTGCCTAAAAACCATTTCCATCACCTGCACTAGGAACAATAGCATAAAAACCTATTCTTTGTATGAAAAACATGAGGGGCAGTCCGAGGGAAAGCTAAGATTGAGCAAAGGTAGGGCCTCCAAGCTGGGCTGCAGGAGGCCCAGCACCCACAGCCTGCCAGGAGGTTTATTAGCTTGGTTTAGCCTGGCAGTACACAAGTCAGGGGCAGGATGTGTGCCTGCAGTCTGCTGAGAAGACATATGCTAAATATCCCAAGCTTCAGGAAATATCCGACATCTTAATCTACATCTCTGCAGTTCTCGATTTTTCTGCCTCCAGATAAATGTTCTTCAGGTTAACTGAGTAAGCAAAGGTGGGTTTTTTACAGGAAACATTCCCTTGTTCAGTATTGGATTTAAAATGCTCCTGAAATGGTTTAACAAGGCAGCCAACAAAGCAGGTCTAACATTTAAGGTCATGGTGTTATGGCTCTGTCTCACTCTTCCCTGTAGCCAGTGAGCTCGGTGGCACAGACAGAACTAAAAAACCTGGGTACACCTGAGCTGGCTCCTCATGGAAACCCCACAGATCTGCCTGTTTGCATCCCTTTTCTCTGGGAGGGATGTGATGGGCCGTCTGCCCAGTCTGCCGAGCCTCAGCATGACCAGCATGAGTCTAGATTCTTCATCACAACTCTGCCCCTCGGCAGGAAATCCTGCTGCCCTGTCAGCACGGGTCTGCAGCCCAGCCACGTCCCAAAGGACAGCTCTCAGTGACACTGTACTTCAGACTCCATCAAAGGTTCATAACTAAACTGCAGCAGCACTTCCTTTTCCACCCAGCCATTTTCTAACTTGGCTCTTCCAGGCAGGGGAGAGCAGGAATGAGCCATGGCTGCATTGTGCTTATGGTACCTGTGCACCTCTGGGATTATCTGTATGGATTTGGAGATGAGTTTTTAGGAATTATGCTCTCCATTGTCTCACATGGCAGGCAAGCAAAGATGTGGGCTGAGGAACAGAACACCTTCTGATCCTTTTCTTTCCCTTGTGACGCTGAAAATAATGTACTGTGGCTTTTTTTCCACAGGAGTCTAATGAAAAATCCTTTTTTTTCTTCCAGCTATGATGAATGTGTGGGACCAGGAGCAACACAAATATATATTCCCACAGATGATCCCCCCCCATATTCTCTCATGGACCCTTGTCAAAGGAATGAAATATCTATAAATATCTATATTAGCCAGGAAGAGGAAGCAGCATCTGGGACTACAGGACGGGCTGCAAATTCCGCAGTCAGGCTGCAGGACCTGCAGCAGCCCATTCCATCCATCTCTGTCATCTCTCACCCTGGAGGCTGCGCCCCTGTTCAAGTCAGTGGGGTGTGAACGGAATATCCCCATCCCACGTGTCCCAACAGAAGAACAGAGCAATCCTTCCACTGTTTATCAGACCCCAAATCATGTGAAGAGCGGTGGCTCTTTCCTTCAATACTTCTGAGGAACTCAGACTGACAACAACATTTAAATGGAAGAATAAAACCCCTGGAAGTTTTACCTACTTTATATATTTAAACAGGGATGAAATGGGATTTTGTTTTTTACAGTGACTTTTTAAAGTTTCCCTAAACTTCCCTCTTTGTGCTTCAACGTGTTCCATGACCTCAAACAGCATAAAAGAGCAGCAGTGACAAGCAGTACACCTGACCTTCCTGAAGCATTTCAAAACACATCGAAATCAGACACTCCTAATGGAAATACGTTACCCAGTCAAGCCTCCTTGTTGATTTTATGACACTTTGCATGTTTTAGAGCAGAAGGAAAAAGAAGAGCATTTTCTTGTCATTAAAGGTGTCACGAGTACATTTCATTCAGTTTCTTGGCAACAAAGCATTTTTAAATAATTTTTTTGCCTAAGCATGTATTTCAGTGTACAGAGACAAGGCACTGCCTAAAAATGATGATGAACGGTATCACAGAGAAGCAAAAGAAAAAAGTAGAATAATATTTGGACAGCCACATTTTTCCTTTGGTGCCAGTCTTTCCAGACCATCGCAAAGCCTGCAGTAAGTCTTCCTCAAAGAAACCATCAGCAAGTGATGGAGAAGTGGCAGTGTATGCTCAAACACCACTTGGCTTTACCTGCAGAAGTGCAGGCCTGGGAGCTTCATGTCCTTTGTGGGGACTCATCGTAGCCAAGGGAAGGGCACAGGAATCCCAGAGGATGCTTTATGCCAGTTCCCACCCAGGATGCATTTTCAGGCATGACCTGATCTCTTCTTTCAATAAGCAAGTGCAGTTTTGCTACAGTGGCCTCCAGGAACTGTGAGTGTGACGTAAATAGTAGATGCTGGACTGGGCACAGGAACAGAGAACCTCCCTGTGTGCACAAACCTCAGAGCCATTCTCAGGTCTGAGAAAAGAAAGCAGGAAGACAAACCCAGTGAGCAACAGTAGGGCATTTCCATGCTGCTTTTTGGTTCCCAATTAGCTGCCAGGGCACTGGAGCTGCAGGGCACAGGGACAGCAAGGTGTGACCAGGGCTGGCCAGGGCACTCCAGCACCCTTGTCCTCGTGGATGCCGTCACTGGGACATGTCTGCTCTGACACTGAGCTCCCCTGCACCCACCCAGCCCTGGCTGAAGGGGACACAGAGTGACATAGAGGGGCTCCCCAGGCAGGGCATTTGGCCCTGGGGTGGGCAAGGTGGTGGGCACACACTGACAGCCAGTCAATTGGTCACCTCTTGCTCCTTTTCCCCCTGCAGATGATGCCAAGCCCCAGGACCCTGCAGCACCTTGCTGTGCCCAGCTCCCCTGCTGCTGGGTACACCTCTAAAGGACAACACATCCCAGAGATCCTGTCTGTTCACCCTGAGGTGCAGCTGTGCAAGAGGAAGATCCGCTTTCCCTCTTCCTTTTCGTGGCCCAGCAAAACAAGTTGCAGGACTGGGACTAGAGGACAGCCCTGAGATCAAAGGGTAAGAGACAACAGCACACTTCCACCTGACTGCCTTAAAATAGTTTGGATCCCACCGCTCAATTCTGCCTGGAATAATCCCACTCCTCATCTGGAAACTGCTGTGAGCCTGGCTGAGGACAGACACAACCCACACAGGGAGCAAGGAGAGCTCAGCCCTGCGCTTTCCTCGGGAGAGCACCCTTGGGAAACTTCTTGGCTGGGTTGTTTTGAAACTGGTAACTGAAAAAAAACACAATCCCTCTTGTGTTTGCACTATACATCTTTCAGTCATTTTTAAGTTCTCTGTCTAATGGAAAAGCCCTGGGTATCTACATCTTCAGCGAGCACCACTCAGCAGAGTTATCAGAGGCACATCTCCACTAAATCTTAGAGGTCTTTTCACTGAAATTCAAAAAAAAAAAGAAAAAGGTTTTTTTGCACTTGTAGAAAGGACTTCATTTACTATTTCCACTGAAGGATACATAAATCTATAGTATCATAAATCTATAACTGTGTTCAAAAGGAACCATCATCCAAATTATTAAAATTGCACTTAGATTTTCTGTAAATATGGAATGATTTTCAACCGTAATCATCATTCAACACTCCAAAGATTGACACAATTATAATTAATACTTAGATGGGAAGTAATTATATGGTTCTTACTGCTATATAAATTATACCATTACTGAGTCATATGCACATGATGAGACAAGGTAAGTATGCATTTTTTGTCAAGTAGTTGACAGTAAATATGTATTTTGCTAAAATAACAGAATTCTTTTGCAGTTCAGCAACAGTTTCAATATCCTCAGTGTACTATACCCAAAAGAACAAAAATCCACCATTTTGCATTGCAAAGACTGCTGGCAGGCATTGGCAGAACGTAGGCTGTATTTCACATTTGTATTTTTTAACAGAGAGAACAATTCCTCTCTATGAAATACCATTTAAACAGTTTTGTGGCATGCAAAGTATCCTGCAATAAGAGAAACAAACCCCTTCATCACCTGTAAGGAGCCAGGGATGAAAACCAGCACAGAAATGCACCAGTCAGTTTTATTGGCAGGAAACTCAGCAGTGAAGGAAGGCACAGAGGTTTGTTTTTGCAGAGGAGGACCTGTTTTCAGAGCTGTGCCTTGTTGCAGCTCTGAAAACCTGCCTGGAACAGGGACAGGCCACGGGACCAGCCCCGCTCCCTTCAGGTTCAGGCTGGGGAGCTGCAGGGGGAAATCTGATCAACAGAAATTAGAAGGCAAATGCAATTTCTCTTGTCCTCCCAGTAAGCCTCTTACATGTAACGTGACAAACATGAAGGTTCTTCTGAAGACAAGCACAGAGGGCTCTTCACATGTGGCAGACAACGTGTCTGTGCGTGCTGGGGGATCCTTTGGACCTATTTGGCTTTCAACCTTTTTAACAGGGATTTCATGCCCTTCTACTAACTCCCTATCTGTAGTTTACAAAACAAGCTGATTTTAAGCAGACCTCTGATGAAAATGGGAGATGAACATTTTATTTCATGACAGCAATGCATTAGGAAGGTTATAGAAAAGTAATCAAAGTCTTTCATCTTTTGGCAATATTGAAGCATCCCCAGCACTGCGATGTGGACTGTCAGTGGCAGCGTTTCTTACACTGTCTGCTCCCTCTGGTGGTATGAACCACTCCAGACAGTCTGGGCATCCTGACAGCACAGGTTCACCAAAACAATCAGAATAATCCCACTTCCATTCTGTAGAATTTTCTAAGTTGCCACCGAACACAAGGGTTTGTCATCCATTACAAACAAATATCTTTTAAAAACAAACTGTGATTTAAAGGCAGAGTATGCTGCCTTCAGTGATACCTTACCATGATCACCTGCAAGAGTGGCTTCGAATTCTCTGTTCTTGTTAGTGTTTTTAATTGGGTGATATCCAACAAAGCTGGGGGGGAAAAAAGGCTTATAAATCCAACCAAATACCTCTGCAAACAGACAGCACTAGAAAGAGAAGTTTTAGCTCTAAAACACTACAAAGAGACGTTTGCAGCTCTAGAGCTGCTCCAACACCTTCCAACGCTACTACTGCAACAGTGTTGAGATTTCTTGTAATGATGCAATAAGGACATGTTTTCGTTTCTTTAAGAATATTTAAGATCTCAGATAAATCTCAGCAAAGCTAGCAGGGTCTCTCCTGATGCTGCTCTTAAGAAATTCCTATCCTGCTATCAGATTTTATCCTAAAGTCTTACAAAATTCTAATGCCAGTGCTGAAAACCAGGTTTAACACAGGCCTGCCACTTATTACTTGACTAATAAACTCTTTGCCCATGCTGGTTCTTGCTATGTGATCACAATACTGTATTTCTGTAGTCATCTCTTTTGCTTCTACTTTTAGTACTGATCTTTACACAGAACTTTTAGTAAAGAACATACACTCTTGGTATGGTTGCTGTGCTTTTTTATGTTGTCGGTACCACTTTGGGACCACCCACCTTTAGTCTCCAGGTAACTGGGCAGTTGAGCAACTGCTGACAAAGCAACTTGTGCTTTAATCTCTTACATTTGGGTTTCACATTTGTCAGGAATGAGCAACCATGGGAACACTCGGGTCAGTGTGTGCCCTGCCAAGATCAGAGCAAAGTTGCTGCAGTGAAAACTGTTACCCTTGGAATGCGCTCAGGATTTCTAGAAGCATCAGAAACCCTCACAAGCACGTTCATAGGTACCCGTGAAAATCACTGAAGTCAGGACACTGGAAAATAGCTACATAGCACCAAGGGAAAAGATGAAAAGCCAGGAAATAAAAGGCCAATTCTCCCAGAAGTGTTCAAACAGATCATTTTTTTTAGCACAGCAAGGTGAGTAATGGTTTATTTCCTGAATGGAAAGCACATCAAACTGATTTAACTGATCTTGGTACAGTCTGACAAATCATTCCCCTCCCTAAACTACAGAAATACTTTCTATATAAAATTATAGCCATAGCCTTCTATGAATTAAAATAATAATCATCATACAAGGGAGTATGTATCAGCTTCTCTGGGTTAGTTTCAAAGGATGTGTCAGGCATGTCCTAATGAAAAGATTGAGTGTTGCTGAATTTCAGAGCTTTCAGAGGGAATGGACCCATTAAAATCAGCAAATTCCATTAAACCAGGAGAAGCAGCAGTATGCAGGAGAACAGGACTGGAATGTGAAGAGAGAGAGAAATAGCCTGGAAAGCACAAGGTGCAATTCAGTGAGCACACATGCAACTCCTGCACTTGAGAAATGTAGGCTCAAAGTCACAAAGGCACCACACAGTGACCTGTCAGAACGCAGGAGAGTGTCTGAGGATCAGACTGAGGCAAGTGTGGGCTGAATATGAGCCAGTAGGGTTACACTGCTAGGAAAAAAAGAACAACTTAACAGCAGCAGCCTGCACATACAAACAATGCTGTTGTTCTTCCAACATTCCAAACAGCTGTGCATTCCCCCTGCTCTATTACGAAACAGCCCAGGCTTAGGCTCTACAATCTGATGAACCTGATGCTTGGAGGAAGGAACAAGAAAGTTAAATGGCCTGGTTATTATTTTCCTTGGGTTTTCATGACAGAGAACAGAAAGCTGTTCTTCACTGACATATAGAAATGAGATTTTAGAACTGAGGGGAAATGGAAAATTAATATTTGATACAACTTGGAGGAAGAAAGATTCCACATTACCAGAGATGGAAAGGGCAACTTTCAGTCCCCCCCACTTCCAGCAGAGCTTCCCATGTGCTCTCTCTGTCACTCTGTGACAGTGTCTGATGGTGCTCCATGGTCTGGGAGTTGGCAGTTGTGGTTTTTTCAGTCAGTATTAGCAGGTCTCCAAACCCCATGTGCTCTGCCAGTACCCTCTGGAAACAGACTTTCTCAGCCCAGAGTCCACTGGTGACCCATGGTTTCCAAGGCCATACTTTCAGTGAAAACACTCATCACCAAAATTATATCCAGTATATAGAGAGCACCTCCAGCTCCACTGAAGTGATGTCCTAGATCTGACACGGGAATTGTAGATAGATCAGATACTAAAGTCATGTTTTCTGAATTCCCAACAGCATTCATGCATTAAAACTTCTCAGCTAACAAAGGACATGCTCCTTTCCCTTTCTCTCAGCTCACAGTTCTTGGTTCACACTGCTGACCAAACTCATGAGAATACAACAAATTTGCAGCTTGGATTTCAGACAGGTCCAGATGTTCTCATTTCCACCAAAGCAAGGAAAAACAACAAGCAAAATAGCTTCCGTGTCCAGCAGAGGCACAGAGTTAAAGCTTTAGGAACACAGAAGAATCCAGGGTGCTTCATTCACAGTGTGGCTCCAATGCCTTGATCCCCTTATTTGTTCTCCAGCATTCTCTACCAGTGTTGTTCCAAAACCTTTCTCAGCTGAAATCAGCCCACCTGCAAGAAGAGCCAGGTGTGTAGCCTGACGTGATTCACCAGGTATTGGAACTGTGGCTTTTGAGCTCCAGGAAATAGCAAGTTTGCATGAACATCCAGAAGTGACCATTCCTCTCTGCTGAAATCCTCCTTCTCTCCTGTGGCCAGAGTTTTGCCTTGCTGTAGTCTTAAAAAAACCAATAGATTCTGATTCTGTTATACTCCAAGTGAACCCAATATATTTACAGTGGAGAGACTTCTTTATTTAAGTTTACATTCAAATTACAATGAAGCAGCAGAAGAACCCTTGAAAAATTAGGACTATTTTGTCACAGCTTTGTCATAGCAGGACTTTTTATTTCTGCAAGAGAATGAAATCAGTAATAAACAAAACTATTATAGACAAAAAAAAAAAAAAAAAGATAAAAACTTCTTTGCAAATCCTTTCAAAATGTCACTGAAGAAGGAAGAGCCTGATAGAAGATCTCACAGCTCAGGGAACTGCAACTGGACTTTCAGGTACCCAAGTGCTCTGCCCCCTTGGCAGTGACGGGATTGGTACCACATTGGTAACACACACACATGCCAGGGAGTGATTAAGCTTCCCTTTTAGAGAGCAGAGTTTTATAACACTAGAATCCTCAAAACACAGAAAATAAATCCCATCCTAGGAGTCTGTATGAGGAAACTAAATCAGTGAATAACACCTCAAAGCAGCTGGATAGAGGCAACTCAGTGTTTACTGTATGATGCAGGTACAAGATGACCTCACTCCAACACAGGGGGTACCGGGACATCTGTCCCCCTTCCCTGTTGGCTGCAGCAGCAATTTTAATACAACCATTATCCACACAGAAATTGTAACACAAGTATTTTCTAATGTCCCTTGGAATGGCGATCACCAGCGCATGTTTTTGGAAAGTCCTCTTGCCTAGAAAGTCAGAGAGGAAAGCAGCTTGTTTGCAACACTCCAAATACACTTTCCTCTGGAAAGGAAACAAGACTGGGGAGGCCAAGCAAGGTCAAGATTTCAGTGGGTCAGGAGAAGCCACCAGTGGTTAGCAGTGAGGCAGATATTCATTTTTAAACCTGTCATGCCATGAGGACAATCTGTAATAAAATGAGCCATTAAAAAGACATGAGGTCAAACTCACACCTGCAGCAACTCGAGTCAGTGGAGACTCCACTGATGACACTGATCCACACAAAAATTAAGGTCACGGGGAGCCAGTGCCAGCACTGGTTTGGGAAGTCACACAGGTGCACAGCATCATAGTAACCACAGGTGGTGACTCAAAAGTTCGGATTCCAAATTCAAGATTAGCAAAATCACCCAGATCACAGGTGTGTTTTCCAGCTGCTGGACCTGACCTCCATTTAAACCCATTCCAGGACATTGTCAGCCACCTCAGCAGGCACAAGTCTGTTCCAGCTGTTCCCCAGACCTGGTGTGACTGTTCTGCTGTGACACGTCAGGACACCCCACGACAACAGCGACACATCACGACACACCCTCGTTCCCTGTGACACCCCCATCACACGGACATCCAGACCCTCAGGATTTGAATCGAACTTTAACAACGAAAAAAGCAGTTCAATCAGGAGCTGTAGCTGCAGTTATGATTAGGCAAGTGATTTGAGAATGTTTACGCTTGGCTGACCTTGTGTTTTAAGGCAAAGAGAAGACAATCCAAGAAGAACGGGCTGCCTGGGCGAGAGGCACCAGGAGTGATACCGGCAGGACTGAGCAGCGCCTGGGGAAAGGCAATTCCAGCAGTGGAAGATAGGGACCATCAAAGGACCCGCTGAGCTCAGAACGGACCCAGCTCCAGAGCAGGGCAGAGCTGCCCCTCTGGGTTCACTGGTGAGACGTAATGAGCAGACGGGGGCACTAGCTGATAGCAAGGGATGTAATGTGAAACCAAGGAATGCTGATGCCTTTGTTAAACGTACAGGTGGTGTAAAGTTTGATGGGGAGCCCCTCGTGGGTTACCCCCAGCTCGCTGCTTTGCACAGCTGCAATACAAACAGAAACGCATCGCCTCGCTGCGTGAATCGGCGCTGCGCCAGAGAAGGAGCCTGCCTGCGGCACGGAACCACTGCGGGACGCGCTGCCATATCGCGACACAACCGCACAGTCGGGACACGCCCCCTTGACAGGACACGCCCCTTGACAGGACACGCCCCTTGACAGGACACGCCCCCATGTCGTGCCTTCCCCCCGCCCTCCCGCCTTTCGATTTCTGTTCCCGGGGCTCCGCCCCCGCGCTGACTGACAGCCCACAGCACCAATGGAGAGGCGGCTCTTGGCTGCGCGGCCAATGGCGAGCGGCATGGGCGGGCCCGCGCGGCGCGGCGGCCAATGGCGGGCGGGGGCGGGGCAGTGCCCGGCCATGGCGGCGCGGGGCCCTGAGGCGGCGGCGCTGCGGGCGTTGTACCTGTCACGGGTCGCGGCCCGGCCCGGGCCCTGCGCCGACCCCGCTGTCGCTGCCCGGGCGCGGCGGCTGCTCCTGGGCCCGGCGGGGTTGCCGGGGCCGGGGCACAGCGGGGCCCTGGACGTGCGCGCCGTGGCCGAGCGGTGCCGGCGGGCGCGGGGCGATCGCGCCCTGCGCGACCTGGTGAAGGCGCTGGAGATGCTGGAGCTGCTCTGCCTGAACCTGCTGCTGTACCCCTGGCGCAGGGAGATCCGCTCGCTCAAGGTACGGGACCGGGGGCAGCCGGGGCTGCGAGGGCAAGTCCCGGGCCGGGGAGGACAGCAGGGGATGGAGCGGGGCCAGGGGCACATCCTGCCCGGGACAGAGCTGGGAGCTGGAGCAGTGCCATGGACACATCCTGCTCTGATCGAGGTGCTGGGAGCTGGAGCAGTGTCATGGACACATCCTGCCCTGATCAGGGTGCTGGGAGCTGGAGCAGTGCCATGGACACATCCTGCCCCGATCAGGGTGCTGGGAGCTGGAGCAGTGCCGTGGGCACATCCTGCCGGGGCAGTGCCCAGTGTGATGTGTGGCTGCTCCCTGGCCTTGTCCCTGCTGAGGCCGGGCGTCCTGAGCAGCCCCGGTTGTGGTGAGGCAGCAGAGAAGGTGAAAGCTTCGCCTGTCACGGCTCTGAGCCCTCCCCTCTGTTTGCTGTAAGGAGGGGCTGTTTGTCTCGGTGGTTTGGTGCCAAGGCCGGGTGGGGCAGTGCCTCGCTGCCTCTTATCCAGCTGGGGGTGGGCAGGAACAGCCCCTGGGACAGAGGAAATGCTGCTGCTTTTCCCAGCAAGGTGGCCATGGTGACCCCACTGCCCCAGGACACCCTGCAGGTCTCATGGCCCAAAAGAGACACAATCTTCACATGTGCAAAACTTCACAGAATCCCCCAACACCCAACACGCAAGCTTATTGCCCTTCCTTCAGCAACACGTGCTGGTGAGGAAGAGCCATTTCTTTGCTTCTTCCTGCACCCTGTGGATTCTCAAACAGCTATAGGTTCAGCTATAGGTTAGCTTTTCCTAACACAAAATTTTAGGCTTCATTAAAATTAAACTTTAAAGACCACGGTGGGTAACCCAGAGTTCAGGCCTGCTGAACTGCAAGGCACAAGCTGGACAACCACCAGTGACTTGTGTACATGCAGATTGGATAAGAAGCTCCTGGTTACATGTGAAATACTGGTTCACATGGGCTGCCTCTCACCTGCTCTGGTGTCCCCCAGTGCCTGCACTTTGCTTCCCTTCCAGAAGGAGCAGAAGGGGGGGATTGCAAAGCACTATTGACAAATTTACCCAGCAATGGACCGAGGTTTGGTCCCACATTATACATAACTGTGGCCATTTTGGGGGACAGTTTTGTTCTCCCTGAAGCTTCTGCTTGTGAGGTCAGTGCTCAGGTCTCAGCCTTAGGCAGTAGGTGAGTCTGTCCCAAGCTGGGGAGCCTGAAAACAAGGTGGAAGTCTTGACATTGCATTCCTACCTCTGCTTGGTTCTGACTTGCCAGCAGCGGATCATGCTTAGCTCAACAGAGTCTCTCCTATCACATTATTTCAGACAAAACCAAAAACCATTTCCACTTTACAAACTAGGCCTCATGCCTGGGGTAGCTCTAAAACCAAGCACATGTTGATTCTTGAATTGTCATGCAGCAACAGCAACATTCTATTCATGTTTTGCAGAAAGTTTGTGCAAAGAGAGGTGTTTGGGCAATATTTCTGTGAGTCTGGTCTGCTTTCAAAAAATGACGATTTCATTCAAAGGTAGTAAAGTTACAGCAGGAATCTGAACCATGGAAAAATAAAATGTTACAGCCTTGTCACCAATTAGGAAATGCAGTTAACAGTGAGTGCATCTTGTTTGCTTCTTTAGGAAAAGATCAGACCTCAGTGAGTTAGCCTATGAATCTTTGTTTGTTTGAAAAGCTTATGTTCTTCAGTAGAGCACATAAGATTTATTTCTGATTTTCTCTAGTTTGACTAAAATAATTTTCTCACTCTCTTCCTTTTTGAATGCTGATGCTCTTAGCCAAGAACCTCAGCAGGTTTCAACTGGCATCACTTCACTGAAACTAATGTGCTGTAGCAAAGCTCTGATGCTTGAGAGGCTGACAAAATAATGCTTTAGGAAAGCCTCACTTGCTGCAAATCACAATTCAGACTTTTAGGAACACAGGTTTTTTTGAAAGGTATAAGCAATTTCTGAAGTATTTTTGATTTTCAGTCTTTCATGTTTTCTTCCAGCCCCTTCTCTCAGTGTTTTTCTGTGTTTCATTCTGTTTCAGACATTCACTGGTAATTTTGTCTACTATATCCAATCAGTGCTCCCAGATGACATTGTCAAAGCAGTCCTGGAGAAAATAGGGTACGTTGCAACAACAGCAACAGAGTTTTCACTTGTCAAAAAGAGAAACAATGAGGAAACAAAGCAGACTGCATTCGAAATATTCCTGGCAAGGATCGAGTGTGAAACCATCCTGGAAATGACAAGTGAAGGAAAACGTGGCAATTTGGAGGAGCCCCTACAGGAGAGAACACAAACACAGTGGCACCAAGGAGAGCAGGACAGAGATCACTCACCCCAGAGAGGAGCCGCTGAAAATCTAGAAAAGGAAGAAAGCACTGAGACATCTTTGTGCCTTGCTTCCCAGCAGAACTGCTCAGCTCCCTGCCCTCTGTCCTTTGAAGCTGCTGGGAATGTGGAGATCAAGGATAAGCTGGCTCAGGCAGCAGCTGCTCCATCCACCACCGGCCCTCCGGAACTCCAGAGGCAAGGCGTTGACTCGGCGCAGCTGCTGGGGCAGTGCTCGGACAGCGAGGACTTCCTGGTCAAGTACAGTGACATTGTCATTGGACAAACACCTATTTTCAGTGAGAATCGTTCTCCAAAGGCTTTTGAGACAGAGCCAAGAGCCGGTGTGAGTGAGGAATGTGCCTTGGCAGTGGCTGCACAGCCACCCGCGGCTCAGCTGGGGCCTGTGCCGCTGTCACCAGCAGCCAGCGGCCCCCCAGCCTTTGCCGTGTTTGCTGACAGCCCCTGTGACGGCTCAGCCCCTGTGCAGTTCAGAGCTGCACAGCTGCCCCAAGAATCCATTGAAGCAGAAATCAAGGATGCCATGAACTGCATAGACCCAGACCCTGCCAATGGACCCGGTGAGCTGAAGTCTCTGCCCTACACGGACTGTGCCTCTGCCCAGACTGTCCCCAGGGAGGAGGAGATTTGTGATCTGTCTTTAACTTTCACAAAACTACAGATCAAGGACGGTCAGGAAGATCTGATGTACCCGGTGGAGGAAACTGGCCAACCTGCAGCAGTAGCATGTGCCAGTGCAAGTGACAGGCATGTAAGAGAATTTAATCACTCCAAAATCAAACACACATATCTGGCTGATGCTGAGCTGCAGAACAGGGCAGCTGCACGTGCTGAGCCATCCTCAGACCTGTGCTGTACTGCTGGGAACATGGAGCATTCCACCACTGGTTCTGATGGCAAGAGACTGTTCATGGATAGTGGTAACACACACACAACCTCTGAGGGCTTCAGGCACATCAGAGAGCCCCCCAACCTCACCTACATCCCGCCACAGAGTATCGATGTTCGGCCTTCACACCCAAGAAGGAGCAGCACACGGGACAGAAGGACCCTCCTGCAGCCTGAACCTGACCCTCCTGAATCCAGTGAAGTAACTCTGGAGAACTGGAATTCAGAACTCGGTGAAAACCAGGAGCCTTATGTCATTATTGACAGGACCGACCAAGGAATGTTATGCCATCACACTTGAGTCTGCCAGTGCTTTATTTCTAATCTGCCTGGGCTTTTTGCCTCTCACTTGTGGCCTTGATCATCTTTCCAAGGAGATCATTAGTTTTGTCGAAACAGTTTAAAAAACCCCAAAACCACATTGCTGCTTTTGGACAGTAAAAAACAGGAGTAGTTACACAAAGTCTTAATGGCCCCTGTGGCAAGGAAACCTGAATGGTCACCTTTCTGAAGCGTAAACTTCCATAAATTTCAATCCATTTAATTCATTAGCCAGATTCCTTCTGGCTGTTTCTAATGCCAGACAGGTTTCTTCAGTTAAGCATACTGCTTTTTTTTCCCCCTTCACAGACCTATTCCTGGAGTATTCTTCCAGTACAAGGTAAATCTTCTAAACTGGAAGGCCCAGCTTTCTGGCTTCACAAATGCTGTACTGCAGCGTACTTATGTTTTTAGCTCACTGCTTCCTTGGAAGCTGTTCTGAGCTGATCTTCCTCCTGCCTGCAGCTGAGAACAACTTTAGGAAGTTTGACAGCGTTCCTCCAGGTTTGAAGAGGGAAACAGCGCTGTGAACACTCTTGGTTTTGGAGAGGCAGTAACCTGTATTACAGGTTTTATACCTGCCTTCATTTATAACCAGAATATTTTGTGGCTAGCACGACAGTTTTCAAGAGAAGCTTTGAGCATCATAACTGTTCACTGCCACCAGGAGAGAGATCCAGCTACTGATGCCATTTCCCTTGTCCCTGCTCCTGCCACGTCATTCCGCACCAAGATTCACTGAATTTTTCTGTAAACCAGTTCATTTCACTAAAATTAAGGAGAAAAACTGCCATTCTTTGCCCTTTCAGTTTCAAGGAAAAAATGTCAGCAGAGAAGGGTCAAGTGACACCAGAGCCAGGATCAGGGATCTTCTGGAAGTGGCAGTGCTGTGTGCTGAGAAGGAACGGGAGCAGGAGGGTTGGATCAGCTGAGTGCCAGCATGGAGAGCCTCTGGCATAGACAACATTTAATTAATTTAGAAAAGCCCCCAGCCACTGGTACTGTATTTAAAGCACAGTCTTTGATGCTTCTTTATATTGTTACCCAGAAGGACACTTAAACACTGCATCAAGTAGCTTTTCCAGTAGCACTTCAATGTGTGCTGGTTTTGGCTGGGGTGGAGTTAATTTTCATCACAGTGGCTAATATGAGTCTGTGCTTTGGATGCTAAAAGTGCTTTGTTGTTTCATGTGTAGTTAAAATACTAGCTGAAATTAATTTTGTATAAATAGTTTATAATTGACATACAGCCCTCAAAAAAATTCAAATAGGAGCACATGGGTTACACTAGAAAAAGCTCAGGAGCTAAAATGTAAAGATCTGCTTTTTGAACAACTAATTGATGAAGTTCTGCCATCCCCTGGTTCCGGCAGTGTGGGGGGGAAAAGAACTTTGCCCAAGCTCACACCAAGGGCTCCCTCCAGCTTTGGGTGAGGTTGTGAGAAACAGTTATTATGGACAAAAAATGTTCACAGGGCTATTTCCTGACAAATCCCAGTGACATCCTCTGGGCTGTAAGATTCTCTGTACTAAACCATTAAGTGAGATTTTCTGGACTGTGCAAAACATGCATCCTGGGCTTCTACAACCCATAATGAAATCAGAATTTAGAACAAACTGCAGATAACTGAACTTCACATTTATAGAATCGGTTCCAAAGAAACAGTCCTTTTGGACTCTTTTATAGAAGAAAAAGCTTTGAAAGTTTAACAGGTTTTAAGAATAATCACTATCCCCCTACAAATAAGCTTCAATAAGAAAGAGAATTAATTAGCACACAAAGTCTTATTTTTAAGCTAGAATTCTAAAAATTTACAACAGACCCATAGCATGGCATTACTGGGATCACAAACCTTAGTACTAACTTGGTACTAATCCAGGAAATGCTCAGTGCTCTCGTCATTAATAAGTTGTAGTGATTTGGGAAAAAAAATAGCCCATCAAGTGGGTCTAAGAAGACATGAGCTGCATTTCCTGACTTGGTGCAGTCCCTTCAATGCAAGGTTTTTAGTCCTACCACAAAACTGCAAAGGAAAGGCTGTGATCTCCAAAAGCAATGCCATCAGATAGTGCTGAAAGGCCACGTCACTGAATATTTATGTCGTCCGAGTGCCAGACGAATGTCTGCAATATGTGATCAAAGTGCTCACTGATGCCTTGCTTGCTCCAGCTAAACCAACCAAAACTATTAGGGAAAATAAATTACATTTATATTGTACTTCAGGGATCAGTCCCCTAAAATTACACCAAAAAAGTAAGGTGAAAACAGTCCAAACTGCTGCATTGAAAGGATTACCTTGGTGAGAACATTCAGAAGGTAAAGCACAAAAGGGCAGCTCAACACTTGAGCTGATGAGTCCTGAATGAAACCCCCATAGTTCACTCTCTGAGTACCTGCAGGTCATAATAAACTGATCATGATCTAAAACCCAAGGAACTACCTGTATTTTTCTTTGTAAAAAGAAGTAAAATCTGAGAATCCAAAGCAGTTGAGAAATCAGTTAATTCTAGGATTTTTTATAACCATTTGAAAGGAACAACAAATGCCTTTCTGTGCACCCTGTATTTTCACTGTTCCTCAGCCATAGCAGGGCTTGGGATCTCATGAATACTGGAGAGAAATAAGCCCTCTACAGAAAGCTGGCTGTGAAACAGCCTGAAGGCTGTGCTGCAATCACTTACAAACCTGTGGTTTGGGCTTTGCTTTTTTTGCCCCTGAATTCAGTGTGAACTGCTACAGAACTGCAGCTACATTGTGGTGTCCCATCAAGCAGAAGGAACGTGCTGTGTTCAGTGAAACTACACTAGTGTAGGTAGGGTTGAAGTAAGACCCAAGATTTCAAACTGGTAAGAGCTGTTTAACAAAGCTACTTCACTTGGTGCACTTCATTTGCTTCCTCTAATAATAAAAAAAGAACATCCCACCTCTTCCATTCCTTGAACACCTCCAGGGACGGGGACTCCACCACCTCCCTGGGCAGCCTGTTCCAACATCTAATTGCCCCTTCTGTGAACAAAGTCTTCCTGTTGTCCAGCCTAAACCTCCCGACGCAGCTGAAGGTTGCCCTCTTGTTCAATCACTTGTTCCCTGGGAGCAGAGCCCAACCCCCACTTCACTACACCTCCAGGCTGAGCCCCCTCAGCTCCCTCACCCTCTCCTGCTGCTCCAGCCCCTTCCTGCTCCATTCCCTTCCTTCCCTGGACATGCTCCACCTCCTCAGTGTTGTTCCCGCAGAGAGGGCCCAAAGCTGGACCCAGCACTCCAGGGGTCTCAGCAGTGCCAGCACAGGGGAGTGGGGACTGTCCTGGTCCTGCTGCCACACTATTCCTGATCCAGATGCCCTTGACCTTCCTGCCCCCCAGGCACATCTGGCTCATGTCCAGCCCTGTCACCAGCACCCCCAGGGCCTTTCCCACTGGGCACCTTCCTGACCCTCTGCCCAGCCTGGAGCTGCAGGGGGTTGTTGTGGCCAAAGTGCAGGACCCGGCACTTGGCCTGGTTGACCCCCGCACCCAAATTTGCTAATGGTGCTCTCAATCTCCTCACCAATAAAGGTACTGAACAGAACTGGGCCCAACACTGATCCCTGGGGACACCACAGGTGACCAAATCCCAAGTGGATACAGCTCCCTGGGCCCAGCCATCAGCCAGTTCCTAAGCCAGCAGGGAGTGCCCCTGTCCAAGCCTTTTCCAGGACTGTGCCATGGGAGACGGTGTCCAAGGCTGTGCTGACGGCCAGGCAGCCACATCCACAGCCTGCCCCTGCTCCACCAGCTGGGTCACCTGCTCATAAAAGGAGATCAGGTTGGGCCCCTCCCAAACCCCTGCTGGCCGGGCCTGAGCCCCTGGGTGTCCTGTGTGAGCCCCGTGAGCAACACAAAGTGATCTGCTCCATGACCTTGCTGGGCACCGGGTTGGGCTGACTGTAATAAACACACCTCCCTCGTGCACACATCAGTCCCTGGGTGTCATTTCACCCTAATTCACCCCAAGGGCTTCACCAACAGCAGCCTCAGCTCTTTGCTTCAGAGGCAGGTAGAAAAAACCATTTATTTTAAATTACAGAACCAGGGTTGTCTTTAGGGAAAAATAAAGAAGAAAGGTCACTTCGAGGAACTACCAATGAAGTAGGAAATGAGAGAAACAGCTATATTTAAGCTGAAGAGATTTGTCACAGTAAAGCTGATGGAGAACCCAAAAAACACAAGAAGGGATTGGTTTATATTCTGTTCCTAACTTGAACGTTTCATAGCCGTAAGTCCACAACATTCTACAAAGCATAGTGCAAAACCAAATCCAGTTATATTTAAATATGAAAAATACCAAATCAGACTTCATAAACATTACTTGGTACAACAATCACAGGCTTCTATAAATGGTGTTGTCTATTAGATGGGTTTAGTATTTGGTCCCGTTTTTCTTCATACTTTTCTATCATTTTCTGCATGTCATGGTCAGCTCCAATAACCTTGAAAGGAAGAACGTGAACATTAGAAATAACTGACACCATAAAACATGGGGGGTTTTGAGCAAAATAGAAGAGGACTAGCACTGAAGCCAAACCAAGAGACTCCTGGGGTCTGTGCAAACACTTTCTGTTTGAAATTTGGCATTCCCTGAAAAGTTACATGGCTGATCCTGCAACCAGTCACCGTGAACAGACCCTCAAATTCCACAGAGAGGTGGAAAACCACACTTTCATGCTATACACTACACGTCTGTAAACAGTCTTCTGAGGTTCTCATTCTCCAAGGTTACCAGAAAAGCAGATTTATTTACTTTTGCCACTAAATAATGCTCTCATGATTTGAAAAGTACAATCCTCCACATGCCTAATTGGTTATAATTAAAGTAATACTCACAAGCACTGGGCAGGAAACTTCAAACAGTGCACGTTTAATGAGCCACTCTTCATAGAGCTCATGAATAGCTTCTAAGTATTCCTAGAAAAGAGGCACTGGAATAACACATATGCCCAGGGATGAAACACACACTGCAGTTTATCCATTTGGTAAGCAGTTAAGAAACACACAGAAAAGCCAGCACTGGATTTCCACTAACAAAACATAAAAAGCATCTGAAGGTTTTGTGAAAAATTAATTCCCAGTACAAGGTTTTACTCCATGAAGAACCTCAAAGACACAGTTTACAGGAGCACAGGGCTCTCAGCTCCTTTTAAGATCAAGCAACCATGATTGTCTCCCACAAGTGTAATGTGGTTCAAGATTTTACAGAGGAAAATCCAACAAAGAGAAATAAGCACACAAAGGGCAAGGCTGCAAGAACATGTACGGGAGGCACTTTGTGTGTCAATACATTTTCCTAAAACTCCCAGTTCACTTTCTCCTGACTCAATTTCCTCTAAAAGCTTTTCTGCCTGTCATCAACTATTGCTGTTTTTTTCTTGGAGACCACTTCACATTGTTCATTCAAAACTGAACGAAATTTGACAGCAGAGCTGTCAAGTAACACAAGGACTCTTCGAGTCCATCAAAACAAGGATTTATTCTCAAGGCAAAATTTCACATGGCCCAAAATGCAGCTCTTTGCAACTGACAGTTGCTTCTCCTGGACTGCCAGCACTGGAGGTACAGAAGACATGCTGTGTGTGCAGAGGAACTCCATTTGTGTCTGCTCAGGCTTTCTTTAGAAGCCCTGCTTAATTCAGTCACCAAACTGGCGCAGAAGGGGATCCTTCCATTACCATAGTTAATTTTAAAGCACATTCTCACACTTAAAATTTTCAAGAAGTTGCTTCTTTTCAGACACAAGCAGAGACACTTTTCCTCCATAAACATCCTGGTAACAGCAGACAACAAAGTGCCCAAGAAATCTCCAGCACCTGCATACTCAAGTATTTGTGCTTCAACTGGGTGCTTTTATGCCATTTAGTGGTACAAAAGCAATTGACTTTTTACATCTTAGAGAAGATTACCAGTTGATTAATACTCCACCTAAAGTCAGCTATAGTACAGCGATTACTAAAACATAACACTTGGGATGGTCAGTGTCCATGACAGATCATTTTTTAAAAATAAATCAAAATTAAATACTCAGGTTCTAATTTGCAATGGAAACAGCTGCACCGCATTTTGGCAGTACACTCAGGACACCATTTTAGTATTTAGATTGGAACCATTATGTTTTTAAGGCTCCTTGTAACCACATATATTGGAGGAACTCCTTACCAGAGGAATGATCTTTTCTTCTTCCCTGCATCGTGTTTTTAACCTCTCATAACAAACTTTAGGAGATGTCTGCAGATAAACTGTTATAACAAAAATTAGAGTAGTTATGATCAAGGATCAGCTTTAAAAGCTAAGAAGAACTACAGAAGGAAAGAATGCTGACTTGGGTACCACCACTGAGCCCCTCTTTGGCACCACGATGAATCCACCCACAAACCACCCACAAATCCAAGCTGTCTGATGCTCCATGTTACAGCCACTATTATAGTGAATAATGTGGTTATTTATTACTCAACAAACAAGAACCATTTTGACGCCCAGTAAAGAAACCCACCCAGAAACACAGCCCTCCAGATCCCATGGAAATGTTACCTATCAAATCCACTGAAACATCAATGTTGTTCTTGATCCAGTCAAACCATTCACTTAGCACAGCATAATCCACCTCTGGCATTTTTCCACTGAACAAACAGAAGAGCCATCACTCACTGAACAGCATGAAAGATCAATTCTAAACTCTGGTTTTTCTCACCTGACCAGAATTGCTCCCCCTTCACTCCAGCATGTATGAAATGAAAACACCACCAATGTTATTCCCACCCAAACTGAAGGCCACATAAACCATTATCTAGACAAGAGAAAGACCAAATATTTTTCTTTTAAGTACTTACTAAAACAAAGTTTCTATTATTAACAGTTACAAACATTAATGATTTTTTTCCCACTATGGTTAAGAAATAATTACTTGGTGACAAGGAAGAAAACATTACCACAGTGACATTCACACAATAACAGCAAAGTAGTGTCAGTGGTTATTTATTGCTCAGGTTCTTTGGAGCAGTATCATTTCAAATCTATCTGCAGTGCATGTCACCAGAAGGGCTGGGTTTACTCAGCAGCACTGGCAATTCCTTACAGAAGCCACAGTAAAAAGCAGTGAAAAAATAATGACACTCTAAACAACTTTATTCCCACCATAAGAAACATTTGTGGCAAGAGTAGTGAAATATTCAACATGCTTAACTGGAGCTCTGTACTCAGAGAGCATAAACATTGGAGACAACTGTCCTAAAGTTACCTCACCAAGAATAATAAAGTATCAGACAGGGAGTTATACATGTTAAGAATCACATTAGTATTTTATAATAAAAACATTCTGGCTTTATTAGTATCAGATTTTCACTTATTACCATATTCCTAGTAGTCAAATATTACTAGTTTTACATTATCCTGTCTTCAAAACTAGTGACACTAACACATACTCCACACTCCTTCCTAAATGCCTCTGCAACAAAAATATCAAAAGAGATGGAGTTGGAGGGCTCCTGTCCTCTGCAGCTGAATGATTCACACCAGTTACAACATTTTCAATAGTGAAGAATGAGATTCCACAGATTTCTAAGCCATTCTCCTGGCAACATACTCTGATCACTGGCAAAACTGAGGAGAGGCAATACAGAAAGATATTGCCCTTTAAGTTTGTAATAAAGCAAAACTCATATTTGTACCCCCTCCATTCTTTATCTGCCATCCAGCTGAATGTCCCACCTCCTAAAATGGGATATCCCACCTCCTAAATTGGGATATCCCCCCAGAAATGGGATAACAAGTCACTGCTATTCTTCTAATATACCAATCATATCCATTCCTGGGTAGCAGGGACCTACATAGGCCTAATACTGATGCTGCTGCTTTGCTCCAGGATAGATGGGGAAAACTGGAAGGTCAAAAGGAACTGGAAATAAGAAAAAGCACCACTATTCTTACCCTATAAGATGGTAACATCCAAGTCAATTCTGCGTTGACCTGCCCTACAGACAACCTGCCTTTGCTTCCCCTTTGTCATGGAGTGTTCTGGATAATTCTGTGGATTCTGGATCAGGCTCAAGATCCATAAAGATACAGGGAATGTACAAGGCACAAAGGGGTGTTCTCATTTCTGAGGTTTGCTGACATTTGACTCCTACCAAGTCAGGTTTTCACTGCAGAAGTTGAACATGAACAGACCGAGCCTTGTGTCATAAGTAACTAAGAACTCCAAGGGGCCAGAGGGAACTGGTGGTGCTCACACCCTGCAGCACATCGTGCACACTCCTGTGCACACATTTAGACTTCTCCTGGTTTTACACCTGACATGAGTGTGCTTTTCATGCCAGACTTGACACAACTGCCCTCAGATTGCAATGGCAGACCCTGGACACTCGTGCCTCTCTCTGCCTGCCACAGCCACTCCCAGCAGTTGCTCACAACTGAAGCCTTCCACCATCGTTGTACATCTTTCTCTATTTCTCCCTCTGGGACAAAGCCTACAGAGCCAAAACTGAGTGGCTGGATCAAAGGAGAACTGATATCCCTGATATTCCCACAGCTCTTCATCCCTGGCTTCAACTGACCACACTCCTGAAGGAGCAGAGTTTGTGCAGACATGAGAGAAGAGCAACAGGGGCGACCTTCTCAGCCTCTCCAACTCCCTGACAGCAGTGGGGAGCCAGGGGAGCAGGCTCTGCTCCCAGGGAACAAGGGACAGGGCAAGAGGAAACAGCCTCAGGCTGTGCCAGGGGAGGGGCAGGCTGGAGATCAGGAAAAATTCCTTCATGGAAAGGGTTCTCCAGGCCTTGCACAGCTGCCCAGGGCAGTGGTGGAGTCCCCATCCCGGGGGGGAATTAAAATCCACGTGGATGTGGCACCTGGGGACATGGGTCAGTGGTGGCCTTGGCAGTGCTGGGAAACAGTTGGACTTGATGATGTTAAAGATATCTGCAGCCTAAACAATTCCATGATTCTTCTCTATCTTTAGGACTAGGACCCTAAGCAGTACCTTCTCTTACAGAAAAGCAAGCACAGAATAAACTCTGCTCTGCAGTTTGCTTTTGGCTGCTACCAGTGACAGGGTATGAGGGAGGCCAAACACAAAAGAGCTGTTTTCATACAGCCTCAATTATTCCTTGTTTTATTTAATATCCTTTTACACCCTTTTCTTCTGGCTTGCTATTGGTAGCACCAGCTGCCTTCTAGCTTGCTGCAACAAAACAAAGCAAATGCTTCTCATCCAACATTAAAGAGCGCTGAAGCCGTGGAACACTTTACATGCCCTTAAAATGTTATTACAGAATTACCACATGGAGTTGACACAACCAAACTTTGCCTCATAGCAACTGAGTTCTGAGTCTTTGGGACAAAAGCACTTTGTCTACAGTGAAAAAGAAAAGTGAGTAATTAAAAACGAGAAGGATGTTCCAGGACACTGTACACCGACTGGGGTAAATAACGTCCTTCTGTTTGCCTCACATCCTAATGTGTCTCTCCCCACTTCCAAAGCCACTCCTGCAGCATGGATGACACCTTGTGGCAACAAACTGGTTCGTGCCTTGAGGCCACTGAAAAACCCCCTAAAACAACAGCCTGTTAAACAGAAGGTCAGCATTCCACACAAACCAAACCCAAAACACCCAGTGGTGGTTACTGCACTGTTTGGTTAGTTTGGGATGGGTGAGTTGGACATGGGGCAGGTAATAACTGGTTTTCTCTCTTTACTCACAGCCTGCCAAGGTCTGCAGCTTGGTTTGATCCTGTAAATCCTGAGCCAGAGCAAGTGACTCGAGTTCCTGCTTCTCCCTCAAGTGCCTGCTTGCAAGAAACACCAGTCCTGGGTGCCAGGTTGGGTAACACTACCTACTTCCCTCCTTCCTACAGTGTTATTCTTTATATCCTTGTGGTTTTTAACCTGTTCAGCGTGTGTTTGCTTTGATTTAGCAGGATTTTTGTATTCAGCTGGAGAGCAGATAACTTCAATAGATGTTGTCCAACTAATACTCTGCCAAAACCACAGGAGCACTGCTGAGAAAGGCTCTCTATGTCCTACAGATTTTATTTGAGCAGTGGGCAGCACATCCTGACCCAGCACACTGGCACTCCAGCACAGAACTGACAGATTTCACTGCCACTTGGATGCATATTACCAAAGAAATTACCAGTTAATTATATACATATATAGAGAGAGATGTATAAAAATTAATTAATCCAAGAAAGTGAAGTAGAAATCCCTGTACCATACCTTCTGTACAAATTTTCCACGAAGATGTGTTTTGCACTGTGAATTGATCTCTCCATCATTCGGACTGGGGATGTCTGCAAAATAAAACTTGACAGTCTACGTTTTTCAGCATGTTTGTTATCTTTTCAGACTCATACTGCACGTTATATGAAACACATATGATTTTCAGATCTTTCTTTCACAGATTTTGCGGCAAACAAACTTACTGGGAGGGTAGGAACCACAAAAAAAACCAAGGCTTCCTGATCTTATTTACAGTCACTGCATTATCAAACAGCTACATAACTAATTTGTTACTCATACACAACTTCAGCATTCGGTTCATTTGAATGATTTTTTTTCTGCAATAAAACAGGATTTCTACTGTCTTGGAAAAAGAACTCTTCAAAAACCTAATGTTTGTATGTGGAGTACCACTCACAGGTGGTACTGCTGAAAGTCTGCCCTGACACAAACCCAGAAAATAAAACTTAACAACAATCATTAAGGTACAAGCCTGGCATCTAAGATCACATCTTGTAATCAGGAAATGGAAGATGACAGCATGGAATGTAAGGAAAAGAGTTTGAAGGAAAGAGAATGAACAAATCATGGTAAAAATGTAGAACATGAAAAATCAATATAGAGAAAGAAAATATTACAAGAAATAAACAGTGTAAACCATCAGAAATAAAAGCAGTAGAAAATGTTAGAAGCATTTGGAATAAACACAAGAATCAAGGCCTAAATATTATTTAATGTTTGCCAAAGATTTGAAATACCAAAGTTACAGACATGTCACTGAGAAGAGATGAGGAAGATTGTAGCTCCTTAGGCTGGTGCCAAAGCAGCAGCATTAGTTTGGGGAAGTGAAAGTTCTGAGCAGGCAGGAGGCACATGTTTTGCCCCCAGAGCACAAGTCTTTGCACAACAAAAATTCCTCCTCACTGCAGGAACAAAGAATGAACACAAATAGACCCTAACTTCTGAATACCAGGTTAAAAGCATTTAGCACTCATAACCATATCTAATTCTTTTTTAAATTACAAAAGAAATGTCTCTTTACCATTGGCCTGGTGTGCTGCTCCAACATGGTCAGCTGGACGTAAGTCTGTAACGTTATCCCCCACCTGGAAGCATCCTGGTACATTAAGCCCTGGGGTCAGGGGTGGAATGAAGACACAGACATTTGTCAGGTCAAAGAGCCAAACAGTGAAGGTGGTCTTTAGTAAGTTCTTACAGCACAACAGCACTGCTACAAGAAGGGCAATTATACAGCAAACACCAGGGTTGACAAGAATTAACGGACCATTTGCTCTGCACAATGCAGGTGTAAGAATTAGGGCTCTGGTCCTACCTGGAAGGCTCACTGAAGTCAGCAGGAATTAAGTACTCTGCACATGGGACAGTCAGAACCAAGGCACAGCTCATGTCAGACAGTTCAAATATGTTTAGTAATTTAAAAAAACATATCTACTACTTTATTTTTGTGCACTGACAGGCTCTCAGTATACCCAGTCCAGCCAGAAATCATAAATGGTCCAGGAAGTATGGTCTGGGCCCCACAAAAGGTGTCCTTGAACATGCACAACTGTTCTTCTACAGGATCCTCAAAGCAGGTCTCAGGTAGCTCCTCTACTCTTTCAGATTGCTGCAATTCCACACACACACACACACACACACTAGCAACAGTCTATCCTGCAAAGCACAGAACAGATCTTACTCAAAATAAGACATCATTCAGTATCTATTTGGTGAGGTGACAAGTTTTAAGGCAGCAGCATGGCTTGAGCCACAGATCTGACCTCCTCCTTCTCTCCCTGCCCAACATCAGACTTTCTCAGTGTTCCAAAACACAGAGACTGCTGTGCTGATGCCAAGCACACCCCACCCCTCCTCTAACAATAAGAAAGTAAGGCATCAGTAACTCCTAGGAGGGAGAGTTTACTTTTCCAGAGGACCTATGGTAGCACTGATGGTATCACACACACACTTGGCCTTGGGTGCTTTGGGGACTGTCCATAGCGCTGTGTTGGCAGCAAATTCCACCACCCTGAGCAGAGATCTGTCCTCAGCCAGCAGTGAGGTTCCCCAAGGTGACTCCCAAGCAGAACTGACCTCAGGAACCAGTTCCACCAGCCCAGCAAAGCCAGTCTGCAGTGCAGGCAGAGCACAGCTGTGACAGGGATGTCCTCCTGGGGAACAGCTCCAAGGAGCCATAGCTACCCAAAAAACACAAATCCTCAACACCCCAACTGGGTTGAGTTTTCCTAATCTTCAGCAGTCACAGAATCAGAGTGTTAAGGAATTGGAACAGATTTAAAGCTCATCTAGTTCCATCCCCCCTGCCACGGGCAGGGACACCTTCCACTAGTCCAGGTTGCTCCAAGCCCCGTCCAACCTGGCCTTGGACACTT
>JAWMRA010000020.1:1274496-1323669 GCA_035584735.1 Pseudotriccus pelzelni
GAGGTTTGGAGTGCCCAGCCCTGGAGGTGTCCAAGGCAGGCCTGGCCATGGCACTCAGTGCTCTGGGCTGGGGGACAAGGTGGGGATGGGGCACAGGGGGATCCATGGGCTGGGAGGGCCTTCCCAGCCTTAGTGATTCTGTGATCCTTACTGGGAAAGTGCTAAATAATGAGCAAATAATGATCACCAGAAACAAGCATGGTCTGGCAATGGAAACAGTGCTCCCCCAGAAATGCACCACGTTCCTTTAGGTACAGGTTCTGAGGCTGGGGTTGGTGGTAATTATAGGCCTTTGGGTTTCAGTGTGACACTTTCTGGAATTTTACTTGTAAAGGCTTAAAGCCTGGCAGCTGAAACAGTACCCACATGATAGGGAAAGAGATCACTCACCCCAAGGGAAGTGGGTATTTCACAATAAAATTTAACTTTTGAGTAGAAAGCTAGTTGACTGAAATCAGACCGTCAACATAATTTTTGTCAGAAAGAATGATAAATTTAAAAACTAAGTTTTCCATAATTTTGCCTAGAGCTTGGGCAGCCCAAAAGAGTAGTCAAGTCTGTGGAGTGCTGTTTGCATGTGCAAGGTGTCTCTGGGTATCCACTGTGTGAGCTCAGGGAAGGAAACAAGGAAATTCAAGCAAGAGAAAGGGAAGGAAGAGGCAGAACTGTCCATGGCCAGCCCTAAGAGTGTGAGGCTGAGGACACTGCCCTGTGGCAGAGAGCACAGGGAGATGTGAGGCTGCCTTTGGGAGGAAGTGAGGATGACTTCTGTGGGGAGGAAAGCTCAGGCAGAGTAGGAGCAGGCCATGAGCTGTGTCAGCTCCACTAAAGAAATTCCAGGTGCCCCATCACTCATACAGCATAGTTTACAAAAACACACATTTAGAAGATACCAAAGCCCAACTAACTTGAGTCTCCTGGCACATACTATAACATATACTGGAATTTCCTTTTACAAGCTTACAGCCAGTTAATGATGGCTTTCAGACAGACTGGCTTTTAGCATCTCTGAATGATGACATATTTGAGGAATACTGTTTTGGTCATGGGATCAGACTCACCCTTTTGTTGTCATAGAGAAGTACTGATTATGCCTCCTTGGAGTAATAAAAACTGCTCTGTCTTGACAAAACAGGGATTTATCCTCTGTAAGGCCACTCAGGGCTTCCCAAGGTTTTGGCTGGCTGAAAGCAGCTCTGAAAGCCCATCTGCTGAAATGTGTGCTGTTGCAGACCAGCCCATGTGCTTAGGACGTGGTTTCCTGGCAGAGGGGAGGCAGCAGTAGTTTCTATCCAGTTGTCTCAGCTTTGCCAGAAGAAACCTTTGAAGACAACACAGGCCCCAGAATAAATGCAGTCTGTATACAATTAAAGAAGTGCAGTGCCAATTAATAGAAAATGAGTCCAAGTTCAATCTAGCACACTTTAAATCTGGGTTTCATCTTTAGCTTTGTATTTCATGTCTTGAATGTTTCATTTTCCCTCTTTGACACAGTGCTAATGCGGGGTGGGATTCTGCAAAAACCTGTGTAAATAATATTCATGAGATATACAGTGTCTTTTGTTCAGAAACAGTGGGGTCCTCATTACTGTTACCAAATGTCACATTATTATTCAGCAGCTGGGCAATTCACCAGAAATGCACTTTATTTCTTGGCTTTCCAGCTCTGCAAACAGCAGCTCTGCTGCAGGCGGATCGATGGGAGCCGCTGCTCTGCTGCAGGAAACGCCAAGGCAGGTTTGCAGCCTTCAAAAACCACCAGAACCTGCACAGTGCGTTGCCACCAAAGCCTAGCAGTGACTCTGAGGCAAACCCTGACTGAGCAGAGGGTTTCACTTCTCCTCTGTGGGCTGTGACTGCGATCAGGAGTGGGTTTGGCACACCTTGGCCCCAGCAGCCCACTGGCCGTGCTCGCTGGGGGACACAGTGAAAAGCCTGGTTTTACCCAGCAGAAGGGGCTGGCAGGTGACCAATTCAGCTGTCATTGGCTGCCCCAGACTCTATAAATTGAGACAAGTGCCACATTCCCTTTCCTTGCACTGCTGGAGGCTGCAGGGGCCTGGGACTGCGTGTCCCAGGGCAGCTGCACGGGGAGCTCCACACTGCCGGCCAGGATGGCTTCGTTCAGATGGCTACAGCCACTTTTTAAATAACATTTCCACACATTTCCACATGGAGCATGGATCTTGACCACGTTCAGGTGTAATTTTCACACTGGTCTGTAAACTGCTCTGTGGGCTGTCGGGTCTGGGCATCCTGGTGCTTCTCCAGAACAAGTCAGGCTGGAGATGGAGCTGATTACTGCTAGAAGGGTAATTATACCCTCAGATTTTGTTCAGATAAGGAAGTTATCCCCCACACACACACTCACCTGCTCCTTTTCCTTTTGATCTCCACAGAATCACAGAACAGGTGGGGTTGGAAGGGACCTCTGGGGAACATCTAGTCCACCCCCTGTTATCCTGCCTTATTAATGTTTTATTCCGTCTCGGATACCTATAGAGCCAGAAAGAAGCAACAACATCAAGTACATGAATAAGCTTTGCTCTTTCCTGATCCTGTTTATTCTCACTGCCTTGGTCCTCCACTTTCTAATCACCATTCTTCATCTCCCAAGATAATTTTTTTTTTCTATTCTCCCCCATGCCATCATTTCTTCCATATATTTTAACACTCTTCTTGAGCTCCTCATTTTTCCTAAATACTCAAGTTGCTCCCTTGAAGGTCAGCATCTCATCCATGCTCTTCCTACCCTTCCAGAGATGCAGTTTTCAGTTCTCTCTGCCCTGTGTTGGAACCATTTAACAGCCACTCTCATACCTGCCACCAGAGCTTGCCCAGGCAAGATCCCCATGTGTGCATTCTGCTGCTCACCCCTGCTGCTTCAGTCTGTGTTTGTCCTGCTGACTAAACTGGCACCTCCTTAGTCTCCTCAAGCCAGCATGCAGTGGCACTACACTTTATTTTTCTATAAAAATGCAGTAGGAGTATGTAAAGGTGTGCCACCTTTGTGGTGACATCAATCATTGTGCCTGTTTCTCTCTTTTCCTGTCTTTCTTCTGTCTTTTCAGCCTCCTCTGAACTGACCTTCATAACTGACGCTGCTTGGTGCTGCTTGGTGTAAAGCCTCCTTCGAAGAAGACTCCTGTACCTTTCTCAGGGTGTGTAGGCAGAAGGCCACCCCTGCAGATAATTCTGGGGACCAGGAGCTTCACCTGCACAAGTACAGTGGAGAAATAACTGAATAGCAGAGCTCACCGAGTGATGTACTTTGTCCCTCTGCCAAAAAAAACAATAACAAAATGCACTCTTGTCCAAAAGATATCACCACTAGCCACTTTTAGAACTTTAAGCAAACCTGTTCTTTTCTGTGGAGGGGAGATGAGGAGCAGCCTGCAGTGGTTCAGCTGCATCCCAGCATCTGCCTGTCCCCATGGGAGGCACTGGGGCTGTTCCCTGCACAGACATCTTCTGAGCTGCCATGACCTCAGACTCCAGCAGTCCTCCCTCCCTTAAGGGACACTCTGCTCTCTAAACAGTGTAACTCGTTTTTTAAACCTTAAATTGCCAGCTGATTATACAATAAAGCATAACTTTGTAATGCCTAGCCAGTTTATGAAGCTCAGCAATAACATGGGACAAAATTACTTTCTGCAACACAATGCCAAAGAAGTTCCTTTAAAAAAGTACTATGTCATATTCCTCTTTTTTATTTTGTGGGAATGGGAATGTACATAAAAAGTGCTCAATGAAAAGTCAGGCTTCTTTTTGCCAAGACTTTTTTTTACTTCTACCATTGCCAAGCTGTGAAAGGATCCTGTCCTGCTCTTTGCTGCATTAGAGCTCTCTGCATCCAGATATTCCTCCACAGCAAAGCTGGCAACAGTCACAGCAACCTTTCAGCAGCAGCACAGGAACAACTCAGCCTCTGAGTTGCTGTCAGTGCCGAGGATGTAATCCCAGTGGGGGGAAGAAAAACACCCTGTGTAAATACAAAGGGATAGCACTTATAAAACACTATTATTTTCTCCCAGAAGCTGCAGTGCTTTCTGAAAATGCTAGAAATGAACTTGCATTGAGTCTCACAAACTTCCTCTGTTAGCTGCCTGGTTTTTTAGCATAGACACAGAGTATCAGAAAAACAACCAGGTCCCTTTGCTTGACCTTTCTCTGAAATCACCCTTAAACACACAGCTTCAGGAAAGGAGGTGCAGAACAAGTGTGATGCGCAGTGGAACATTTTACAGTCTTCAGAGGGTCCAGGTTGTATTCTGAAGGTTGTTTTTGAGTTTTAGACCAACTTTCACCTTGACAGATATTTGTTTCAAAGACTTGAAGTCGGGATAACTAAGTAGATAGGTGTCATTATTTCTGGATACAAACTGGCACTTCCATGTTTGTACTGTGGAAGGAGAGGTGTATTTTCAAAATTTCCAAATCTTAGGGTAACATCAAATGCTTGAATTAGTGGCAGTGCAATTAAATGGTCACACAAGTTAACAAAATAACCACTCCGTTTTATAATTCAGTAAAGACAGGAATAGATGATAGCCAGGAGACCGTGCACTCCACATGTCAGAAGGGGAAATGAGAAACCATCAAAAACCTACAATTTGTGGGCTCTTGGATTACATAGGGCTGTCCCCAAGCTACTGAGTAGGTTTGGCATTGTAATCCATGTCAGGGCTGCAAAGAGATAAAAGAACCGTCCCTGTAGCCATCACAGGGCAGAGCCCTCAGGCACCTCCTGCTCTTTGTTTCTCTTGCTCTTTCTTTGCCTCTCTCCCCTTCCTGCACCTTGTACCCTTCTCCCAAGGAAGACTGCACCGTCCTTCAGACTTGGTCCACTATTTTATACATGGGTTTTTCACATAAAATCCTCCTTGGGTCTCTTCAGTCTCTGAGTGCCCCCAAAATGAGGAACGGAGAGCAGTCATCACACTTCTGGTCAGAGTCTTCCCTCTTTACTAATATAATCAATAATCTGTTGCAATCAAGGGACTTCTTGCGACTCAAGGGTGCCTTTTTTTCCTGTGCCTTGACGTGCTCTTCCCCTGCACAATGGGAGGCTGACAGGTGGAGTCAGGAGGGGAGAATGGGACAGGCTGGACTCCATCCCACCTCTCCGGGGATGGTGGGAATACAGAAACTGTCCTTCAGGGCTGAGGAGCACTGCTGTGAGCTACCAGTGATGGAGGGGTTTGTTTGAACAAGTAACTGCCTGGGAACCAGATTTTAAAATGAACAGTATTTCCCAACTGCTCTGGATCAGACCAAATTAAAAAGCTGAAATGACTGATCTTGTTGTGTCTTCAGCAGCTTACCTGGCACAGAGGAAGGAATCCCACTGGCACACAGCACACTGGAGCAGGAGCTCCTTGGCTTTTTCTTGCCACAAAACAAGCTTCTGTTTGCACCCTGAGCTGTGTTACAGCAGGACTTGGGCTCCTGTTCCAACCCACGGCCGGGTGAGGGGGAGACAGTGGGAACCTTAACTTGCACAAATTCCCATAAAGCTGATAATAAAAGAGCTCAAAGGCTCTGCCTTTCACCTCCGCACTTTCTGACAGGAAAGCCTTTTTCTCTGTACAAAGGCAGGCAGAGCACAGGACTTACTGTATCAAACAGAATCGAGATCAAAGAGATCTCAACCGTGCACCATCAACTCACATATCTCAGATTTGCCTCTGCCTCCCGTTGCTGCTGCAAAGTGATGGATTATTTAACACTGCATTTAGTCCTTTCATAAGAGATTACCAGGTTTAGTTCAGGTCTAACATTCTGCCATTGAAAGGACTCTGGTAGGTGGGACCTATCCTGAGCATCTCCCCCCTGCTGCTGTTCCTCCCTGCAGCTCTGCCAGCACACTTCCCCTCTGCCAGAAAAGGGAGATCTCTTCAACACCAGAACAAGAAAAAATGTCCTGTATACGTGGTGATTTCTTTTTAATCCAAGAAAACATTAAGCCATGCCTAAATTATGTGCCACAAATGCAAGTGAAGCAGATTCACAAAGAAAGTCCAGTCTTTGTTCTTGGAGGGGGGACGTGAGCAGGTATGATAGGAAGGAAGAAGAAATCCTCTCTCCTCTTAGCAGTTTTCAAGCTCTGTTATATTCACTTCTCTTCAAAGACTACTCATCACTCTCCACTCACTGGAAGAAAATACCACACTGAGGATGAGATACAGGGAATGAGTTCCCTCTGCTGTATGAAAACTAGAAAAACCTGCAAAGAGGCTGTGTAAGCAACAACCAAAAAATAGTAGGATAAACAGCAACAAACAGGGTAAATGTTAAGAGGTAACAGGCCTATACTGCACCAGATCAGCTTCTCAGTGAAACAAGAACAATGCATAGGCGGTTTAGGATAAATATAGTCTCTTACTAAAAATGGCACATCCTCTCTAACTTCACCACCCACTCCTAATGGATCAAAACAATATTCTTCAGCTATCAGCAGTCTGGTCAAGAACTGACTGCTTTCCCCCAAAAACAGGCTTAGAATAAGGGCTTCTTAATTAATTTCATTTAAAAATTATTTCAGTGGAATTGAACTGCTTAGTTGCCTCCTAAACTTAAACGGACTCTTTTGATACATGTGTTTGAAGGTTGACTGACCTCTCCTAGGAGTAATTCTTAATTAATAATTATTGATAGGAGCCTTATCATTCAAGTATAACAGTGATTTTTTTCTGAGGTCCAGGTGAACACAAGCAAAGAAATCCATAGAGCTGAAATTTAATGAGGCAAATACATTGATAGGCTTTGCAGGAAGCCACATCTGCCTTCAGATGTGCCATCTGGGGGAAAATAATACATTTATTTTCAGTCTTGTATAAGTGGGAGTGTCAGTGTCACAATTTCGAATTTAGAAGTTCAAAAAATCCTTGTGATCTGATGCTCAGACAGTACCCAAAGCATCTCTGAGCACTGGGAAGGCAGGGATTTGTCTCCACGGGGAAAGAGCAGCCCGGGTGCAAACTGGCACATAATATACAAAATGTGTCATTCTGTAGCCTATTTTAGTTACTTTAAGCTGATTTGATGACAACAGCAACCAGTTTCCCTGCAAGGCAGTAAAATAGCAGGGCGAGCCTCTTCCTGCAAGTGACCAACCCCCAGTACATCATTTGAAATCTTCTGAAGTTTCTCCCTGGTTCCCTCACCTCCTACCTGCACGAAAAGCAGAAAGTCCAGAACTGTAGGACAGCACTGGTAGTACCTGGTTTAGGTAAAAAATCGCTTTCTTTAGCCATTTTCCCATTGTGACACTTTCTATCTTGAATCGTAAACTGTATTTCAAAGGTATTTTAATTGAATGGGAAAACCAACGCCATTTTTATTATTTTGTAGAGTTAGGAAACATCATGGAGATAAATTTATGGGAGTTATCTATCCTAATACTATCTAAAACAGCTTTCTCCACTAGAAAACTAGAACCAGAGACTTCCAGAAACCACAGAACAATTAATTCTTGGCTCTTTTCTATCCATCGTCAGCAGACTTTTCTTTCTACTCTGAGGAGATTATAAATGCTGAGTTACTTTGGGCTGTCTGAGCAATGATTTGGGTTTCAAATGAGACCTGTCACAGCTGAAAGCTTACAGTTCTGCTTGCTTGGCAGTACCCCACTCTATTTTCAGAATTATTTGTCAGAACTGTTTACAATCCAGAGCAAATCACTGGCTCAGAGGTGCAAATCCACCCAGCGCTCCAGAAAACCGATTTCACACGTGTGGAAACAAACACCATTCCTTGAGATTCATTCCATGCTGAATAAGAAAATTCATTTTGCCCAATATAAAAAAAAAACCCACCAAAAAACAGTAAGAAGCAAGCAGTGCTTTCACCAGCAGCACTGACAGAAACACACGGGGAAAACAAGCCTTCAGAGCTGCTCAGCCGCCTGCGGCTCTGCTATTCCTGGCCAATAACCATCAATTTTCCCTTTACTCCAGGTGCTGTCATTTATCATCTTTATCTGCTATATTGCATCTCTAGCAGCTTCTTTCATGATGGCACCACTCCTAGAGTTTCTGCTGGCACTGTTTCTTTTTTTTGCCTACGCCTCCAAGCTTAATGAGAAGTTTAAAGGACTCTACTGGCCTTTGACGGTAAGTGGAACGCGCAGCACAAGCCCCCAGATTGAACCGTGCAGGGTTACAGGAGGAGAAGGGACTGCATAGAAGTTCAGGGTCACTGTTAACAAGTTCACCCTCTTATCAGAAACTTGTCTGTGTTGCCTCCCCTCCAGAACGTCCCAGAGCACTCTTTGAACCATGCTGTACTATGTCCTATAGCTTGTTTCGGTGCTGACACAAAGCTTGGCTTTATCAAAGCACAGAATCTATGCCTGATCCCAGGCACGGGGCTTAGGGCTGGATCTTCAGAGGCACATCAGCCTAAGTCAGTCTGAGCACTGCTGGGGGCTCCTGACCACTGCCACCCTCGCAAGCAGGGACACGGGTGTGCTGTCAGGGAGGGACACACTTTACTGGGATGGTTTTAAATTCTCAGCAAGTGCTGTAGAGGGGCAGAGTCATACCACAATCACAGCTGCTTCTGGAGAGGGGGAGCCCTGCCAGTTCCTCCCCCACAGGAGCCTGTGCTGGGGCTGCAGGCGATCCCTGGCCACTGGATGTCCCTGCTGCCTCAAAGACACACTGCACAGGCAGCAGCTGTCTAGCAGTACAAATACTTCCAAAACCCCTGCTAATGGAATCAGTCTGGAGTCTCTTCTGGTACCAGCAGGAGTTCATACTGAGATCTGAACTAGAGCTCTCAATGCATAAAAACGATTTGAGCGAGGCCACTGGTGGGTAAAGGGGTATCAGTGGCTTTGACTGCAGTTTTCAGTTGGTAATCTCAGTTCCATCATTTTCTAATTGTCTGCACCCATCTGATTCCACAACTTAAGACAAAAAAGGCACTTGTGTGTTTATTGTGGCCATTACCTTAATATACTGCAGCCACAGAATGTAGATAATTGACCCTGTGCTGACTTCAGAAGAGTCAAGTTTCTTGTAGGATTTGTGTTTTGAGACATTATCCATCTGTTCTGAAAGGGCAGAAGAGCTAACTGCGAACAGAGCTCAAGTGCAGCTCCCATGATTTACACATCCCTGGGAATCACAGCTCCGTTTAACACCCACTTCAGAGACATCACTGCTGGTGTCACAGGGCATGGCCCTGCCCTGCAGAGCCACAGCAGCACCTCTTCAGTGATCACCACAGGCACTTTGGGCAGGCTGCTGGAGTCACAGCAACATACTGAGTACAAATCATTTCAATAAACAAAGTGTTTAGCTCCTGACTGAGGAGTTCCTACAGACAGAAATCATCATATAGACCCACATCCACGTAGGGACAAGCACCCACCTGTTCCCATAGGAGCTGTACCCTCTTCCTGAGCCCCTGGTACCACAGGAGTTCTGCTTAGAGATGAGACTTTCAGGCATTTCAGATGATTCTTCCATCAGAGCCCTTGCTGTGCTCCAGGGCCCTTCCCAGCCTGAAGAAGGGTCTGCCCCCCACAAGTTAAAAGCAGGAGTGACACAACATCTCCAAGAGCAGCAGCTCCTCCAGCACAGAGGGGGCTGTGCTCCCACAGGGTGGTCACTGCAGCAGGGACAGAGGGTTGGAGAGGTCATTTCCCAGATCATTTGCAGAGGGGTTTGCATGCTGGAGCTCCATGACTAATCTGGGAATGCAACATTGCTGTTTTCACAGGATTTCCTGCGCTGTGTCACTGCTGCCATCATTTACTTTGCCATTTCCATCGCTGCTGTCTCCAAGTACAGTGATGGAGCATCTAAAGCAGCAGGGGTGAGTAGACATGAGCTTTCCACTCCAGTACTTTGGTGAACTGCCTACAGATACAGTTCAGAAGCAGTTCAATTTTGACCCTATTGCAAGCAACAGAAGGTTCTGCAATTAACTGAGAATTGCTTTGCTCAAAGCAAAGAGGAAATGGTCAGTTACTCAGGAAAATATGTTTTGAATCAATAGTTTTTTCATTCTGACAGTGCTGCTCAGTGTTAATTGTGCTCCTTAGGGAAGGCACCTGTTCTGCTTTTTAATTCCCGCAGCTGTACAGGGAAGAGAAACTCTGTTCCTGCAAAAAAGTATCAAGATCCTTGAATGGAGGGAATAATATCAATGATTAAAAAAAGGAATCAAACCTGTAACTGCTAAGGCCAATCTAAATTAAGTCATTTCAACCTCCTGTCTCTACTTCTCAATTTTACTTGGACAAGTTGAAACAAGAGCAGTGTTATTTTACCCTCCAGTGCAAGGGCTGCTCAGGAGAGAGCCTTTGCCATCAGCACTTTGTGTTCAGAAATACAATCCAGCCTCTCCATCTGCAGCAACCTGACTCCAGGCATCAATAATGGATGCAACATAAATAAAATCTGCATCATAATTTTTAAAGATAGGGAAGAACCCAGCAGTGCTGAGCAGGAGCCCTTACCAAACCATTCCCAGTCACACACAGTTCAAACCCAGACCTCGTATTAATCTTTGTCCCTCAATTTAGAGGTGGAGAAGTACAAGTGCAGTTACCCCAGACTGAAACCCAGCCTGTTCTTGGCACTGCTGCTGCTCTGACACTGAAGGGGGAACCCCAGAATCGTTTTAATCTCAGTCTAGTTCACCCAGCAGTAGACAGGTCTCCTTGCAAACCAGGAAGAAATTATTTCCAGAGAAATCAAAGTGATTTCTTGGTGGCAAAGAGATGCCCTGGGATAGTGGAGGTGCAGGTTTTGTTCTCCGGTAACTCCCAGCAGAGCTGATGCTCATAACATGCCCAGAGGGGCCTGGGCAATGGCTAAGGACACATCTGTGTCCTTAGGACACAGTCAGGACACAGCCTGACTTCTCAGGCTCCCAAATTAGCTGTAATTTAGTTGAGACCAATGGGTCACGAGCCATTTCCCTTCCCTGTCTTCTTGGAACGGCACAGGCCAAAACCACCAAGCTCAAGCTTTAGTTTTTCTTGTGTTGGCTCAGCTCGTTTTGGTTTGTCATTGATGGCCGTGGCCTGTTGTTCAAGAGTGTTTTTTGCCCTTGTAGGTGTTTGGGTTTGTAGCCACCATAGTGTTTGCCATTGATTTCTACATCACCTTCAATGACCTGCTCAGTTTTCTCAAGCAAGGCAGCTCTGATCCCCCCGAAGGGCACAAGTCAGAAGGTGGGTAAAATTCTCTGGTTTGTTACATGAGCAGGTAATGTGAGATTTTCTTCTCCATTTCACCTTTGTGGGGGAGCAAGAGCACTATGGTTTCTATTCCTGGCTGCCTTGGTTTTGTGTGCCACAACTGTGCTCAGTTATGAAGCTGCTTATCCTTGAATACAACAACTGGAGTTTCAGTGCCTAACAAAGACAAGGAGCAAGCCACCAACGTGAAGTTTCTCAACATCTAAGTTTGGAAGGCCCCAAATTCAATTATAGAAATTATCAGCAGCACAGACTTTCTTCCCCCATCAAAATGTCTTACTGCAAAAACCAAAAAACATCTGCCTTTTTTCCGTGGTAACTTAATAATTAACATCCATTCATCCACAGTCTTTTATGTCCAGTGGTGCTCTTCTCTTTATCAGCTCCTTATCATCATTGCCTGTTATGACCAACTTTGACCATCCGTGGGCAAATGGCCTTGAAATCCCAGGGCCAAACAGAATAAAATCAACCAGACTGTTGTAAATTTGTTTTCCCTTACAGGAGGCACAGTCTGCTTCAGACAGATCCACTTAGACAAAAAGAGGGACCCACTGTTGGGTGTTCAAATCCAATTCAGGTCAAGCCAGGCCAGAGGTAGCAGTTTTGCAGCACCCAGGAGCCCAAACTGGGCATCATGATCCTGTGACACTACTCATTCCACCCACCTAGAGGGAAAATACTGTTCCATGCTTTAAAAATAAATAAATAAATCAATAAATCCCCAACCCCCAAAAAACAACCCACACAAAACCAAAACCCACAAACCTCCTCAAAAACAAACACCCAAGATGTGTATAGAATCCTAGAAGGTGTACAGTAGCACTAACAGTATTTTCTAGGGATTTTAAGTAGACAGTTAAATGTTTTGCAAGCTGCAGGCCAAAAAGAGAGACAAAAACCAGAGGAATTAATGGAACAGATCACAGGAAACAGACTGTTAAGACTAAAAACTGATCTGACCTCAGAAGATGATCAAGTGACAAGGGCACAAAATTAGGGTACAGATTAGATCTAATTTCCCTGGAGATGGAGAGAGAAATACATAAAGCCACAGATGTGCAGTCAGGCAGGATGGTTTGACTATGCAAGGAGGGCTTTGCCCTGCCTGTTCCCCCAGCACCAAACTGGGGCTGGGGCCAGAAGGATGTACCTCTGCAGGCCTGTTGGGAATTCTCAACATCTCCGAGCTCCCAGGCAGGTTTTGCTGGCAGTGCAGAACTGGGACCCACACACAGCTCTGAGGACAGGCAGGGCCAGCACAGGCTGCCTCCTGTGTCACACCAACAACAGCATCGCTGCCACCTCCTCCTCTGAGCCGTGCCCTGCCCTGTGGTGCTCCAGTGCCCCTCAGCAGCATTTCCCAGCCCTTTTGAAGCACCCCTGAAAGCTCCATCCTGTTAGCAGGAGTACCACAGGGATATCATTGCCCCAGCCTTTCCCCGCACGCTGTGTCCTTTGGAGCAGCTCCTGCCCAGAGCAGCAGTGTCTGTCCCAGCCAGAGCTGCAGCAGGGCTGGGGCTTCCAGTTCTCACTTCACTTCTGTTCCTTGTTTTACCCCTCAGATGAGGACGAGGACTCTGACTCAGACTGAAGAACCAAACACCAACCAAGCGTGAAGGGAAGATGATCAAGCACTTTCCTCTGCTGAATGCACTGCCAAGTGAAATATCTCCCTTATTGCAGCCTCCGGATCCTCTTTCCACCTCACTGTTCGTGGAATCACCAAGACATGCACAGGGTAGTGATGTGGAAAAGAAGACTGTTCCCAAAGCCATTAGAGACTCTGTCAGAACTAGAGATTCTGCAGTAGTTCAGCCTTTCACAGAGGAGTGTGTCCAAACACAGCTCAATTCTCCTTCGCCCTCCTTCCTCAGCCCTACGATGTCCTGAGTAAACAGGAACAGCATTTTAAACATGTAATCAGAGCTTTTAACCTGCTTTCTTACTTCTAGATCTTTAACACTTACAGCTTTTATACTTCTTGACGTGCCAAAGAAGAGAGGTTTGAATGCCTCTATTTGTATTTCTCTTTTTAACTAACAGTATTTCCTTATCCGAAGTCTGAGTATTCCACTCTGAAGCACTGAAGGCCTGGATTACAGTTAACGGGTTGGTTTCATTTGTATCTGCTGCCTATCTGTGACCAGAAGTGACAACTGGAAATCTGCAGCAAGAGCAAACCTCAGAGTCTAAATGCTGCAGGCAGCTGGCTCATCAAACATTCAGAATCACTCTTTTTAAGCTGCTTGGATGGAGTCACATCCCATCTGCTGCCATTACACCACAGATACGAGGTAGGACTGGGGAGCCAGCCTCTTTCCAGCCCCTTCCCTGTTGGCTGTGTTTGCACAGCCAGAGCAGGCAGCCTTGCCAACCACCACCCAACAGGATTTGTGCCCAGGATACCACTGCCTGCCTGCTCTGCTCTGTGCTGGGGGCACTGGTGCTCCCCTGAGACCAGCACTGCACTTGGTCCCTGGCTTTGCAAACAGGGAACTGGTTCTGCCACACTTAGGATACCTGAGCCCCAGGAGGGCTGGGCATCCTCCCCACTGTGACAAGGCAAAGAAACCAAGCCCCGAACTACAGAAAGTCTGCAATGAATTCATTTTCCCAGACTCCTTTCCTCAGGGGGAATGGGGAGGTTGGGTTGGGTTTTTTCCCCTGGAAGGACAGGATTTATTGTGGTGGTGTATTCCAGGGAAAAAGCCTTCTGAATTTACAAGGTATTTTCACAAGTAGCACGACTTACCTTGAAATCTTTGTATCCACCTACAAACATGCTGCTTGGGAAGAGCATGGCATGCTCCTTACAGATGGCAGCAGACAGCTCTGTGCCAAAGAAATCTGTACATATTTTTAAAAAAATTAATATAGTACCAGAACAGGTGGCCTTGACAAAAACTAAAATGAGAGCAGATGGTACTAACAGAATAAATGAAAACCAGGGAGAAAACAATATAAAGGCAGATTTCCTCTGGACTAAAATTACCACTGGGGTTGCAGTTCCCTGGCAGCAGCTGGCTGCTGACCTCACAGGGAGCGGGTGCTTGGGAAGGTGCTGGTCAAATTGGAGTTGTCCTCGGGCAGCTCCTACATCTCCTGTTTCCTGAGCACTGAGAACAAAAGCAAAACAAGTAACAAGTGGTTAGTTCTAAATGTGACAAATCACCTCTACTTTTATAAGAAAGACCTCTCTGGTCCTTTTCCTGTATGAAATTCAGTGTTTCTTTCTCTTGTTGTCATATTTTCCTGGCACACACTGTGACATCAGGGGACCTGGGCTTGTTTTTATACTCATTTTGTATTTCTCTTTTTTTTTTTTTTTTAATTAAACCAAAATGTACTGCATGTCACATCTGGAAACTAGTACATGGTTAATATTTAGAAACCACCCTGGATTAAATCTTTTTTCATAAAAGTATTGCGTGTCTTTACTTATTTTAAGAGCTGATTTTACTGCCTTGCCTCTGCCCAGCACAGGGATCAGTGATTTAAGGAACTCCATCACTGTGTGCTGGGGAGGTGGCAGAGCACAGCGGGACCAACCCCTCCTGCTCCCACAGCTCCCGAGGACAAACATCATCTTCAGGGAATAACCATGAAAGAATTTAACCAAGACTTAGTTTCCACATACTGAGACACCGGGGATACAGAGCAACTAAAAACACAGTAAAAACAGTCCCCTTTGGGTTCACCCTCCACACCCAAAATATACTGAGGTTTTCTGGTCATTTTTTCACCTTGGATCACTCCTAAAGTCAACAGAGGCAGCAAACAAAGTGGCTCATGAGTTAGTTCAAGATTGCTTTAGCAGTCAAATGCCTGCCCAGAGAACTCGTTATTGGCTTTTAAGTACTTGATGATTTCATTCATTTCTAAGCAGTTTGCTCCCAGGGTCAAGCACTTGTGTAGGATTCCAGCCTTTTATTTAAAAAGATCTGTTCCCATGACTGAAGTAAAACATAGTTCTGTATTTTCTGAATATCATTTCAGAAAATTACATTAAAAATAATTAAAGGGAATTTTGACTGGGAGAGGTGGGGACTGACTCAGTCCACTGTCCATTTCCTGCCTGCAGTATTGCACCAAGATCAGAGTCCATGCAGAGCAGAGAAGTCAGCTTGGCTTTTTTGGCTTTTATGTTTGTTTGCTTGTTTTCTTCGACTGACAAGATCCAAACACCGCCAGGAGCGCTGGCTGCTCTGCAGCTCAGGTGTCCTGAGACAGACACAAGGTGTGGAGCCCTTTGGTAACCCCTTATTTCAGTGTGCCAGCAGTGGCCTCATCAAACATCTCCTTCCAGAGTTCCACGTGGGAGCCACTTCCCAAACCCCCACAGCCAATCCCTGCCTTCCTTACAGCACAGCCACTGCCCCTTGGAATTCCTGACCGGCTCTCAGCAGCACACAGAGCTTCCAATACCAACTGTGAAAGATCGGTGTAGAATCAGTGCCAGACGTTTTATGGTCTAAACACTGAGACTCAAAGCCACTCCCAGGGGAAAAGGTACCACAGATGAGTGGTTCATACAGCTCACACTGGCTGAAGGGCTCTCTCCCTCCTTCTCCTCTCAAAAAAACTTTTATATTTATCTGTGGACTTGTTCAGTCTTGTGTGGTGGTTTTTGGACAGGTGACATTAAGGAATTCCAGACCCTTCCAAGCTGCTTTTTTAAATTCTGACTGAACTAAGAGGCTCTGTTGTGCTCTGAACACTCCATCCATCACTCCACTTCGTTGTGCTTTTCACTTGATACTGCCCAAAATTCTCCATTTCCCAGGGACAGCCATTTCCAGGACACCAAGTAAAAAGCAGAGAACCACTCCCACCAGCCTGGCATGCTGGCATGCTCTAAAACACACAACTGAGCAAACACCCACCCTGCTGCTGAGCTCAATGCAGAGCAGGCAGCCTGGAGCTTCAAAATCATACAGTCAGGCTTCATCCTCATTGGGACCGGGATACAAACGGCCCTGCGAGAGCAAATGCAAGCTGTGCGTCAGCAAACGGGCACAGCAGCTCCATCTGGTCATGCTTTGTTCTCCTGAGCATGGAGAGAAGAGAGGGACAATGTATCGAGGAAGCAGAAGAAAATTAGGAAAGCATTGACAATCTTGTAACAAGATGCTCAAGACACCTTTTTGCACAGAGCATTGGTTTAAAAGCAGGATCTTTAAAAGTCAGCACTGCATAAACAAATCCTCACTGCAACAGAGATTCCTCCTTACTGGAAGAACTCATAGGACTCAATGTTCTGTAAAACTTCTAGGCCGGATGGTAAAACAGTACTACCTGGAATATTTAACATTTCCGTGTGGTTTAACCCCAGCAGCCCCCAAACCCTCACAGCCATTCTCTCACTCAGTGGGATCAGGAGAGAACTGCAAGGGTGAAAAGCTGGAAAACTTGTGGCTTGGGATAAAGCCAATTTAATGTGGAGCAAAAGCTGTGCACACAAGGAAAGCAAAACAAGGAATTCATTCCCTGCTTCCCATGGTTGGGCAGGTGTTCAGCACCTCCAGGAGAGCAGGGCCCCATCGCACGGAACAAGACAAACTCCATCACTCCAAACTTCCTCCCTTCCTCCTTCTTCCCCCACTTTACACACAAAGCGTGATGTCCCGTGGGCTGGAATATCCCTGTGGTCAGATGGGGCCACCTGTCCTGGCTGTGTCCCCTGCCAACCTCCCACAGCCCCCATCCCCTCCCCAGCAGGGCCCTACAGGGGCAGGAAAGGCCTTGGCTCTGCTCAGGAATAACACAAACACCTCTAAATTATCCACACAAAGCCAAACGCAGCCCCACAGCAGCCACTGCGAAGAGAAGAACCTCCAGCCCAGGCCAACCCAGCACACCTTTACAGATGCAGGCAATGTTTTAGTACTTTAATATGTCCATTTATTAAAACAGGAAGTCCTTCACAAATGATTCCATACTATATTGATTGGGCTAAGTGTTAGAAAACTACCATTTTCCCTACATACAAAAATACAGACTTTTACCACTATGAAGAACAATCAAAGAGTACCGTGAAAACCCAAATCTTCCGAGACCAGAAAGAAAAGACAGAAAGACAACTAAAAAAAAAAAAATTTACAAAAAGTATTGTGCCCATATACAAAAGACTGGGAAATCAAAATGACATTTAAAACTGATAAATACACCATTTAAATTATGCTATAACAGAACGGATTTTAAAAACAGGACTGCTTTCTGTATTGCAAGACATTACAATTCTCCAGCTCATGTTTTCAATTAGCAGACACCAACAGAAGAAACACCAACAGACTGAAAAATTGTTACTGGTGTAGGAACAAGGCAGAGGTTCTGTTTTCTTGTAGAGTACCTTTGAGATTGGTCAAGCATCAAGAGAACAACTTTCACACACAGAGGTGAAAGATGCTGCACTTCCACTGGGCACAGTGGGCACAGCTGGAGGTACCACTGTGGAAAACAGCTGCTTCACCAGCTGGCCAAGAGCTCCTTGAGAACCTCCAGAACTTACCAAAACAGTGAGAAACTCCCCATGGCTGTGAACTGTCCCCATGTGAACATGTGCTAACCGGTGATGTTCTCAAGTCCTCGCTCAGGACTTGGTGATAACGGGACACCTGAGCTGCAGCCCCGAGGCCAAGGGGAGCTGCCTGGGGACAGACAACAGGCAGGTGCTGCATGTGCACCCAGAGCGTGCAGGGACACCTTCTGTGACTCAACAGGACAGGTTTTACTGCAAAAGCAAAGCACCAAGGGTGTTACACAGTGGATTGTGCTCGTACGGCAACAGGAAAACTGCATCCCCTTTGCTCAGCTCAGGGTGGAAGTGGAACCTGCTGTCTCAACTAATACTTCCGAGCAGTTTGCAATTACGAATCTGTCAGCACAGGACCTATAGTCCTGACATAACCTTTTGGTCAGGCCTGGATGCTCCTCAGAGGCCATAAACCATGACTTGTGAGCCAGAATGATAATGTTTAGGTTGGGCCTGCAGTGTTCCTCCAGAGGATAGAGATTTCCCACACTGAGCATCTCTCCCAAGTCTCAAGGACAGAATTTGGAGCACCTTCCACCTCCACCAGCCCTGTGCTTTATCTCCATGCCCAGAGCAGAGCAAAGGGACATCCTGTGGTGTGCGATGGGATCACTCACTGCAGTGCACACAGGAAGGCAAGGAGCAGAGGAGCAGCAGGTGGTGGTGGGAACAAAGCAGGAGGAAGGCAGAGATGCATCAGTGACATTACAAAAACAGTGCTGACTGGTTTAACAAATTTACATCTCTGTTTCTGTGAGTGACAAGTGTTTACACCACACACGGAAGGCACCCCAGGTGAAGCAGTTTTTCAGTATTTGTTTACGATTCTGTGAAAAGACATACAAAGTGTCAACTTCCAAATCCAAATCGAACATTATGATGAGAAATAAATACATACTTTACTATTTTATTGTGGGTTCCTGAACCCTTACAAACTTCAACATATACAAATAGTTTCAAAATGACACTAACACAGAAGAGAGTAAGTCTAGACAGATATAATGATCAGCTAAGTCATTCGTTATGTCATAAATGTTGTGCCTAAAGTACAGAAATCATTTTAAAATGCAACAGATTGGCCACAATGTATAAATCAAAATATTTCCTTACTCCAGAGCTGTGATGAATGAGTTAAAGCTGGATGATCTGTAGTGCTAAGATACACTCTCCCTCCATGATATCCAACAAGTAGAAACCAGTAAACATTCAAGATTAAAGTATAAACAGTAGAAAAATGAAGGTAGCAATTGTTGTAATAAAAGGGTGCCAGAACCACTTAAACCTGTAGACATCAGGACAGATGTAACATTGCTGAAAGTATTTAGACAATACTACTTTTGGGATTAAAAGGTTACCAAACGTGGTAAATCAGCCTAGTTCAGAGAGGGTGTTTTCTTTCAAACACATGAAGGTTTTAATTAAATATGTCTATTGAGACACTTGTCCAAAACAATACAATACCCTGACATTTCCTGTACTCCACACAATAGCCTGGGACAGTCAGAAGAGGCAGATGGTCATATTACATTCTGTTACTCACATCCAGATGTTATTAAAACAGCTGCAGGGACCAGCCCCAATCAAAAAATAAGAAACCCCCCAGATACTCTGTTACTACAATCTGGCCACTGATTTTTAAATGCTCCTATGTCCTCATCCTGAAGCCATGAAATACTTTCCACATCCTGCTATATATGCTAACTGGCTTTTTAAAGTGTTACCCATGAAGTCCATGGGCTGAAAAAAACCCAAAAAACATAAAACCTTCATAGTAAACACAAAGCTCTATGTTATAAATATGTCAATCATGGTAACTATGTATATTGTATATAAAATTAAATATCTTCTGTTTGCCAAGTATAATTTAAAAAGGACTATCTGTGGCTAGTTATAAAAAAATATTTATTAACCCATAGAGATTAAAAGGCAATTTAACTAACTCGTCCATCCAGTACATGTGAAAGAGCTGTACTGGGATTCTGGATTTATCTAATCACATTCCTATGATAAATAGACAACTTTCTTTTCTGGGCATATATAAGAACACTTTTGAAACCTGCATACCCCAAAAGAAAATGAGATTGTGTTGATTACTTTAAAGGCTCTCAGAAATCACAGTGTAAGCAGATTTTTTAAAGATTATTTTTACCAGACAAATGGTTAACTTATAGACAGATATAAAAAATAAAAAACAAAAAAAAAAAAAAAAAAAAAAAAGGACCAAAACAAGGAAACCCTTTCAGGTTGGCAGCACCACTCTGACTTGGTCAAACACATCTATCAAGGTGGCCAAGTTGCTAATAAGGAAAATGATATTCCACAAAAAAACTCAGAGACTTCCTGAGTATTTGTATAAATTCATTTTAACCAAAAATACAGAGAGGAATATGGCATCATTTCTACAAAGTATTTTCAAACATTCCTCTGATTTTTGTACCAATTTTGGTATCATTTTTAAATTAAAATTCATACCCAGGACACCCCTGTTTGCACAGTGTTTGGGGCTTTGTTGGGCCTCCAAACCACCACCAATCCATTCTTTCAGTCTCCAAACAGAGCCCTCCTGAGCAAACACCTCTGATCCAAGGGGTGTCTCTCCTTTATGAACTGCAGAAGCATCTTTCCTTCTGCTGTTGGGGATTTTTATTGTTCAAATATCACTTTGAAAGGACTGGATTATTAGGAGTCCTTCTCATATCTCATATTCATGATCAGGATTGTCCCTGCCTTTTCATTTATCCCAAATACCTGATGAGGATGTTTGGCTCCAGAGCTTCCAGCACAAGAACTGTTCCTTATACTCTGTCATGCACAAAGCTGTTCAGCATCTCAGCTGAGCAGGACAGAGGATATTATTTTCTACATTAATTGCTATTAAGTTTGGGTTTGGTTTTTAATTATGCCCTAAAAACTTCCTTATTTTAGATTTTCGGTGAGGGTTTTTCCCTCACAAAAGTGAAGGAGAAATGTTTACAAAGTTCTCGTGAGACAAGAAAACAACAGACATAGAACAAGACTAAGGAAGAGGGGGAAAAGGTTGCATCAATAAAACCACATATTAGGTAAGCATTTGCTGTGCCTGCACATGCCCTACTAAATAGCACAGCGGTGACAAATGCCAAATTCGTTTAGGGACATTAAAGCTCATGAAAAACTAGTGGTTAATTCCCTCCTAACAGTCCCAATGCAGCTTGTAGCTCATCAGTTCTCCTGCTGTGATCCACAGCATGGCAGGAATCCCCAAGTGTTAGGAAGGGACAATCATCATGAGAGAAAAAAACCAAACTACTATCTTAGGGAAGAGTGGAAACCTTCCCTTCCTCTTTGTAGAATCAACAGTGAAATGCAGACAGATGGAACAACTACGGGATGCACAGTGCAAGACATGGGCCAAAGCCTGTGAAGAAGCACCACACATTGATCCTTTTATTTAAATGCTTTGCAAGAGGCATCTTACAGGTGAAGGATGAAGAGCTGCTTCCAAGGCACGGACCATGCTGGTGTCTGTCGTGCTTCCCAGTACGGAGCCCCTGATGAAATGCACACAGCAGAGCTCTGGAGCTGCTACCCTGTCCCTCAGAAAAGGCAGAGGGACATAATCTCTAACCCTCTCAACCTCTAAGCACGTGGTTTCCACCAGAAATCCTGAACACATGGAGAGCACCAGCTCCCTTCCGCAGTGCCACGGGAATGGAGAACATTTCCCCAGCACACCCAGCCTCACAAACCAGCGGGAAAGGAAAGAGCACCATAGTTAAAGCAGAGGGATGTGGACACTGAGTCCTGATCCTCCTGACACAGACACTGCACAGAGCAGTGACCAAGGCTTAACAAACAGTATTAAAAGCATTAGATCCATGGGGCATGAATGTACAAACTCAAGGAACAGGGGACAGTGGGAAGAACTCAGCTTTACGGAGACACTTCACTCAGTTGCTGCCTGTGGTTTAGGAGCTGCTGCTGTGGCCTTTGCACAGCACCAGGACCTGTGACAGACATGAGCTGAGCCTGAACACACAGCAGCAAAACACAGATTCCTACAACGCTACACAACAATTCCTATACCCTTGCTCCAGTCAGATCCTAGTGCTTAATATTCTGATATCTGTGCATAGATGGCAAAATTCACAGTCATTTCTACACCCAGAAAACAGAGATTCCCCGTCTGAGGGCTTGGATGAACTACAGAGGACTGAGCTGAACCGTTACAAGCATCCCGTTCCTACAAGGTTCAGCTGTTTAGCTCTGATTTAGTTCTATTTACAGCGGGGTTTGAGTCCCTTTATGGAGCTAAACAGCACTTTTAAGGACTAAAAAAACCTATCCCTCTGTGCTAGCAATTACAAGCAGGACTAATTGGCTGAGAGAAGCTATTTAATGTCACTTTTCTAAACAAGTTTAAAAAAAAAATATTAAACTTTCTACCCTATTTTCTTCTTGTAAGATATTTTGTGATGACTGCAGTTTGGATAACAGCCTGAAAATAGTACCTCTGTGTAAAATTAAGTCAGGGAGGAATGAACCATGTATACATCAAATGATCCTAATATTTCAAATTCAGTTGTCTCTCACAGCTACTTTATTTCCTTTCTATATAATCCAAACAGTAAATAATGTCTCTGCAGAGTAGTAAGTGCTTAAGATTCTTTTAGAAAGCATATTCTGTACAATACTAAAATCATCTTTGGTCCCTAATAAAAGGAAATTACAAATTTACAGCTGCTTTTGTTTTACAAAGTGAATCAGTAATTTTAAAATTAATGCTGTGCTAAGCTCAAGTCATGATGCAAGTAATAAATAATGGCATTTTCAGCTGAAGAGAACTTATTCCACATGTAAAAGCCCCCAAAGCCATTCCAGTCTCTTATAATAGGTGCCCAAGGATTACACGTTACTGGAAGTGTAACTGTTCCACTCCTGCACTTGTCACTGCAGCTAAAAGGTAACTGTGACCTCGTTCCAAGGAAAACTCAGTGAAGTCATCCCTTTCCTAGGCAAGGAAAGGTGCAGGGATTTGAAAGACATTAAATTTCTACATTTCTAGAGGGACAAGGCCTCCCACAGCTCTGCCACCACCAGGATCAGCCCAGGGAGGACCAGCCAGCAAAGGGACACAAAAGCCTTTGCCACACATCACCCAACGTGTGCTCGATTTCAGGTGGGAGTTCCACTCGAAACACGTGGATTTTCTGGAGGATGATATTTTGTATTTTAGTAGGTGGTTTTGGTTCACTTTTGGGTTTGGTGGGGGATGTTTTGGGCTGGGTTCCTTTGGTTTTGTCTGGGGTTTTTTACAGTCTTTATACAAACTGCTGTAATGCCAGTTTAAAGTTCCAGTCCAGGTATGCTTGTGCTACTTTTAAAAAGCTTCTTTTAGGGTTTTTACTGCCAGTTATTACGAACTGACCAAATCTCTACATACACAAACTCTCTACAAAAGTATCTCCAAACTCTCCTTGCAAATTGTGCCAGTGCCAGGCAGTGCTGACGAACACAGGGCTGGAACAACCCTTCCTCCTGAACATGGAACTGTCATTTACTGCTCAAGGAACTCACAGCAACCCTGGTGAGACACCCCCTCAATAAAATGTCTCTGTCCTAAACCCAGCACCAAGCTTACAGGTTCAATCTCCTTTTAAACTGACCCCTTTGGCATTAACTCCAATAAAGCACAAAAAAAATGTTACTACAGGAACTGATAAACCATTGCTCCCTAAGAAAAGGCAAATTTTCTTTAAAAATCATCAGTAACTCTGAATTTTAATCTCCATCTTAGCCACCCAAGTGAAATGCATTGCAGATGTCAGCACACTGAAAATTACGACATCACCTTTGTCACCTTTTTGCCCCCACATCAAGATAAATCTCTGCTCTCAGTCTGAGCACTGCAGAATTAGGGTCGTACCTGTCCCTATCCCAGCTCCCTCCAGCATTAAAAATCCCAGGCACTTCTACTGATCTCCTGGCTGGTGTAACCTGGTTTACATGGTTAAAACACAATCTACTTCTTAAGGCTCCAGGAACCTGCAGTCATCCCCTGCAGAGTGCAGCTACATCAGAACACAAACTCAGGCATACACAGCAGACACTCTCTTAGTCCCACTAATCCCAGGGATTCTCATTCTCCTCACACCAGAAAGGAATTCAGCTCCAGACATCTCCTCCCCCACAATGTCTTCATGGGACATGCAGGCAGGCAAATGCCAAATAATGAATTACATAGACAAAAACACCAAGCAGAGAAACAGAAAAATATCAAGAGAGATCTTCCTAATAATATCATGGTATTATTAGGAACAGAATTTGAGGTTTGAGTAAAGAAAAATGTAATTCATTCACTGGAAGTACAATTAAAACAAGAAAATTTCAGTTAGGTAAAACTATTTCTAAACAAATCAATATAACCATATTATTCTCCAATTAGCTAAATTCATTTTCCAAAGAAACATTTAGGGGAAAAATCTGCAGAAACATCTACTTAAAAAAAAATTAAATCAGGTTTACCTACTAACAATGGTTTTAATTTTAGAACCACCATCCTTCCAGAAAGAAATATTTATCTTACATGAATCACAACTTTGAAACCTTAGAAACACTTTATAAGGACATTATGATTTTTTGCTAGTTCTTGTTTACCCTGGGCTTGAAGGGAAAGCAAGCTCTAGCAACAACTTCTAGAAATGTTGAACCTTAAAATAATAATTAAAAAAAAATAAAAATAAAAAAAGAAAGCCATGGCTGCAACTAAGTCTATTGGATGACAACCCTTTCTTTCTCTACTGTGTCCCTCAACCCCCTTTTCTCCACCTGTCTCCTGTTTTGCAATGAAGAACAGAACGCAAGCCACCATTAGCACAGAACCACCCACTTGCTGGGGGTGTCCCAGGGCCCCCCCAGCACCCCCAGCCCCTGCCCAGGAGCTCAGAGCTGCACGGGGCAGCTCCAGAGCAACCAGCCCAGCAGTGCCTCGCCCAGACACCCGCAGTGCCGGCCACCTCCTGCGGCCGAGCGTGCCAGCAGTGCGACCGCAGCAGGGCCTGCCTCGGGGCTGGGTGGGGATGGACAGACACGGTGTGCTGGACAGGGGACGTGGCTGAAGTTATTGCTGTTGGCCCCTTGCCTCCTTCTGGGGGGGATCAAATCACTTTTGGTGGATTTCTCTCCTACGTGAACCGACCAAGGTCGTGCTGGTTGTGCTGGTCTCGAGTGATTGCGGCAGACGAAGAACATGTATCTCCAGAGAGGGAAGGAAACTACTGTGCAGTTAATCCAAAACAGTAACACACTTCAGAACATATATATAAAATATATTATATAAGCTATATAATATATGCATATACATATGTAGAGATCTTGAATGGATCTTCCTTTGGAATGACCATTTCCTGCCTCCAGCCAACAGCTTCTGACTCAACGGCACTCACACAGGGCTGGGCATCCTTTGCCACCCTCTGATCTTCCTTTTCCTCTGTAAGTAAAGAAAAAACCCTTATTCCATGAGGGAGTCAAGCACTTCTTTTCCCTTTGCAGTCCCACTGGAAGGTCTGTCACGCATCCAGGCGCTGGATCTCGGGGCGATGAACGACCTCCCTGGACTCTGTCCGAGCACGGATGTAGTCGCTGGTCTGTCGGCTGCTCTGCTGCCTGCTGTTCACTCGCCACTTCCGAACAGCCAGGTACGTGTTCACAGCATACACTGCCATTGCCAAGAAACCAAACACCTGCGGCAACCAGAAAGAATTGTCAGAGAGTTTTGGAGAACAAGGAGAAAAGCAGCTCCCCAACCAAGTCCTCAGAAGTTTAGTTTTCTGCATTGTTTGCACCGACAAATCATCATGGCCTGGAAAACTGATGCTGAACTTCTGCAGTGAACTAGAGAATCTGCAAAAGTGACTAAGAGCACTGATTCCAGGAAACAAAGTTCCCTGACTACCAACAGGACAATGAAATCCTGGAGGATTTAATGGTCTGGTAAAGGAAACAGCTCTTCATCCAACAGCTCATTCCTGAGGGTGCACAACAGCGGGGGAATGACAGGAGGTGACCAGTCCAGGCCACTGGCCTGCAGAAGGAGCTACTCTGCAGTTCTTCCTTTATGCTGCCAAAGAACTCATGTATGGTTTTCCAAACCAGGTTTGAAAGGAACATTAAAAAGGTTGCCAACTCAAGCACAAAATTAATTTGCTTGAACTGACTGCTGTAGATTTAAAACCTTGAAGTGCTTCTATACTCACTCCACACAAAAAAAAAAAAATCTGTAGTGAGCAGATACTCAGCAAATTACGTGTAAACAGCTGCAATTTCTCCTGAATTTTCAGGTCTATCTTTTCCACAGGCTTGCAAAACAGAGCAGGATCATCTAAGCTGGCTACAGAGAAAGAAGCAAGGCCAGTTCAACTGTAAAGTGTTCTCTGCAAGCCATTCTTCTGTTTGTTCTTGCCTCAAGCCTCAAGACAAACAGCTCAAAGGACGTTAAACTCTTAAAATAAGAATTATCTTAGAGCAAACTGTAAAATTAAAAAAGTCAATTGTGATGGCAAAGGCAACAGGTGTATTCAATGAATGAGTAAAAATTAATCTTTTGATATAAGAGTTAGATATAAAGAAGTTCAAATTCTTACCACAGCAGCAATTTCTGCTCCAGTTTTATGGTTTAAAGCAGCAAGTACTACAGAGGCAATGAAAAAGAAGAAAGTGCTGAGTCCAGTGTTGACCAGATCCTAAAAGAATAAATTCATTAGCATTACTAAATGATGATTCTTTGCTTCCTTTTATTAGAAGTGACAACACAGAAGGTTAGAACAAGAACTAGAGCAATACTTGCCCACTTTCTAGGGAGTTATCACTTGTACAGAAGAAGGACAAGATTATTGCACAGGATCAGTGTGCACTGGGCTGTGCCCTGAGACACAAAGCATCAGGGCAGCCTCTGGCACCCATCTCTTCTGGGTTCATCCTAAAGGACTGCCAGCATAAACAATGACTAGAGCTGTTCTACCTCAGCTGGCACTGAAGTAACCTGAATGTCAAACTTGAGCACTCCAGGACCCCTTGTTCTCTCTCACATCAGCACCCAGGAGCTTTTCTACAAATTTTTGAGCCCTTTACTGTATAAAACTGCACGTCCTGTGCCATTTCTGTGAGTAACAGCTGCCTGTATTGTAAGAATACACAGATTTTTACCAGTTTACTGCCTAAAACTGATGTTTCAACCAGACATTTTAGAACATATGCACAGCAATACATTCAGAAAACTCTTCTTTTGCTCCAAGCAGAGAAAAACAACCCACTACACACAATTCAGTGATCCATGTGCTGCACATGTCACTGGTACTCAGGTGATTATGCTACCATGCCTTACATAAAACAGGGTCATTAACAGAAGAAAGAATTCTGAATAATTATATAATTATTATTATTATTGATTATATTATTACATTACATAATTATAATAGTTATACCATACCTGACCAGACTTGAGAAAAAAAAATTTAAGGGTTTAAAATAATAGAAGAAACACTGTGGAGATTCATTAGAGAATGTTCAGTGCTCAGGGCACCTTTCACAAGTTTAAAACATTTGGCCTGGATGGACACTGCACACTCCCATTAAACTGGGAATACCATTCCCAAACCTCAACACAAGACTACCATGGGAATGGAATAACAGGTGAGGTCAGGGTGGAGGAACCAAGAAATGGCAGCTCAGCTCACACATCCTGGAGAAACAAGAAGTCAGGGAGAAGTGAATATTATCAGAGCCAAAAGGGATGGAAAGAGAACCTGTACACAAGATTGTTGGGCAACTTACAGGCCTGAGCTAAAGAAAAAACCCAAACACACAACAAAACCACGCTGAACATGTCAACTCCCACCACAAAATGAAAAAAATCACATTAATTACAATCCAAGGATGAATTGTTCTACTTGACTCCCTTCTGACACATGCAAGGCAGGCTCACTTCCTGCTCCTTCCCTTACCAGTGGTGTTTAATCATTTTAGAAGCTGGGCTAGAAGACTGAAGACATAAATTCAAACTTGCTCCCTGGGCATGAATCCCATGACTACGTTGCAGTTACATGGCACAAAGCCTTTGAGAAGCCCAAGGTCAACCAGCCACTCCCAAAACACCCGTTTACCCAGCCATGAGTAGACAATGCTTCAGAAAGTAAGTGCAAACCCTGAAAGCTCCTGCTGCTGTGTTATTCACAGCTATTTGAGGGTACTGGCTCAGCAACAGCTAGTCATCAAAATTCAGTGGGGACTGTGGGATGCATCTGATCCTCCTTAAAAGGGGGGCTTTCCGAAGGAATCAGAGAGGAATCACTGCTCATTGCTGTTCCAACTCACATGTCCAGAGGTCCTGAGCTCAGCAAGACCCAAACCGTCTTAGCAAAGAGTAAAGAAACAAAAGGAGATTGAGGGTCTCAGAAACTCCTACCAACGTTTTATCCCTGCTCAAGCTTACTGAGACAGATGTTATCTGGTCCTTAAGACACCAAACCAAATTAGAATTCTATCAACTAGTTATTGCAGTTTTAATCATACAACTTCCTGTTTGCAGAGATAAAACCTTTATATAAATAGAGGTATTAGAAAACAACTGACACTTCACAATTTCTCCAAGTATCCCCTCTCCAGCTCTGACTGTGCCCCTGCAGTTGCCAACAAGAGCTGTGCTTCTCATCTGCACAAACCTTTGTTCCACTAGAGGGGAAGTCTCACTGTAGGCAACAGATCCAGACGCAACAGTGTTCAACGTTTCCATCAAGCCTCTATGTGTGTCATCAGGAATTCTGAGACTAAACACTGAGGAGAGGGCAGCTATGCTCTTCGATAATTAAAAAAATTGATTAGTTCAACCCAAGGTCAAGCTGTGTATTCTACAACCAAAGTACATTTGGCATCTGCAGGAAGGACCTACAGAATAAAATCCTAGGAAAAAACACCTCAGAACTTCGTAACTACAGTCGACAAGCATCTTGAGATGTGTTGCCATGGCCAAAAAAGGGGAGAAAAAGCAATTTGTACACTCCTTTGGACAGATGGACACGAGGAGTGTCCAGTGGTAACCTCACCTTTGCAAGGGACACTGGAATGCTGAGTCCTGCTCCAGTATCCATAGCTTTAAAAGAAAGCTGAAAAATTGGACAGGCTACAGAGAAAAGCCACAGAAGTTATTCCAAAGGAGGAGAGAATTTCTCACAATTTCAAAAGAACCTAAAGTGCTTTGAATATTAAAAAGATTGAGCTGTGTACAGGAATAACCCAGTGCTCAAACAATCAAAAAATACAAGCTGTTTTCAAAGCTGAACATCAAACAGCACAACAAAATTAACAGCACAACAAAATTAACAGCTGCAAAGTTAAGGCACACGTCATGTTCTAAATGAAGCAAGTTTCATTTAAGGGAGCTAACCAACACAACAAGCAGCCAAAGACGTGCTTAATAGTCTACCTTTTCACTTCTTATAATCCACATTGTGTTTTTTCAGAGCCACATTTTGTACATATTTAAAGGCCAAGTGGATGACACATAATGCTGCATGATTTGTGAGCTCAGATATGTTTATTAAATAACCCTGATGACCTCTACGTTTTTGAGTCTGTCAGCCTGACCACCTTTCCAAAGCATGAGCAAGATGACCAGGCCTCCCCACAACACAACACAAATTATGACCCATCTCTGTGCTACAAACTCACCCGCAGGCTTCTCTAAGAAGTCTGAGAAACTGCAGAATATAAAATATATAAAATACTGAATATAAAATTCAGAATATAAAATGCTTTTTGCCATGTATTTTTATAGAAGCACATTAGAAACTTGTCATCATCACTGGCATTGTATTTCATGGTACTTTTTACATAAGAATAAAGTTTGTCCTTGCAAAGAGTTCAACAATGCAAATCTAAAGAACTGATCTCAAGGCTCCAATTTATTCATGTCTGCAACTCCATTTTTCCTGTTTAGGTGAAACCTTTTTAATGTAATTAACAACTGATTCACACTTGTACAATAAGGCTGGTTTCTTAAAAAGCTAAAACCACTATGACCTTTTATATCCACAGACTAGATTGCTTAGAGCTTAAGGAGCAATGATGCTTAGCAGTAACACTGTCATACATATATATAAAGGGAACATCACAGATTCAAGTGTCAGTGGAGGTTTTAAATCCAAAATTTGAGCAGAAAGATAAGAAAAAAACCCCACAATGGTTTTGGACAAAGTCAGAGCAGAAACAAAAGAAAACAAACTACAGCAAAAATTCAAAAAGTAAAGGACGCTCCTTAAAATAAAGTAGGTTTTTTTTCCACCTAAGAGAAAAGGAATAATTGTGACAATAAGAATAAACTAATTGAAAAAAGATGAGCTGCTTCAAATCTGGCCACGCTGGAGCTGAAGTTCTTGCTATTATATTTATAGACAAAGTAAAACCACATCACAGAGGTAGAAGAATTTCTGCTGAAATTGCAGCAACCTCATGAGACAGTATGCTGTGCCATAAAACACTGCGCAGAGCTGCCATCCACAACAGAATCAGAGCTAGAAGCTGAATCAGAGCCACTCCAGGCTGCTCCTGCTCCCTTTCTCCTGCCCCAAATGATCTAAAACGAACAACTGACTTGCACGTTCCGGAATCACGGAGGCTGGAAAAGACCTCGAGATCATCATCCCCATCTGAGTCATTCTGTCCAGTCACCAAAGGTCCTGCCAGTCCCAAGGAGGGTATCCACGTATTTCTGGTGTCTGTCCCACTCAGAAGGAGCACAAGGCAGAGGAGAGGTCAATCTGTGGATGAAGACGGGCTGATGCCAACACAAGCGTTTTATGCCAAAAAAGGTGACGCTTTTGTTCTCCTGTAAAGGTGGGAAACTCCATCCTATGATTCTTCTTTCATTTTTAGGGGTCTGGGCCCCTTTGGTTCCTGATCAGCGAGGATGGAAAAGAGGAATTGGTGCTAAGAATGGAACAGACCTGAAGAGCCTCATAAAGTCGCTCATGAAAGCTGCAAGGCACATCAGCTTTGACAGCTTCTGCTCAGCCTTCCAGGTTGGTGCTTCACCAGACACTGGCTCTGATGCTCAGAGGTTCCAGTAATGCCCACATGCCTCTATCCACAGCTCCCCATGACTTCACACACGCAAACTTTTAAGAAGCATTCAATCACAATGCACACTCCGCCTTTGTATTCTGTATTTCGTGGTGAAATAAGCAACCAGGTACTACTTAAAAGGCAGAAAGTGCCATATTGCAACTTGGAGACACAAAAATATTCCATTTCAACTGGTGGTTGCTTTTGGCATTTGCCTTCTGAAATCCGAAAGTGTACATTTAGATGGAGTTTAAAGCAGTTAAATGAATGTAATCTGGAAGAGAAGCGTGCACCTTTCAGCAGCCTCATTTTGCCACAAAAGGTGTCCAGGTTATCTTCCACAGGAGAGCTCAAAGTGACATTTCCTTTCAGTTCTGTTTGGGTTTGGTGGTTTGTTTTTCAGTTGGCAGGGGAAGGAAGGGGGAGTGTGGTTATGAATTTTTAATTTATTTTTTTTTTTTAGCAATGCCCCTCATTTTTCCTCCAACCGCTACTTTACTTGCAAGGTTTGGGAACTTTCCTCCTGCTTCTATATGAAGTTATCAGGTTGAAGGTTACAAACACACCAGTTAGTCCTCTAAACCAAGCACTTCTGGTCAAACTCTCACAATTTTCCTCTGAAATCATAATCTTAAACACTTCTTGAGTATTTTGCACTGCAATTAAAAATTAAAACATGGTTCCTCAAACAAAAGTAAGTCCTAAGTAGAAAGAATCAAATTAACAGTATGAGCATTAATTCCCACCTCCTTTTTTCCTTATTTTTTTAGGCTTACCCAGGTATGGAAGCCTCTACTGAAGCACAACATACACACAAGCCCAGTAAAACAGTCCATGACCAGCAGTTCCCAAGGTATGCCAGTGACACTCAGGGCTGGATTCACTGTAAAGATACACCTGTTCAGGTGCTTTGATGCAGTTCCAGATGTCTGGCACCTGCTGGAAATCAGTTCTGCTTCCAGCATCTCCAGCAAATATGCAAAAAACCTGCTTTAACACAAGTGACATCCAAAACCTTAGTCAAAAAGCTCAGGAACAAGCTGTGGTTTTGAAGAAATGGGAGAGGTGGCCTCAACCCCAATATTTGTATTATTTTATTCTTCTTTCTCTCAATTTTTGGAGGACAGACTGTGTCAGATGCAGTCACTCTGCTGTAAGTCACAGGACACATTCCTGAATGAATAAATGCTTCTACAATCCCCATTTCACTCTGGTTTCTTGAGGATCACCTCCCCACCTCCCTCTCAGTTCCTCACTGCCTTTCCTGTGTGTTTTGCCAACAAACAGCCCTGTACATGGACAGGACCACCAGTTATTGTCACAAAGCAACAGACCAGCCTTGCAATAACTACCAAAACAGGTCATATTTCTTGTCTTTAAAACTCGAGGTTCCATTTTTTTCAGAGTAACTTCTCATTTACACCACACTGCACCAAATGGGAGCAGTCCAGGAAGAGCACCAATCTTGAGGAAATTGATTTTGACAATTTTTTTAAATGTATAAAATATTCACTTTTGTCCTTAAAAGCTATTGCTAGTTTGACAGTGGGTAGCAGAGAGGTCAAAGGTGACTTATTGAATTTTTCATTCAAGCAAGACAAAGAAAAGCAAGTTGTTTTCAAAACAGATGGTGAAAACATAAATTAAAAATAAAAATCTAAATCAAGATTGTCCTGTGAAGGCCCATGAACTACGGCTTTGTGATTCCACCTTTCAGAGCCAAGGCTGCCAGAAGACACTTGGTCACTCTGGCACCACATGGAATTTTCTGCCAGCTCCTTCAAGTGTCAGTGCTTGCACACAAGGTTTCACTGCTGCAACAACAGCAAAAACAACCCTGCAGAGATGATGAAATCAGTCTTGAGGCAGCACCAAACACAAGGACTGATCTGTGTGTTCACACACACACACCTGGGTCCCTGTGTTTCCTCCCTGGGACTGAGTCCAGCCCAACAACCCAGTGGAGCTCTAATTTTGTGCTGTGCCCAGTTCAGGCCTCTCTTTTGAGGCTGCTCTAGGCTGAAATGCTCTGCATTCACACCACATACACCACCAGAGTTCCAGTGAGCGCTGCAAAAAAAGACAAATTGAAAAAAAAACAAAATTAAAAAATCAACTGTAAGAAATCTCCGGGAAGATTTTTTTTCCCCCCTACACACAAATAGTTCATTCCACTGGCTGATCCTGCAGGGCCAGCTCGTGCACACAGCTTGGCTGCCACTTCTTAAGCTCTCCCTGCAGATCACATGAGATTCAAATGGTGAATTTCAGAAAGAAGGGATCATTTAGCCAAACCCAGAAAGACATCAAACATTCAGTTAGTTAATAACGGAGTAACTGGTTAAGCAGCAGTCTCTGCTGTGCTGTGCTCTCCATTCCCCTGACCCTTGTCTCCCTGCAGAACGGGTTCCCTTTGAGCTGAGGGGCATAAAGGAAATGGAAATTTCCACCGACAGGTTCCCCAGCTTTTGCATTTTTGCATAACATTGATAGTGCTGCACAACACAGACAAGTGACTGTTCTTTCATCTTCCTGAACAAACCAGCCTCTTTCCAACACACCCAAACAAGGTTCTTTTCCGGCCTCAGCATCTCCAGGCTTCTTGCATGTTTTCCTCAGGAATACAGGAAAATCATTGCCAAGTCTCTAATTAAGATCAAAACAAATCTCTCTTCCCCAATGGCTAAAAATATGTATTTAAAAAAAATTAGCAAATTTTCCTATCTGGTAGAGGATCATATACAGATCCATCTGTTCATTCCAACAGTGGACATCAGAAAATATCCACAAGGCATCAGAAAGAATTCTAATTTTAATCAACTTTTAAAAGAAACAATCCTGTGTTGGACAGTGGCAGTTGATGGCCACGTACTTTCTAATATGTAGGACCATTTGAAAGCAAATAGTTTCAAATGGTTCCTAGGAATAAGTGCTGTTTTAAAAGAAATATTTGTTCCTAAATTCAAGACTATTCAATTTCTCCAAGCACTGTAACAGCCTCTTCTCACACAGCTTCTAAAAGAAACATTTGAGACTTGCCACTCCAAAGTCACATATATTTTTAAAAGCATGTATGTTGACGAATTTATACATAAGAAGGAGTGGCTTCCTCCTAAAGCATTCAGGGGTGTCCAAGTCTTATTCAGAAAGCAACTCCTGCAGTAACTCTGCCACATACAGAGGCTGCAAATTTATAAAAGTAACCATCCCACACAGGAAAGAAATAAATATTGACAGAAGCAAATGAGTGAATATACACCTAAATTGTACAGAATAAACTGCCAAAATAAGTAAAAACAAACAAACAAACAAACAAAATCAGTCACAACCCTACATTCTTAAATTTCCTACTAACTTGGCCAAAGTGATCTCTCACATGTGCTTTGTCAGCAGCCTTTGCTCTTACATTCTATATGTTCAACAGCAGAGTTGCTGCAGAATCACAGAATGGTCCTTAATCCTTCTGATCAAGATATTCCTTACTCCTGTCAGAGTAACAGAGTAACATTTAACAAATGATTGTTAAATCAGTAAGAATACAGGAGGAAGAAGGATGGTTTCATTAGTTACTGAAAGACACAAGCATCCAGCTCCCTTCTCACTGTCGTGGACACCTTTGGTATCATGATGAAAGAAGCATTTCACCTTCAGTAAGTACTTCATAAAAGATTGAGACTTGCAAGACCGTGACCATTTCCTTCCACCTCTGTGGATCTGGGAATGTGAACTAAAGCAAAGGCATTTGCAGTGCATTGCACGTGTTCTCTGGCTTGAACTCGGACCATGCTGCTTAGGCAGAGTGTGACCACTGACCAAAAACCAAAATACTCTTTTAAAACAAAGAGGGGGGGAAAGGAAAAAACCCCCCCAAATGGTTGGATTTTTCAGCCCTCCTTTCTCTAAAAGTCAGACCACTAAAAAACCCCTGCCATCTGTGGAAGATTACCGAGTGGATCAGCCCCTGCCATCTGTGGAACCACTCCTACCACACTAGCAAAACCAACATGGCTTTTATGGACACCGCTGCACCTACACACCCTTGTTTTGCTCCTCAACATCCTACCAGCGTGCGCAGAACTTTGGCCATAAATGATGGTCTGCAGTGATGCTCAGGACACACCCAGGCTGGCATCAGAAACACAGACCACCTTGTCCCTGCTGCTTTTCAGCTCAGCTGCCAAGATCTGTGCTGCCAACAGAGGCAGAATGGAAACAAAAGGAACAAACCAGCAACATTCCAGGGGTTCCACTGGTTTTGCTGTGCAAGCCACCTGGATGTGCCCACCTACAGCTACCAGTCACAGCTCTCAGTCCACCTAATCTACATACCAACACTCTTAGGAGTTCATCAATAGCTTATGCAACCCCAGAGCATAAAGGATCATCTAATTTCACATTCCACTCTCATTTTAGACAAGTCACCCAGGCTTAGAAATGAAGCAAATTGAAACATTAATAAATTACATTAAAAAAAATTAACAAAAAAGAAAAATCACACAGGAGCCTAAAAACCTCTGAGACTCCAAAGTATTTATAAAATTACTGTTATAAAACAGAACACTGGCACAACAGAATCTATACCATCCAGAGAACCTGATATATTGTCCTTGAAGCTGACAGATCTTTTGCTAGAGTGACTTAACACGTTGATTTTGTGACCTGTGTTTATGCAACCCAATCTGAAGGTTTAACTTGTCATACAGCATGAAAATAGAGACCTGTAGGACAGGAATGTGCACTGCCAGCAGTTCTCTCCCTCAGCCTCCTCAAGAACACATTAAGCACTGGCACTCAATGTTTAATAGCTATGTGTGTAAGCAATTCAAAACACCTGATTTTCACAGAAAGCACATGATTTTCTACACTCCTACCAGACGACTGTATTAATCTGTGTAAGAAAATATATGTAGCACATTTGTCCTAATATAAAAACCCCCTAGGTTAAGAGAGAACAACAGGCTACTGTAAATACAGCATCTGTCAAAGTTAAATAACCACAGGTTGCATTTTTATCCACTTCATCCACAAAGAGTAATTGCTAGCATTTGCAGGAAGTTCTTCCTTCCAAAGAGAATCTACCAGAAGTCAATTTTAGTTCTATTTAGCGTAGTTTAATCTTGCTACATTTCAAAGCTCATGCTGCCGTTGGCATTCAAAATAAATCTAAGTAAAATGCACACTTTACTTGGCACAAAGGACACTCACGCACAACCTTAAGCACCAGCAGAAAGCAAAGTAAGACCAAGCTTAAGCCAGACTGGCAGCTATTTTTGACAGAGCGAGGTGTAGGAACTTACAGTGAGATTCCAGTTGATCTGTGGTATCCTGGTGTGAAGGTTTAGACTGAACAGAAGCAGGAGAGCCCCAGTGACCACGAGGGCACTGCAGCTCACAAACTCAAAGAAGTACAGGCCCTCGCAAGGGGAGCATTCCATGATGGTCTCGATGCAGATGAAGGCGGTCAGTGCCAAAACCTGGCAAGAAAAACAAGTGGGGAAAGAAAATAAATAGATTTCCGCATTTTGAAAGTAGCCACAACTATTCCTGATATTTCCATTGGGAACATGATCACTTTACGCTCAGGAATGTGTGATTTTAGTTTACAACAGGGCACTGTCTAAGGAACAGAAACAAATGCAGAGCACTTCTAATCCTTAGACAGTGCCCAGTGGATTTGTGCCATTTCAATGAAGACTTTACTTAAAATGCACAACCGACTGAGATCTAAATCAATTCCAAACAGAATAGATTCAGGAGCTCTACCAGTCTCCAAAAATGCCTGCCTTTTTCCAGTTTATTATCATCAGTATGCTGTATTTCATATAAAAACATATTTTATCAGTCCCCTCTAAGACAATAAAACAAGCAGCTTACAGAGGAAGGAAAACCTCCTGGGGCTGCAAACACAAACATGTAACTGGGATAATGGCTGGTGACACTAAATTCAGGAGATATCTTGGCAGAGCTGACACATGCAGACTTTGAGTTTAATTCACCATTTAGGATGAAATGCAAACTCACTATACTTTAAAAAAGTCTGCCCAGTGGACAAAACCAAACTGTGTAAAAATAAAACCTCAATATGAGCCACCACACAGACACCATCAGATCCCACTGAGAGCTACCACAGAGCACACAACTCACACAGGCCGGGTCAAACCGAGTCCTTCTTAAACACAACTGGTAAAACAAAAACAGTGGCATGGATGGTTTGGTTTTGTTGTTTGGGTTTTTATTGTTTTCCAGGGCAAGCAAGGAAGGCCTTAAGACTGTTTTGCTCTGGATTTCAGGACAACCACTCCCACCCACCCACTTACATTTTTCAGAAAGAATTCTCTTCTTGCTCTGCTACAATATTCTAATGAGGCTGGAGAAGTCACTTCAATTCGAGGGGCAGAAACTAAAGGGGATTGTTTCCTCAGAGCTAAATATTCCACAGTTTAAATGTTTTGTCCAAATAAAAGTTTAAAAGATTATAAAAACCATAATAAAAATCAATTTCTGCTAAATCCCTCTTGGCCAATTTCAATGTATTCTTCATCCATTAGTTTGTCTTTGCTTCCTATAACAAAACTAACAAAATGAAGAAGGATTTTGAGAGAAGTTACAATTTTTGTCACCAACACCAGTAGTAATTGTAATTAAAGCATAATATCCCTCCTGCTTCATTTGCCACATAGAGTAGCACATTTAAGTTTTAAAAGGGATTAAAGCAAAGCAAAACTATTTTAATAAAAAACCTCACACTTGGTTGGAAAGTCTCTCTCAGCTCATTAGGAGAGCACATGCCATACTAATCTCTGTCAGCTAACAGAGCAGGGCAATTCCCATCAAACAAATTTTGAATGTATACCCAGTGACTAAACACTTCAGGTTTTACCTTTGACACTGAACAGCTTCGGGAAAAAAGATCAAGCAGTGAAATGGAATATTCAGAAAAGCAGAATCAAAGTATGATTTCAGCAATGACACCACCCCCCCCCCCCAAAATTCCTGATTTTAAAGTATTAGCGTGTAATAAATATTAGCATGTCATTAGCATGTCTGGGAACACAAGCCTCACAACTGAAGGTAACACTGAATACAATTTTCAAAAGGTAAAGCTCTAAAAATCAATCTTAGCAGTTCCAAGCAGGATCAATGTCATGTATTAATGCTAAATATTAACCAGCAAATCTTTAACTTTTAGATGTTCCAATATAAGAAAGTCTCCATTTTTCTTGCCACTATTTTGGATCTATTATGACACTCGTAAACTTTTTATTCCTTTAACAGAAATGACTCTGCAGTGTTCACTAGAAACACTGTAGGACAAGCCCCAACAATAGTAGATTCATTCTCTCAAAACATGAACAGCTCTGAATTGTGCTGCCAATATGGGGCACCCCAGTCGCTGTGCTGGGCAGCTGTAAGCTGGCACATGGAGCGTCTGGTGTTCTGCTGATAAAAATCCTGCCCTGACTCTTCACACCAGACAGCACTGCTTCTTCAAGGCCAACACACCCATCGTGGCTATCAAAGCTCAACAAAGATCAAAGGGTTTCTTGCATCCAGCATTAGAAACTAATTACGTGCTGAAGAGGCACTTGGAGCAATGAACTCTAATAATCATGTGATATTTACATATTCCCAAACTCAGAATTATTAAACTCCGGAGCAATTCTACCTTTAGAGTTCATTTTATCCCTCAAGAAACTATAAAGCACATTTACCTGAGACACACCCTTGTTGGTTGTGTACACTTAGGTTTGACTTAATTAGACCATTTTCAATGCAAGTAAAGATGTGTCACCAGTTTAACAACCTGCAGCACCACCAGGGCACAGTGGTCTGGGGTCTGCTGATCTGCTCAGCAGAGGCTGGGACAAAACCGCAACTGCCCCAATGTCTGATGGAGATTTGGAACATGCACAATAACTGAACTGGCACACCTGAACACCTCCTGGCTGGGGGGTCAGGGAAGGGACAACACTCCCACACATACAGTTGACTTCTAACACTTTGGCACTTTAAGTAAGATTCCAACTAAATGCGTTACTATTTTTCTTGCAATAAAAATACATCTCACCCTTCTACAAGATTATCCATCCTGGCAGTGCTACAGTGCTTTCTGTTACCTGCCCATTATTTGTCTTACAACAAAGCTATGAAAAAAAAAATGAAATCCAAATTAACCACTGCATCAGAAAAAAAGTACCCTCTCACAGAAACTTCCCTTTTCCTAATAACAATAAAAATCTCAGTCTTCAACACAAAATACTTTCTCTTTGAAACATCGGGATAATCTTGTTCTCCTACACATTTCTAAACTTGCCAGCAGCATCCTTCCAATTAACTACAAGTAATATGAATCTGCAATTAAAACATGCCAGTTCCACTTTCACTGACCATTCCCTCAGAGATGAATCTAATTTTGTTTTTAATAAAGAAGCAAATCACTCTGAAAACATGAAAGTGAAATACATGGGGTTGATTCTACAACCCCATGACTTAAGAGAGCTACAATACTTGAAAGTGTTGTGTAAATGCTGCCACTTGAGCCAAAGCAGTTTGTCAAAGGTCACGGCTCAGCCAGTGAGCAAGTTCATTGGAAAAAAAAAAAAAGAAATAAAAAAAGAATGTGTTAACATTTATTTTCTCTGTATTTTTAAATGTATGAAACAAGTCATTTATGAGACAGGGTACACAGATAAGATAGTGGATTAACACACTTCTGCCACCCAGTTACCCCTTATGACGCAGCCACAGAGCAGACTGGGCTGCCCCAGAATGTCCCTCTGCAAACCACAGACATACCGAAATTCAGGCTGGGGTTCAGCTCCCCCACAATATTTTCTGAGGGACTGCAGTGCAGGTTCAGTGCTCATTTTCTCCTGTTCCCTCACAGTTCTCTGTAACTATAATCAAGACACCTTCTTTCTCACCTCTCCTTGTCTCCATCCCTGTCTGACCACCCATCACTGCCCACGAACGGGCTCATCTACACACAACTCACATCTTACCAAGGCTCAAAGACCTCAAAGTCGCTTCTCCAGAGTTTCCAATGCTCTTCCCTCTCCAACACCACACACCCACGACAAAACTGGTGCCACGTTGGCTAAACACACGCCCTTGGGAAGAGCAAGGAAGGAGCAGGGAAGCCTCCACGCTCCATGCAGTGTGGCACTGCCCCAGGAGACTGAGGCACAAAGCTACACCCGAGAAAACCCTCCGCTCCCCAGCTGCTGAAGCTCTGCCCTCGCTTTGCAACACTCAGAAACCCAGGATCCAGGATCCTGTGTCTGCCTCCCACCAATGCAGTTCCAACACTAGCCAAAAAAATCAGAGAACCAAAGAAACAGCATCGTATCAGAGCACAGGCCTCAGCCAACAAAATCCCGGCATTTGTCCAGCACAGGAGACAACCCCCTCCACTTTCAAATCACACGTCTTTTCATAGTTCAGGGTGATGAGATTTGACAAGTTTTTCCACAAGCAGAAGTTTCAAGGTTGGTTTACCAAGGAAAAACGAGAAGCTGAATGTGGTGGAGATCTCCTCTTACACGAATTACTGCAGTTTCCCACAAATAACACAGCTCCAGCTTTCTCAAGAGAAAGCTAGTTTTCTCTGATGGATGAAACAAAACTTTTCATCTGTTTTTCTCCACACCAAGTTCTTTGGAGAGTTTTCTGTTTCAACCCAATTCTTCCAATACCCTAAGATTTGTATAGCACTCTTTTATTATGGTATTTCTCTTTTTAATATTTGCTTTTGGTTTCTCTTCTACTTCCACTCTTCTTGAAGCAACTACAGTGGACATTGCATTAAAACACGACTTTGCCGTGATGGAAACATCTGCTCGTGGCACTGGATGCTCAGGTCCCTGCAGAGGCATCCTGGGCTACCTGCAATGTCACCTTTCTCCTGAACAAAGAGATGCAAGAGTGTGGTCCCCAAAACAGGATCCAAAAGAATGGGGTAGCTGGGCTGGGTGTGCCCAGTGTGTGAGTGCAGCTCCAGCTCTGGGACAGAGCAAACACCTCCTGCCCTTCATCCACCACCACAGAACCAAAGGCAGAAGGAAAAAACCCCAAGTAGAGGATTATGGATGAGATGTATTTGCCAATAATGACTTTCTGTGTTTTTAGCCTTGAACAAACTGGCAAACTGTCCCCCAGTGTTATGTTTGGGATGCTTGGCACTGCCAAGGTCACTCAGGTACAGTGCAAGGCTCTGGCACTTGTATCAAACAGCACTGAGCCCCCAGTGCAGCTCATCAGAAGAGAAACAGCTTCTCGCTGGAAGGAGAGGAAGAGCCCACAATTTGGGGCCATGGGATTCCTAAAGAGAGCCTCTACACTGGGATCCAATGTCCTTAAAGTCAGCCACATTAGACTCCTACCATGACTGGATCCATCTCAGCTTTCCTGCAAATTCCCCTGGAGAAGGGCCCTTAATGAAGAAATCATCTGCCTCGGGGCTGTGTAAATGGTTCATATTTACATCACTTTCTTGGCAACACAGGCACATCAGACATAAAACACCATATTCCCGCAAAATGGAGAAAATGTGCTGTAACAGGCACCAACCCTGAAAAAAGAGCTTTTAGGAGGTTGCTAACGGTGTGTTTTTCCTGTCAGAATATGTTGTGTTATATTTTTGAAGAAAATAATCAAAGAGCTTTGCACTCAAAATAAAAGACAGTTCTGCAATGAAAACAAAGTAAAAAATGAGTTTTCCTGTTTATCTAAAACATTACCACAGAAAGCCTTATTGTGTGGTTAAATGACATAATTATGCCTGATTTTCAAAAAACCACAAAATGGTCAGCATTTTTTCTGCCTGAAAAACACCCACTGAATTTTAGGAAGAATGTCACGCTACCGAGACATTTTTACATCCAGACTGTTTAAATTAATGGTACAGCAGAATACACATGCAGAAAATAGGGAAGAAATATATTGCTTTTACACCACTTAAAGTATCTGAAGACATTGAACTTTCCTGAATTAAAATGGAGATTTATTGTTCTCATTTACTTGGCCCAGCAGTCCCTACTTTATGCATGAAACCAAGCAGGTCTCATTCCCTGCAAAGCACATGCATTTCCCACATCTAAAACAGCTGGCACAGACATGAATATTTGGGATCATATGGCTTAAACACAGTCCTGCTCCTCCAGCAGGAAACCATCCTTTACCCTAAGCAGGAGAACGACTGATTCCCTGCCTGCTCCCAGTCTGCATCCTCAAGACTAAATGAAATGTGTTATTAACTCTGCTAATAGGACTGCAAGGAGCCTTAAATCACAAAGGAGCATTGAACTTTTCTTATGAGATAGAGAGTTTAGGAAAACAAGGCTTACCAGAGAGGGAAGCTGAAGCACCATCCATGATTCAGCACCCTGGATAAACTGAACTGCACTCCAATGGCACAAACACAACACTGAACGAATCCACAGAAATTCAACCAGGCCTCCCAGTCCAACTCTCATCCCGTTTTGGTGGTGATGGTAGAAGTAACAGCAAGAAATTTGGATTTCGGTTCTTCGTTGCACCTCTGACGTTTTACATGTAGCTGCAAAGTGTTCATTATTTCTTAGTTCACATTTGGCTGTGACATCGCATGACTTCAGCACATTAAATACTGCGGAATCTTTACTAAATTAGCTGATCTTTAGGCACCTCCAGCAGTTTTCTATAATCCCTGAAAGATTCAGCTACTGCCTCTCAATTTAGGCAAAAGACCAATTCTAAATACAGAACATACTGCTGAGCCCAGAAACTGTTTGAGGCATACTGGGAGAAAGGGTCATGTTTGAGAAGGAGGGTAATCAACACTCAGAGCTCACACAATGGCATGACAGTTGTTTTGAAACACTAAGGACACCAAACTGACACTTATTCAAAAAAACCAAAACAATTAACTGGACTGAAGTGAACAGAAGAAATTCTCAATTGGCTAAAACAGAAATGCATCAATATTAAAAGTGAGCCTAATCACAGGATCTAGAGCAAAAAAAAAAAGCTACAGACACAAGGTGGTGACTTATTTCCTGCCAACTATGCACTAGTACAGTGTTCACTTATTGCTTGGACACACTTATACAACAAACATTCTTATCTGCTAGATAAATGTAAAACCAATTCCACCTCAAAATCATTAAACACGTGGTAGGTTTTAACAGAAAAAACATAGTTCTTCCTAACAAAAAAAAAACCAATCAAACAAACAAAACCCAAACAAAATCTCACTCTGATTTACATGTATTTCAGGTTTTATCCAACAAGCAGATGACCAAAAGAACCACAGCACAGAATCTGAAGCCAAGGCACATTGCAAGGAGGTATTTGTTTTAGACACATGACATTCCCTCACAGAATCCCGAAGGTCATTCAAACATACCTTCCAGAGTAGACAAAAAAAGCATGTAACATGCCACCTGTTCCATAAACAAAATCCACCAGCAGTGGTGGTTACCAGTCAGTTCTTAGCAACCCCATCCTACAGGAAGGTTCATCTGAAGCCCATTCAGAGCCATCCTTTAAACAAAGGCAAGCAAAACATGCAAAACAAAACTGGTTTCTCCCACCAATTCCTCTCCACAGGAACCTGTGCCTCCAGTCCCCAGAAACTACAATTCATATGTAGCATAAATCAAAGTATTTTCGTAAGCAGCAGGTCCTTCAAGACAATAATGAACAGAATCCCAACATGCCCAGTTCCAAGGTTCTAATTTTCCCATTCATATGCTGCATTAATCACCTCATGCCTAAGCAGCCCAGTGAAATGCAGAACTCATGAATGGAAAGGTTTACTCTGTATCTGCAGTACACTGAACTGTGCCATGGCCACAGTGAGCAGTCATCAGACAACCAGAGGAAGCAGATGGTTCTTCCCCCCCTTTTCATCATACCCTGATATGTGAGGCTTAATCCTCCCATCCAATGTCTCAGTCATTTTGATAGACATTTGCAGGCACAGTTTTTTTTACAGCCACCTTTAATTCCCAAACACCACAAGCTCGTCTGTTTAACAGTGCAAGACATGGCAGGTTCCTCAGAGGCAGCTGCAGCTCCCAAAGGTCACACAGTAAAAACAGTGCCCTGGTGTGCTGGTGAAAACCATAATTAAACCCTGCACATCACACAGGAGGAGAATTCTTACACAGTAAGACTACTCAACTCAGTTTCTTCAAGTTCAATTTTAGCACAATTCGATCAGCATTTGCAGCTCATGTTCTTAGACAAGATAGGAAAAATAGGGCAAAAAAACCCATCATGCATTTGGTGCTGCACTGAATATAATTTTGTATGCGTTTAGTCATCTGCATCTTCCTCAGCCTCTGCTGCAAGTAGTGGGGGCAGAAAGGAGAACACAATATTTTGCCATTAGTCCCATTCCATTTGCTGCTAGTCCTACTCGTGCTTTACTACAACAGTAACACAGAGTAAAAACTGACTACAGGTAGCAAAATGGGGAAGAAATGTTGCTTAACTACTGAGTTCAAGTTAGTAATGAAGGCAGGGGAAAAACCAGCTTCCTTAAAAATCCTTGGCAATCCTTGTTACTCTTACAGACTCATTTAATCGTGTCACTGAAGTCACTGGAGTCACCAGGTCTGCATCAGCATTTCAGAGTCGGCTGATACCAACTCTGTGGGATGCTCACCTGCAGGAGAGGCACCTCCCTGTACAACACCCAGCCTGCCATCCCCAACCTTCCAGCAAGAGTGAAGTGTCCCCTCCAGTCCATTTCCTAGCAACTTCTATTAAATCAAGTTGTAAGAACTCACAACTCATCACATCTTTGCTATTTAACCACAATGGGTAGCTACAGTGACGCTATTTTATCCTGAGGCTGCACACACATGTTCTGTGTGACACACATGTGCTCCCTGATGGAACACAGGAAGTCACTGAGATTGTGTCTGTATGATTTTTAAATAAAATAATAATTAAAAAAAACGCTATTGCTTTATTCATGAGCATTCTCTACTCAGCTCTTAAAAAAGAGAAAAATCAACACTTCTGATCTGGCTTTGTGTTCCCATTCATGTTCACAGCCCAGTCTGTGCTGGAAACCTGGCTAGTCAAAACAATATTGAAATACAGGACTGAAAACCTGCTAACAAGCAGTCAGATAAATTAATGTATTAGTTCTAAGAAGCAAATGTGTACTCATACAATTTGTCAAGTATTTGATCTGCACAGCCTCTAGTTTAACAAGCCTATTTGGCTCTTTTAAAAAGTGAAAGTTCTATTTTAACACTATCAGAATCAGTGTGGACCCCATTTAATCCCAATTATGAGTAAATATCAAACATCCCACAAATACTAAAACAAGAAAGGAATTTTAATGAGAAAACAATCAAGAACTTAAAGTAGTCCTAAGGAATCCGTGAAAGTTTTTCGGGTTTTTGTTGGAAGGAAATGGTGCAAAATGTCCTTGCAATCCCAACGTTCCCAAGATTGCAATCCGAAGGCCCCCTTAGATGCCATGCCTTAAAAGGCAAAAAGAGTCTAGACACGCTGGTAAAACAGAACATTAAAAAAGAGATGTAGGCCAGCACATGAAAGAGCCCTGCCAGCTGTCCCGGGAACACGTGAAACCCCAGCCCTGTCTGCACGGTTAGAAGGGACACACAGCAGGAACCCGAGCAGAAAGAGCTCCCAAACCTCACTGCGTAACTGACAATCCATCTACTCGGATTTTATAACTCCAGAACAGCTCTGCAAACTGCAGACAAACCCAGCAGGCTGCACACAGGGCTGTAAAATGTTGTTTACACGACAAAAGCCTCTGCCCTCACCTCTTCATCACTGCTGCCACTGCACAGCCACCAGGAACTGCAGGGACTCAGCACCCCAAGGACTCCTGGAACTGTGGAACTGCACTTCTCCCAAGATAACCTAAATCTGATGTGACATTATCACTTAGTAACATTTTTAAGTATCACAGTGCTTAATAAAAGGTTTCATCTACATTAAATAAAAAGTTTCTAAATGCAACAATTAGTTTCTTTTAGGAGAGCATGTGATCAAACAACAAAATTTATTCACAATACTCAAGTGGCAATATCAGCCCCTAGCGTGAAAATAATTTCCTAAGACAGAAGTTACTCGAGCTTATGAAAGACTTGTAGAGCTTAAGCATTTCATAATATTCCCAACCACGCTCGTTGCATTCTTGCAGGAGCATTTCAGTTTAAAAATGTACAAAAGTAGAGAAACTTCCTAATACGGAAATGGTTGTAGTCAATTCATAAAGCAATTTGGAAAAAACCTGCCAGACCTGTTCTGAGCAGTGCTGTATCACTGGCACATTTACAGTTTGAAAATAACGACGTTTGGCGTCGGTGGAAGAAGCAGAAGCATCACCACATGCAGCTCCAGACACAGCACTGGACATGTTTGTGCACTGGGCACGGGGATGGATACTGGGCTTTGAAACTGCCCTGAAATCAAGGGAACAACCACACACCAGTTCAGCTCACCTGCAACCTGAACACTGTCAGTGTACATACAAGCTACAGAAAACTTAAAGATGTGTCAAGCACCAACACCTGAATATCAAGTTACATATTAAAAGAAGTTTAACTTGCAAATCATACTGAAACACTTGTCTAGGTAAAAACACTTCTTCCCTGAGCTAAGACATTAAACACCAGAGCCTTAGTTACAATTCATTAAGCACAACAGTCAGAAATCTGACACTGAGGTACAGCTCCCAGTTTAATTTGCACTGAGTGAGATTAGAACAGCAGGAGTTCTTCTGCTTACCCGAACCCACCTTGGGGACTGTTAGGGCTACACCAGCTCTAACACCTCTTCGCCCATAGTAATATTTCAGACCTATCTTTTCTCTACTCATGATTGTATGTTCTTGCACCTATTCTACACATTGGTGTTATCCACCCTTTGCTTCTCTTCTAACCCCATCCTGGAGCTGATGATCCAAGTTCCAGAAAAACCTAAACATTATTTCCATGTTTTGGAAGCAACTGACTACACAAATCATCCGAGAATTAGGTGACTTTTGTTTTAAATCAGAGAGCATTTTTTTAATGCAGCTCTAATAAGTTGCCACTTCTACCAGCACAGAGGACCAGTAGCTGACCCACTGTTAAAATGTCTCTTCATTCTGCACCTCATTCTCTTTGTACACAAAATTTCAGTACAACATTACCTGTTGAGGTCTAGGCAGATGTTTCTGAAATGCAGTTTGGAGCACAGGGTGATAGCTCTTGAAAAGGGTGCAAGTTGATTTGACAGAATGGTGCATTCGCTCTCTTAAGTCACCAATTCCTCCTATACTGGTTACGTTACAAGCAAAACCAACCTCTTAGATTTTTAGTCCTTGTTATCTCAAGATGATAATTAAATCAAAGCCTCATCAACAGAGGACATTACCAGAAAGATTACAAGCAATGAAGGGAGCTTTCCAAATATTAATACCATTAGAACTAGATTAGTGGAGTGCATTACACTGGTTCATAATGGGAGGGAAAAAATACAGCATAGTTTGTACAGAAATTATATTCCTTCTAAAAGCAGAACTTAAAACATTCCACCACCTTAGAGAAAAATTTCTACCAGGAATTTGGAGTTTACTGACAGCAAGACACCAGCTCATGGCCAGATGGGAGTTAAGAGACATCATGAAAGAAACCAAAACCTAATCACCTTTCCATGGGAAGACAACCACAGTCGTTTCTTTAGTTGTACACAGAAACAATAAAAAGCAAAGCCAAACAGAACTATCTCCTCATTCTTCCCTGGCAAATGGCAGGATAAAAATATCACCACGCAGCAAAGCAGACCCACAACCTTTAAAGAGAAACCGTTCTGAAGGAAATCAGGAGTTTCAGAGACACTGAAGGAATATCAGTTACCTCCAGAGGATTTCTAAGCATATTTGTGCATTACAAATGTGATCCTTTTAATACAATATTATAACAGCCTTTTTCTAAGGCCAAATGCCAAAGATCACCTGTATCTGCTGTCACACTCAACATCATCTTAACAGACAGCTACGAACACCACTGAGAATCAAAGCTCAGTATATGACACACAAAAATCACAAGGATTTCTTACATAAACACTCCTTTATTGTTTGGAAACTATAAAGGAATAAAAGAAGAATGACAGTTAATTCAGTTAATTACAGAATGACTATAAATTACCAATGCAATCCTAGGATGAAAGAGGAGGCTTGAAAAGTGACATATCATCCACATGGGTAAGACACACCTGAAAGGTCCCCTCCTGCTGAGAAACCGTCTCCTTAGTCAGATGGTGGTGCAAGGAAGGGCATCTCCATAGTCCCAAGAGCAGAGTCCAAATCACTCTGTCCTGCCTCGTGCAGCAACATGAAGGCTGAGGGTAAACACCGCTCCAAATGCCCAAGGAAGTAAGGAGCAGGTATGGAAGTGGCAATGTCAGCACAAGAACAGACATCTATGAATTTGCTAGAACTAAGGACACACCAAAAACGAGGAAGGTTTCTATACCTCCAAAGTGCAGAATAAATGGGCAAAAGCTAACTTTAAGGTGAAAGCTGTGGATAAAAAGGGCAGGTACAGGGCTGCCTGGGCCCCAAAGCTGCCTGAGAAGCTCAGACATGTCCTGCAGTGCTCTGCCTTCACCAAGAGCTTCACATCCAGGACCCACGGCCTGACTGCCATGAGCTGACCGAGCCAGAACATCCCCTACTGCCCTCTGTCACACACACAGACCAATCCTTGCAGCTCAGTTAACACCCCACTTACACAAAACCAAACCTCACAGTAACCAGTGCAAAAGCAATCTCAATTTACTCACACTGATTCAGTGGCCAGCCGGTAACTTTTCTGATTTACAGAATGCATCCAGCTCCCTTCTCCAGTCACCATTCCCAGCCAGGAATCACAGTGCTGGGAGACCCAGGGCAGTGGAGCAGGGAAGTCAGACATGCCCTATGATAAGACAATGTGGGGGAGCTTGGGGGTTCCATCTAATCCTCCCCTCCACAAGTGATCAGGATGAGCTGCTGAGCTGAAGGCACTGTCAGAGACTCAAATGGTTAATGATTTATGCATTCTAGGATTGCCAAGGGACTTTTACAGGCTGGGAAGAGGCAGCTGGACCAATCCCTCTGCCAGTGCTGCTGAAGGTGCCAAGTCCTGGAAAGACGAGAGGGGCCGTGTTTCCCAGGCCCCTCACAGGAACTCTGTGCAGGCCCAGCACACCTTGGGGGCTCGTGGCATGGCCCAGGACACTGTCCATGAATAGAAAAACTATAACTGCTCCGAGTGTGGGGGCTTCCCTTCCCCCCCAAAGGATCAAGGCCACCACTTCAACTGAC
>JAWMRA010000020.1:1325258-1365264 GCA_035584735.1 Pseudotriccus pelzelni
CCCCCCCCCCCCCCCCCCCGAAAGCAGACAGTCTCCTCTGAAGTGAAACTATTCCCAGCAAAAAGGAGGTACCTGCCAACCAGCCCATCTCTTTTGGATGGTAGCAATGGGCCCCTCCTGATTCCTTTCTTCAGCAAGACCACTAAGCAAAGAGAGGGACTGTCTTTAGGGAATTCAAGGGAATGGGGGAAAAGTTCTGAAATAAAAAAAAATAATTTGAGGATATTCATAGCAAAGTTCCAGTGATAACCATTTGATCATTGTGTAATAGTCTCCATGGGAAGTATTAAAGCCATCAAAAGCATGAGAAACAAATTCATGCCAGAGAGCAATAAGAATAAACTCTAAATAGCATTCCTGCTCTGCTCCCCAAGGGCAGCTGTCTGCTCTCTCACACCTTCCACAGGGCAAGGTACTACTCCATATAAATGCTGGAAAGCCAGCTGAGACAATGTCCTCAAAGGGAAAACATCTCTTTGGCCAGCACACAAGTCGACTGGCTTCTCCCTGACTTCCATTGCTAGTTCAGACTCTCATTAAAACAAAATAAAAAGGCACAAAACAAACATGAGAGCTCCAGGCTACTTTAAGTCTTCCCCACCCTTCATTTCCCTCTGTGTTGTTCACTTCCCACCTGTCCAATGACCCCCACCAGAAGCCTCAGCCACCCCAGGGACCTGAACACTTCTTTTCTGACATGGTCCAACACTCACCATCTTCCTTCAAGCTGCTGCTTTAGAAGAGGCTGCGTGTCTAGTTCCAGAAGATGTTTCCTCACAGATCCCACCAAACACACACACAACTATTTCAACAGAACAGTAAGACAGAGGCAAGAGAGCTCCTTCTCAAAAAGCTCACCTACCTAAATATAACATTTTCAAAGAGGGAAATAGTTCAACACTAAGCTGTTCCACATGGCCCATTCCCTCAATGTCCCTCACATTGCTGTTACTGACCACTGGCAGGCAGATCCAAGGACTATGAACAGTTCAGCTGGGCCATGAAAAGGAGTAAGAAGCCCTAAACCATACTTTTCTTAGTCTGCAGATCCAATCTAAACAAAAACTAGAATGCTGTTCAATCCTTCCTGGGAGTCAAGGGAAAGCAAGCCAAAACCAGGCTCAGAAATGAGCACAATACTGCACATGAAATACTATCATAATCCATTTTGTTGGTACCCCTTTAAAGGACACTTTAGGGTATATTCTGTTGGAATGTTAATAAATGAGTTTAAACTACTGTCCCCTCTCGCAGCACTTAAATTAGTCCATACACCTCAAATGTCACACTGCTTTCCCTCTTGCAACAGCTCCTTTACTTGAATCAATAAAGAGAAACCTACAACAAAATAACAGAACCCTACACCTACTTTCCTGTTTTCAATGACGGGGGTTTCCCCCATTCCCTGTTCCTTCCGCTTTTGACAGTCAAACATGAGCATCTGGAGGAAGAGCCATCCAAGCCACAGTGTCCAAGAGTTATCCTTCCCACACAGCTCCACTGGCCAGTTTGTGGCAAGTCCTTCAACCCAAGATTAGAACAAACCGTAATGTTTGCCCTGAGCTGGTACTTCTGCCTGCCAATCACATATGTATTTTAAGACAAATCCTGATGCTAAACAAAGCACATGCATTGTAATCTCTCCTGTAACATTCTTTTTACTAGAATATATTTAGAGCCCTTTTATCCCAACCAATACTTGTCTTTTTTCCTTTGTGTGCAACAAAGGGTGTTCCTTGTTCTTAAGAGATAGAGTTCTACACAATGGACTTTGATACATTTCAGTTCCTACACAGTATTTCTGCAAAGGTATTATTAAACATTATAATTAAAATAATTACACTTGGCAAATAAGCAACTGTGGAATCTGCTCCCTCTTCTTTATTTTCCAGCACTGCTCAGTTTCCTATTGGTTTGCTGCTCTACCAGTCCTTACCAGGGAATGGATGGAGCTGCTTTTGAGGCCAACTGTGCAGAAACTAAAGGTGTTGAGGTGGTGCACAGGCTTCCACCTTCCAGTAGCTAATTTAATTTCTCATTAACTTCTGACCCTCTGGACTCGTCCACTCCGTAGGAACCATGTGCAGTAGCTCAGCTCACTTTAATAACAGGGCATAAAACATGACCCGGTCCCCCTGAAGACACTGCTCTGCACTTACCACCTTCCTGACAATGTACTGGGAGGAGCAAAGTCTTTGCCCAAAGAGAAGAAAACCTCTGTAACTCCAGCACACTGTGGTTTCCCCTTCATCTTTGTTTACATCACTTAAAAAACCTACAAGGTCTACTCCGTGTATCTTTGGAATTTGTTCCAAGCAAGTCAGAGTTTAACAATACAGGATTCACAATCAGTAATTGCTCATTTTAATGACAAGTTTTCAACATGACTTGTCACAGTTATTAGTGTACTACAGAAAGGATCTGCAGTAGGAACTGAAACAAAATTCCCCAGGGCAGATTATTTCAGTGTATTAGGCAGCACTACCCCAGGATTTCTACCACATGGCCAGTTTTTCACAGTTCAAAGACAGGTAGATGTTGCACAGTGATGACAGATCCTTTGGCTCCCGTCCTGAACACACACAATGCAAACACTGCTGTTCCCTGTTGTTTGACTACTGGGGTAACACGCTCATTGCTACCACTTGCAGACCACAGATTCTATTCTCCACTGAGGAGATGAGAAGAAAACAAATCACATTTCCAGATCCTAGATTTAACTGGGCATTCATAAAGACTGATCACACATTCATCACCACATCATCATCTCCTATAACCTTGTAGCACAGCTGAAGCAAGGATACTTTCCATGTCTTTTACACCAAACCTGCATGTGCAAGCTTTGCCTTGTGCTAACCAGCTGTGGTTTTAAATGATGGAGTTACACGTTTGAAATATTAAAATGTTTCTGCCATCACAGTCCTCAAAGAACTCATCCATTTTAAGTTAAAACTGCAAGAAAATACTTAAAAATTTATTCCAAACTTACTGCCGTTTTCATGAAACATCTATTTTCAGATATCCCGAACAACACATTTGTTGATTTGAAAAATATTAACATCAAAGTGACTCGGTAAGCGGATCAGATGAAGGTAAGCATCAGTATCAGCACCACAAAAACTGCCGAAACACTTGGGTGTTACCAGTGGTTTCACTGCTCCCAGACCTGCAGAGGCTCCATCGAACTGACCAGCTCAGGTGTCCCGAAGCACAGGAACGAGCACGTTTCACAAGACGAACACGCACGTCTCGCGTTCGAGTTTTTTTACGTGTTTATTTCCTTTTACTCGGTGCAGCCCGTTATGGCAGCAGGGAAGCGAGTGTCGTGTGAGCCCCGAGCGGATCCAGGGACAAGCCGTGCCCGCCGCTCCGGCCGCGGGGACCTGGGGACCCTCACCCGGGCAGGGCCGGGCGGTGCCTCCGGACACCCGAGCCCCTCCACAGCGAGAAAAGGTTCGGTATTTACTGCTGAGAAGCTGCCTCTGCAGTTCCCTACCCTGGACGATCCCCGCGGCGCCGGGTCCGTGTAACACGCCCGTGACCAGGGCACACACGTGTCCTGCAGCCCCGCCAGGGCCCGGGCCGGACCCGCACCCCGGGCCCGCGGCACGGCCGGCCCCAGCGCGGCCAGACCCGCCCGGGAGGGTCCCTGAGCGGCAGTTCTCGCATCTCCCCTTCCCGGCGCGGGGCCCTCCCGCTGCCCGGGCCGTACTCAGCAGCTCGGCCACCCTCCCCCTGCCCAGGGTGCCCGGTACCAGGGCCGTACTCACCACCTCGGCCACCTTCATCCTGCCCAGGCTGCCCCGCAGGTAGTCCAGGTCGCAGCGGAGGCCGCCCAGCCCGCGGCGCTGGCTGACGGGCTCGGTGGTGGGCTGGTAGGGGCTGCTGGCGGCCGAGATCATGGAGGCGCTGGACGCCTCGCCGTCGAAGCCCTCCAGGTCCTCGCCGTTCCTCATGGTGCCGGGGCCGCCGGGCCCGCGGGCTCGGCCCAGCGCCGCGCTCAGCTACGGCCGCGGCCGCTCCATGGCCGCCCCGCAGCCGGCCCGAGCGGGGCCGGGCGCTGCCGCCGTGCCCCGCAGCCGGGCGGGGCGGGGTCCCGGGGCGGCGAGAGCAGCCGAGCGGTGCCCCGGGGGTGCCCGGAGCGGAGCGATGTCCCGGAGCGCCGCCCGCCCTCCCGCTCGGCGGCGCTCCCGGCTCCGCTGGTCCCGCTCCTGATCCCGCTCCAGTCCCCGTCCCGACCCCAGCGCACAGCCCCGCTCCGAGCGGCGCCGCCGCGGCCGCTCCTCCCCCTGCGCCGAGCGGAAAGGGCGGGCAGAGCCGGCCCGGAGGGCGCGGGGCCGGGCGGGGCCTGCGCTGCGACCGCCCCGCGGGGACCGCACCTGGCCCGGGAGCGGGGCACGGGCTCACCTGGGCCGGGAGCGGCGACAGCACCTCTGCGGACCGCACCTGGGCCGGGAACGGGCCAGGGACCGCACCTGACCAGGGAACAGCGACAAGACCGGGGCTGGGGACGGTCCCGTTGTCCGCCCGGCCCTCGGGCACTGCCGGGGCTCTACAGGCACCGATGGCGGTGCCGAGGCTGCGGACGCTGCTGTCACACCCGAAATGCACCCGCGGCTCGTCCTGAGCACAGCGCTGAGCTGCAGTCCCTGCCCCGAGCTCCGGTCCCAGCCCCGAGCACAGCCCTGAGCTGCAGTCCGTGCCCTGCCCGGCACTGCCTCTCTTCTACACTGACCCGCATCCGCAGAACTTCCAACAGCAGAAACCTCCAGAGCATTCTTCCACCAGTGTTACCTTTAAATGTTTCTAAATAGTGACGTTTTCCAAGTAAACAGTCTTCACTGGCTCTAATTCACCTTCTGGAGGCACTTGCTCTCTCGCTGTGTCACCACAATAAGGAGAAATTGCAACATAACCTGGCAAATCCAGGTGAGTGAAATGCCAGCTTATCAGCCAGGTCCCTGCTCCTGTCCGTGTCCCTCACAGTCTACACTGTTTTTTCTTCCCCATGACAAGACGTTAACTCTTCTAGCACCTTCCTCTGGCCTCCCAGATTCTGTTTATGGTTCTTCTGTTTTCCATGAACACTTGGATTATCAGCCTTGGAACTTTCTTTCCAGTTACCTCTGTGTTACTTCATCTCTCCCTTTCAGTTCTCTTGAAGCTTCTTTAATCCTTCTATTCATGGGTTTTGCCCCAAACACATGATTTTTAATTTCAGTATATGTTTCTTCTTTCCTTTGGCCTCTGTATAAAATGCCCCTAAGGAGTAGGGACAAGGGGACAGCCTGGGAAAGCACACCAGGGAAGAAGTTGGGGGTTTGTTCACCATTCCCAGTCATGTCTTGGTTAACTGGAGACACAGCTGACTGTGCAGCCAACACAAGTCCTTTCACAGCCTCCCTGCTGCTGGAAGAGGCCAATATTCTCAAGCAAGACAACAAGGAGGCATGCATAAGAAAAGGAAACCATTGCCCTTTGCTGAAGACTGAGTGGCAGGGAAATAAAAGATAAATAAAATAAAGCACGAGCAAGGCATGGAGAAGGAGGGGTCGTCACATGAAACCAGCCCAACAAGATGAAATCGTAAATGTAAGGGGGGAGTCCTGCACTGGCACAGGGTTGGTCACAGTGGACTAACAGGTTTTACAGTCTCTTATTTCAGTTCTTGTATAACTCTGGGGAAATCAGAAGCCTCACAGAGCTCCTTTTCTTGCAGGATGTATCATGAACAGACGGTTGCCACTTCTGAGAGCATCTCTGGATTATAGCTTGTGGCTCCACAACTTTTTGGGAACAGAGGTATATTTACCTATAGAGACATTTAGTATTTGTTTTAAGGGGCTGCTGTGGCTCTTCTAGAAAATTATCCTCACCAAAATAAGGAAAACATTTTTTAAACATGCAGTGAGTATGATTTTGGTGACTCTTCTGCAGCTCTAACCACAACATATCAAAGTATGTTCAAAGAGAATCAAAAGGTGGTGTTGCAGGAGGCAAACGAAGGACAAAGGGAAAGACAGTTGAGTGATTCAAACAAAAGGCAAGCTGATAAGAGATCATAATTCTGGGGTTTGCCTCAGCCACTGCCTCTTGCACACCCTTCAGGAAACCTCCTGATAGCTTGATTTTCTTCTTTTCATTTTCTTAGCTTTGTTTTCTTCTTCCTCTCTTATGGAGGACACAAAGTTTAAATGTATTTAAAATCCCCAGAGCAGTTTGAGGGTTCTGGGAAGCGCAGACACGCCAAACCCCCTGTTCCTTAGGGAGCCACCAGCCCAGGTCAGGAAGCACAGCGAGTGTTCCCTGTGCTCCATCGGGTGTCGTTTGAAAACCTGTCAGGGCTGCTCCCGAGTGTCCTGAGTGTCCCAGCTCCGAGGGGAGGCCACAGTGTCCCCTTGGCACCAGGTGGGCACAGGCAGGGACCCTCTAGAGAGGGCACAGCTCCAACCTGAGCCAAACCAGGGGCTTCTGGCATCCAGGAGGACGGGTGGGTGGGCTGGACACACTTGGCAGGGTCTCCAGAGGTTCCTGCCAACATTTAACAAAGGAATCCTTTACACACATGCCTGCCTGATGAGGCACCTTTTCAGCCCTGAAGAACTCCCGGGAGAAATCCTCCACCTTTAGTATGTAAATAAAAGTACTGATCTGGTAGAAAGGTCCTTGGCAGATCCTTGGCTTTCAGATAACTTGGAGTTTACAGGTTCCTGAGCTCTCCAAGCACAGCCTGGCATTTCACTGTGTGCCTACAGAGACAAGGAAAGTGGGCAACTGGGTCAGTGATCACCACTCAGGACACCACCACAGGATCGAGCTAATCAGGTCATGGAATTCATCACAGAGGACTTCACATCCAGCTAAAACAGGGCTAAAGAGTGCAAACGAGGCAGAAACAGCACAGAGGGGAAATCCAAGTACGCTGTTCATAATTGAACATATGCTGTAATTAAATGAGCTAAGATCTGGGTTTTTACTGAATGGTTAGGCCAGCTCTGACAGAAATAAAAATTCCCCATCAGAAATAATCTCCAGGACAGTGGTCAGAAATTAAAATCAAGTGGTGATTCAGGTGTAAAAAGCAGTGGAAAAAGAATCATAAATATTCTCACTGATCAAACTGAACAAAGCAACTCTGAACTCTCAACTTTCATCTCAGCTATTCCTACAGCCTTTAATAAACAGCATCTCATAAACTCCTGAAATACTCGTGGCTTCATTTCATTAAGTGTTATTTCCAAGATAAAACTATGTGATTCTATTCCAGCTGAGTAGGAATATCACCTTAAAACCAGATTTTTAAAGCTGCATTTATGTAGTTTTAACACACTTAAAAGTATTTTAATGCTTATACATAAAATTTTGTAGATCTGAATGGTGCTTGTTAGGAATGGTGTTTCAGTGTAGTTAAGAATGTAAAAGGCATTAGAATTCTAACAGGAACGTTCCATCTGTGCAAGTACCTGAAAAGAGTACTTTAAGAAATGCTCCGGTATTTCCACATGACCTACCAAAGGGAAGGAGCTCTGGTCTGCTGCCAAATTCCAGGAGAGCTAAGCAGTGATTAGAGTTTAACTTTGGCATCATACAGGAGGCTTTTTTCCCCTCGAATTTCTTGATGTAAAAAAATGCTGAAGCTCTTTCTCAGCTTTTCAGCTGGGGGGGAAAAAAAACCCAACCCCCACCCTAAAAAGCTAATGAAGAACTTGCTTTAGGAAAACATCTGGTAGCTTTGAGTGCCTCGGGGCACTGAATTGTCCCTTTGCACAGTGTGGGAGTGTGGCAGGAACACTGAGAGTTTGTAGCCATGGGAAGTGGGCAAAGCATTTTGCTGAGTCAGAGTTAGGAATTAATACAAGAACGAGCTGCAAGTTGTGACATGGACTTTAAGAAGAGGGGAAACTGTGAGGAATGGTGGGGAGTCAAGCAGTGAGCTCTAACTGCGGCTGGACAGGGAGAGTTCCTGTGTCACCACGTCCAAGCATAGCGGGGGCAGCAGCTGCAGCTCCTACTAAAGGCACCTCAGAACAGCTCAGACCTGAATTCCTCAGCCTGCAGTCAGAACACATCCTGCCAGCTGAGGGCAGAAGCAGAGAGGGGACAGAAAGGAACTGATGGGAACGTGTAAGAGCTTCTTGCACTGAACATCCAGGCCATTCCCTGGCTCACAGCACTGCCCGCTGCTCAGAGGGGCTGGTTTGCCCAGGGCACCCCCGGGCACAGACTGACACAGCAAAGAGAGGGACTCCCTGGGCTTTCCTCTGGTTAAGAAGTGCAGCTGCAGTGGCCAAAGGTGTCAGGGAGCCTGTTCCTCTCCTCAGCTCAGGACAGCATTGGCCCCTGCACGCTGTCAACACCTTCACCTGTGTCCCAGCTCTGCTTGGAAAATAAACAGAGAGCCCTGGAAGGACCTCCAGGCCTGGGACACTCGTGTCCCACATGCTCCAGCCCTAAGGGCAGCCCCAGCTCTCCCAGGGACCACAGGCAGAGCTGAACTCATCCCAGGACTGTCCCAAGGAGCTGTACAGGCTTGGCTTCACCTTTCGGGGCATAGGCAAAAGTGTCACTCGTGGAACTTCACTATCACTATCAGGAAACAGTATTTCCCCTCCAAAAACAAACAAAAGAAAACCCCTGAAAACCCACCAAAAAAACCAACCCAAAATCCACAAAACCAAGAGAGGCAGCACTGCCAATCAAATCAGTAAGACCTTACCTTGCACACATGACCATGACTTCATGTGCTTTTAACTGTGAGCCATTCACAGAGCAATTTTATTTTAATTTTTACTCAGAATTAAAGACTTCTCATTGAGTATCATCTACTGGTTCAGTTTGCTGGCTTTTTTTCCCCCTGCCTTCATTACTGATGAAGTAGTCACTGGCTCCTTTCACCTCCAAAGACTTTTAAGGGCATCTGCAATCTGCAAGTGCCAGGGAGGGGTTACCTGGCAGGCACAGCTGGACTGAAGGGCAGCAGATTTTCTACAAAGCAGAGAGGGGAAACGAATTTCTATGAAAAATAGAAGCAAAACTTCAGATTCTTAAGTGCCAGCAGACCTTTAATGGTGCTGGGAACCAGCCAAGACTGTGAGTTATATTTCTTTTGAAAGAATCCTGTATAATGAAGTACACTGAAAAACTATGCCGAGAGACTGACAGCAGTGTTTATTTTATTCATGGCACTACATTTATTCAGGGAACAGGCAGGGGGAAGAAAGCCCTGAGCTGAGAAAAAAAGGTGGTGTCTTCTAATAACACCATGAAAACACACAGGCCTAGAGCAGAAGGCCAGGAAACACTGGTTCCCTCTGCCTGGGCAGGGGATGCTGTCCCTGCAACACGCAGGAGTTCTACAGCAGGAGATGGAGCACAGGGTACAACAGGCCTTTGCAGGGAAAGAGCTGATCTTTCTTTTTTGAGGAGGTGGGAAACTGAGGGGAGGAAGAAAAAAACTGTGTAAACCATGTTTTATAAGCAAAGTTTTAAAGGTCCCTTAACAGACTTTAAAAAAAAGATGAAGTTCACTCACTACATTCTTTCTTTCCACGGCCGAAACGGGCCAGCGAAAACAACTGACCTCAACTGTTTGAGTCCTGTGTGTGTTGTTACACAACCCAGCCAATGCCCTGCACTGCTGCAGGAGCTGCACATGTTAGAGAAGGCCATTTTATAATTACCCTCCTGAATTTGTTTTCCTTACAGCTAAACTGCAGCTCATTGCTACCATCAGCCAGCGGAACAGCAGTTCCAGGAACGCTCCGTTTTTCAGCACTTCATTTCTCTGGACGACAGAACTTTGTATTCAGCTAATTTGGCTCATTCCCTCACAGAGTATTTCTGTAGTTACACGTGTCTTCTACATGCAAGGGCTTTTTTTTTCTTTTCTTTTTTTTTTTTTCTAAAACAGGAAAAATAATTTCAAGTCTTTCATCCGCTGCTATAAACCCAAGGCAGGCACATGGCCCCAGCTCTCCAAAGCCATCCGCAGCGGAACTAATAAATCCTGATTCCTTGCAGAATTCTGCCTTCTCTTCCCACCTTCCCAGCAACCCCCTCCCACTGAGCCCACTGCCCCAGCACCCTCCCCAGGGTCCCTTTCCCAGGCTTAGCTCCTATTTATGTCCTCCAACTACTGCTCGAGCAAAAGGAAGCAGTTGCTGCGCCAGGTTCCATATGTGCAGCCCACAGATCTGCGTTTGGCCTGTCTCGCTCAGGAACTGGCCAAACTTCCTTGGCAATCCCCACCTAAAGCAGAGGAAATCTTTGGATTTATCGTCTCCACCAAGCCACTCATTTTCATGCAACTGGGATTAACTCAGCTGTCTGGGAGATCTTTCTCATCACTGCAGTTGGCCAAAAGATTGCAGTTATTTCTGAGAAGGAAGTAGAGCATGAATGCAAAAGCAGTGGAAACCATGCAAAAAATACGTCAGATGTGACAGCATTCTCTTAATAGATGTGTTGTACTTCTGTTCAGCTAAAAGGTGACTTGGAGAGACCCTGACAGGCTTTTGCTAAGCTGTATTTCAGAACCTGCCAACTTCTCTGGCAGTTTCTCAGCCCAGCAAATCAGCATTGTAAGACACTGGTCAGAACATCCTAATACAGCTAATTATAGTCTCCTCCTGACACTCTAGTATTGTCTCGGGGCACGTGTGCTTTCCCCAGGAAAATAAGCCTGTGTGCAACAATTCAAGTTTACCAGATAACAAATTCCCTTATGAACTCAGCAGCCCTAATCTCTCACATGGATCAAAGGCTGATATTCTGTTTGCTTGTTCCCAAACCAGTCCATTACAACAGGAACTACCAATTCTTACCAAAGTAAAGCCCAGTCTCCATCACTTCCTTACTCACCTGAGCTACACGGCTGCAATTCTGGGTTTGGTTGGAAGTGCCAGAGCTCTCCCCAGAGGCCCCTTTCCCTTGTCTGGGATTCAGGAGATTTTCTCTGCAGTCGGTGACTGATCTTTCATAAAATGGAATCTTTTCCTACTGAACTCTGAGAACATCTGAAAATTTTGAACTCTTCATTTCTAATAATCTGATAATCTTCAAAGCATCCTCAGTATCCCAAGTCAGTCCTGGATAATCATTTTCCTCATCTGGAAAAGAGAGATTTTAATTTATTAGGGCAAGACAAGAATTGCTCCTGTCCCATGGGCCATGCAGGGCCAGCACTGCCCTCCAGCCCCTTCCACTGAGCCATCAGCACAGGGTGGGTCTGGCCTCAGCAGCCCCCTCCATCCATGATCTTTTTCCCTCTGTTCTGTCAATTCCCTCAATTCTAATGCTGTCATTCCATTCCCTCTCTGGGTTTTGGAACGCTGGCAGACTGGTGAGTGCCAGACTCCTACAATCACATTTCCTTCCCTCAAGAACTTCAATATTTTATTGCACATTCTTGCAAATACTCATGCAAGACTATTTCTAGCACCTTCTAGTTGCAACCACCTTTCTGGCATATTTTGAGGGATTTTTTTTGGTTTTAAGCGTTAAGCGTCTCTGAGGCAAATCTGACATTTTTACGTGTCCCATAAAGCTACACCGAGTGTTCCACACAAACAAGGACCAACAGTTTCAGGAGGGAATGCTCATACTGAAAATTCACACTTCTAAGAGGCAGCTTGTGCTGATCACGCAGGTTTCTTGTGGGCAGATACAACTGTTTTCTTTCAGTGCTGGACTTTGCTATTTCAGGGTCTCAGTTTAATGAGACCGAAGTGTTTTGCTAAGGAGGATGAGTTATGAGGAAGACCAAACTCCTCCCTCTTAAGCAATTGTAAATCCGAAATTAAGAGGCTCCGATTGAGGAAGCGTGGAGAAAGGAGAGATAACAGCCCTTTATGAAAGGATATGTGTGTATTGGCAGAGCAATGAAAGAACACAAAAGCAACCAAACAATCCTGGACCACAAAATTCCCTCCAAAACGAGTTCAGGACTTTCCGCCTTTCGGCGCAATTCCACCCTGGGGCCGCAGGGGGCGCCGTGGGGCAGGCCCGCCGTGTGCCCGGCAGGGGGCGCTGTCGGGCCCCGGTGCCGGCAGGACCGACCGGCGGGAAGGGAAGAGCGAAAGGGCAAATCCCTCCTATGGACCCGCTGCTGGCTGGCCCTGGCCGGGATTGGCCCCCTTCGTCCGTGGGTACAAGCTGCTGCCAACACGGGAACGGAGGAGGGCAGGGGCGGCCTCTTCCCTCAGAGGTTCCGCCGCAGATGGCCCGGGCGTCTCTGAGGGAACCCGAGGCAGGTCCGGGCCGCGGGCACGGGAGGATGGAGCCACACCGGGGCCAAAGGCAGCCAGAAGACCTGGCTGAAAACAAAATGAATTCTGGAGCTCCCCCTCCACACACGCCCCCCTTCCCGGAGTGAGGGCAGAAGTGAGCGAGGATGTCGTTTCCTGAGGAGAAAAAACTCCCCTCCCCTCCCCAGTCTCTGAGGCCCATTAGCTCAGGATGTGGGACTGCTGCCTAGTTCTCTTGTGGCTCTGAATCCCCCTCCCTCGTTCAACACATCTCTCTTTCACAGTGGTGCGGGGGGAAAAAAGAAATCCAAGCTTGTTTTTTTAGAACAAGTAAACCTACAACATTCAGCTTCTGTTTCGAAGGACAAACCAATGTCAATTGACACAACACAAAATTAGGAGGGAAAACAGCTTAAGCCATATTAACAAAATTCTTGGAGCTGAATGAAACTGCTTTTTCTTTGGGAAAAAATTCAGCTTTCACTCTGAAAGGTACTTAGCTGAAAAAAATAACCTGCCAACCAAGAACTGCCTGGGGAAGCTGACAAGCAATGCTACAGCTTCTCCCAAAGGCACATCCAACAGCCTCACTCCAGGCACTGATCCCACGCCTGCCACCTTCGGGGCTTGGAATATGTTTTGCTGAAGGTTTCTGGAGCTGAAATGATTGTAATTAAGCATTAGGGAAAGGGGACTGAGGGATCTTTTTCTTCAGATAAAAAGTTATTACTCGCAGTGTTGAATGTGCCACACAAAGTCTGCAAACAAAGGGAACAGAGAACAGGAACTGCTTCCCTCAGTTCTGACATCTCACAGAACTCCTGGTGTCAGTACCAGGGTGGTTCCAACACAACCCTCCAGGAACTGAGTCTGTGGCTCTGAACCCCAGAACAGAACAGTGATTCCACAGCCCTTTCAGAGGCAGCAGTGCCACTTCTCAGCTCACAGCTTGGGCATCAGTCCTTTCTAACCATGTCAGCACCAGGGACTTGGCACAAGAAAAGTCTGTGGTGCCAACACTACCAGCCTTTTTATTCTTTCAAAGCAGAATTAGGTGCCCTATTGAGATTTTTGGAGATGTGCATGACTTCAAAGCACCCAAACAGACCATTGTACTACCACTTGTAAAGAGCTTCACTGGAGAAAGTTCACTTCCTTGAGCTGTTTTAAACCTCTGGGTTTCTCTGCTGTCAGTGTGCGAGGCAGAGCTTGGTTCCTTTCACTCTTGCAGAGCGCAGGAATCACACCCTCTCCTGCAGCTCCCATTCCACGGACTGCTGGTTACAAACTCCCTCCGTGGGCTGCAGAGATCTCGGGTGTTTGTGGAACCAGAGCCCCGTGGTGGCCCAAACCAGCAGTCTGGACTGTTGGCTTTTATAATGATTTGTGCTGGTGTGACCCTCTCCACGCCTCCTAAGTGTGAGATAATTCATAATTACACAGGCTGTAGGAGATCAGACTGGATTTTTATGTCAGTGCTTCCTTGAAGGGGAAAATGGATTCCAGCAAAACAGTGCTTTTGGAATTAAACTGCCTCTGTCCTATGAATATATTATTTTTAAATTCAAAAGAGCAAATAACAGACAAGTTTGGGTTTGGCACTAAATACTCCATTCAGCTCTACACACAGACCCAGAGAGAGTCTTGTTCAGGTCATCAGTAACAACCCAATAATCTACAGCCTCTCCTGTGGATGTATTTGAACTACAAAGGCTCAGGAACTGATTATTTTATTCACGCAATGGCTCTTACCTGGGAAGTTCATTCTCTAAAAAAACCCTGCCACGCCTGAAAAGCCAGAGGGGTTAACACAACCATTTGGAACAGAGAGTGAAAGATTCTCTCTCATAAGAGCAGCTTAGAGCTTCCAAAAAGATTTTTCCTCACCAAAACCTTATGATCTCTATTATTATTATTTTTTTTAACATTTGGGGACATTTAGCTTTGAAAAAAAAAACCAAATTAAAGTCTAACAGCAGCAAAGTAAACACAGGAGTTGTAAAGGGTGTTCTTCAATTCAATCCACTGTTACACCCTTTCTGAAGGCACTTTCAGCTTCAGCTGAAATTAACATCCCAGATAACTCACTTCATACACTCAAAAACCACTTTCTAAAATCCATCTAAAGGGACTAAAATTAATTCTTCACATTAATAAACTCACTGAAACATAAAACATGATGGCAATTCTAAAGTGGTAGTTGTTTCATGGCCTCAGAAGGATTCCCTTCTAGAGAAATTGTATTTTAGAAACCAAAAGCTTTGTTTTTCAGAGGCAGGGTGACTGAACAAACAGTAATATGTAGGACTTCAACCTATAGAGGGGAATGTGGAAGCAACCAGCTGAAGTAACAGTGAAGTAAATCAAGCAGAATCCTAATTAAATGTCTCCCCTTTCTGAGCTTACTGGGAGAACACCCATCTTGGCTACCGGCAGAGAAAAGGCATTTCTAACACTCAAGCAATTCACTCTTCAGCTCCTCATAATCCTGCAAATTTCAGACCAGTGCTCTGTTTGGGAACAGTATTAGAAGGTTCGCTTTTGAAGCTGGTAAAATATCCAACTGTTTCCCCACTGCCACAAAATCCATTGCTCTGCATCCAAAGCAGTTGTGCTGGCAGAGCTGTGAGGTGTGAGCTGTCAGGACATGTCTCCGCTTCCCTGACACAGGACACATCCTCTCAACTCCAGGGGGTTCCCTGGAGTGACTCCTGCGCTGGCCAGGGCTGGTACCAAACCCCTGCAGAGGAAGCTGTGTCCGAGATGCACAACTGCACGAGCCAACTTCCTGCTCCTGCTCCCAGCCTGCTCCATACACCCGTGTTCTGCTCCCACAGAAACAGCTCCAGAAGGGGGAATCTTAAAAACCACACCAAAGCAGAGCATAAAGCAGTCTGGATTCATGTTTATTGAAGCCAGTAATTAAAGACGTCCTCGTTTTGCCAGCACTAGAAAGCAAAGTTCCACATGACTGCACCTGGTTAAAGCCATACAACTGGACTAAGGTTTGTTCATACATTGGCAGTCCTAATTGTAAGTTGGAAAAAAAAAACCCAATAAACTTAGTATACAGGACAGTGAACTTTCATTTACAGCATGGATATTGTTAAGTTCACGATGTACAGAGCAGTCACTTCCAACGTAGTTAAATTAAATAAAATACGAAATTCTGTTCAGTTTAAACAGGTATTTTTTTTTAAATGCCAATAAAAAAAGTGCAAACTTAAAATCAAGCAGCATAACCACAGCATTTTTATGGAGGGCCAATCTTTAAACTTTTCTATTTGCTTCAAGTTGAATGCTTTCATCTTTTGTTTTCATAGTTTAAACATGAACAGTAGATGCAGTCACTATAATGCATATAAATATAGGCATATAATAGTTTAAACAGTCTACCATACAAGTGTATCTGCAAATAAAATGAAGTTTCACTTGAAAATGTAAAGGCTGTTTGCATTTGGCCTTTGGTTCCAATGCTTGAAGACACCAGAGTAACAACTGTGCAGCTCACCAAAGTCCACAGACCTTGGCAACCACAGGATGCTACATTACTTACAACTCTCTTCGATAAACTAGGAGCATTCACTTGCAATTAGAAACTGGAAATCTGGTTCTCTTTTGTCTTTCTGCAAAGCTGGTAAGCTAAACGTCAACAGTTTTGATCCATTTTAGTATACTTAACACTTTTATGGATTACTTCAATTTTAAGTTTTAGCCATATTGCTAGAAAAGTGCTTATCAGGTTAGATGACATAAAAGGCAGTTTCAGACTGAAGTTTTCAAACTGTCTCCCATTCCAATCACACACTTCTTCCATTTTCCTGTTGAATTGTTGATGGCTTGGTCTCCAATCTCAGTTCTTAGTGTCAGGAGGACAGTGTGTAATCACTTCTGGAGTGGCACCTGTTGCACCAGCAAGTACATCCACATGCCCAGCCCCAGCCTTAGTCTAACTGTTATCTAGCCAGCTGTGTAACTTCAGGTCATACCGTTTATTACAAAAGTAAAAAAAAGGAAAAAAAAAAAAATATAGTATTTTCAACAAAAAAAAACCCTGGCACAAGTAACATACTCATGTTAATGTTTGTAAGAGGCAAGTAAATACTCTTAGCTTCCTAAGTGTTTAGACAGACTTACACGAACAGCCTCTTGATGTCACACAGGATTTGAGGTTAACACCCAGCACTGTGTTAGTGGTCGGTCTAGTTCTGTAGATTTAAGTAACAATATATATTAGGGAAGTTATATCCAGACATTGGATTTAGTACAACAAGTTCATATCAATAAAAAGTAAACTCTGTATAAATCAAATTGTGGTTTTTCCCTTCAGCATTAAGAGCACAGCATATGCTTGGTATTTCTGATTTCTGGTAGTGTGTCCATGTAAAGCAAGCATACTGTGTATAAAATCAAAGTGCCATTTCAGTAACCAGAGCAGTTGGTTTGCTTCGACAGAATGATGGTTTGAGTGACCATGGACAGAGCTCTGTTACAGCAATGGGGACACCCCCAGCCCATCTTTCCAAATGAAATGCTACATGAAAAAAACACAAACCAACTTCTTCAGCATGTCCACCCCTACACATTCATCCTCTTTAGGTTACCTTCACAATTGGAGTTGGCTGCACCTGCAGCACACGTGGTTGAACTAGGGCCTTGAAAGTTGTTTTATTTTTAAAAACCTCCAGAGGTGTAAGGCAGGAATCAAATTTAGCTTGGTAGCTAAGATTTAGTTACAAAAAAAAGTAAGAAAAAAATTACTGAGAGTGTTCTGTAGCACATTTCATTCTGGGAAAATGATCCGTCACCCACCATTCTTCATAGGCTTGCCTCTTGGCATAAAAAAAGGCAGAAGCTATCAGAAAACAGGATTTAAAATTAAATACAAATTGCCAAACTACTGTTTTTAAAATAAAACCAAACAGTGACTGTTTGTACTACAGTGCACAATAAGTTCAAGCACCTTCTAAAGACACATCACACACTGTGCCAGGCACTTGGATCTAAAACAAGTTTAGTTTCTCCCTTTGTCAGCTACACCAGAAAGGGCATCCACACTCTTAAGACTTCTTTAAAAACTAAAACAAGATTTATAACAAGAATAAATTCCCATGGTTCTTAGTGTTTGGCCTGGAATTCTCCAATGTAAAGTAGTCTTCTAAAAACAGTGACTGTTACCCTGTGTGAGACACAGGATTTAACAACATTGCTCCTCTCCAGTCAATCCAACGTTCTGGTTTCTCGCTGTCCCAAATCCTTCTCCCCTTACAGGGTCCATCCCCTACCTAGGCTTCTTTCACCTAATTAATGCTGTTACACCACCACCCCCACCACTCCTAGAATACAATGCATTTGCAAACATACAAGTAGCCAATTCCAGTAACTCTGAAAGAAGGTTTCAGTTCTCTTCCTTGCCTCGTGTGCAGTCAGTAGTACTTTAAAAGGAATTCTCCATTTTGCTTCTCTGTGTTCTTCACAAAAGGAAATGCAGCTGCACCTGCTTTACCTCCAAACCAAAAGAATTGCCCTATATAAACTCTAAATGGTTATCTTATACAGAGGGATTTTATATGCAAACTTCCTGAATGTGCACTTTTGACTGGGACAAGGCAATGATGGAATAAGCTCATTTCCCCTGCCCCAAGAAAACTGATAGCATCTGCCATAGCAGAAAATTCCTGGTCTTATCAGATCACTATACATAGTTATTTGGTCATTTACAGATGCATTTGTGACGTGCTATCAAGCTTCATTCTCTGTTGGAGGAGAGTTTGTTGTTACCATGGGGTCTGGCTTCCGAGTGATCCTGTCCAGCTCCTCCTGAGCATTTGCCAAAACTGTCTTTTGTCCTAAAAAGAAAAAGGACATGGTTAAAGCAGTCAAATTGCAGTTAAATGTTTCAAGCAATAAGTAAAGTTTTCATAAAAACCACTTTTATATGACAAGATATTACTTATTTCTCATTATTTTGGTACCTCCCCAAGACATGGAACAATACAGGGTGTTGCCTGTGTAAGGACTGACAAATACCAAGGTTTAATTCACTTTAAAAAGAGATGAAATGCTGAATTCTACAGCAGTATAAAGCACAGAAATACCTGTGATATGTTTGATAGCAAATAACATTTTAAAAATACCCATAATATTTGGGATTTTCCATAAAACCCAACTGTACACAATTCTACTATTAGCACTGACAGCAAGGACTTTATTTAAACCCAAGTTTTACCCATAAGGTATGTGGAACATCTGCTACAAGAAAACCACCTCTGGTTGCACTTGTACTTGCTGCGCTTTAATTATTAAACAACTAACAGGAAGAACTCTTCTATCTGCAGACATTTCCCCTAAAAAAGGGGACATGAATTGCATATTCATGTAGTATCTCCAAGCAGTCATTTCAAAGGACTCCTTCAATTGGAAACAGACACTCTGAAGCATTTCATGGAAAGGCATATCTTACATTTTTATATCAGACTCCAAACTTCTGAACAATTCCCTAACTGAGCCATCAGCTTCCTTCTAGCATTCTGAAAATTATAAAGCCACAGACAAATTCATCACTGAAATTGGAACAATAGATCCTAATGTGTGGAGCATACAAGGATTTAAGATTAAAAAACTATATTTTTAGACAAAAAGTAGATTATATAACCATCTACAGCTTCCTTACATAGCCAAAGAATTTAACAAGCATCTGTTTTCCAGCTCAAATGTGTGTGAAATATTAGGTGGATTTTTTCCAGGGTACATGCTGAAAACATTAAGAAGGCAAGATTTTTGCTAGAGATTTAAGTGTTTTTTTCCAAAGTACAAAGACATAACCAAGTTAAAAGGGTACCTTTTTTCACTGTGAAGGGTTTAGACTTAAGCACTACTCATAAGCCATAGCACTCTTAACAGCACCTATTCAAAGTAGGAGCATTTCAGCAGAATTTAGGAATTAGTGCATCAACTATAACAGAACTTAAAATACAAAACACTTTCATGGCAACTAACGGTACCTTGGAGTTAAAAAATCCCAAACCCTAAGACAATACAATCCACCCAAAATTCTTGCTTAAACAGAAGTAGATCTAAAAAACTGGAGGGCTTTTTTTATGCTGGATGAACTGGATCCTGAAGCCTCCAAAATAGCACCAGGCAGCTGTGTCCTGAAATACCTCAGACTGGGCAGGAAGAGCATTGCCAAGCTGTTCAGTGAGATGTGGGATAACCCACCCAGCCCTTTACCACCACTGAACACAAGGAGCTGTTTGTAAGCAAATAAGAATTCCTCTCAGTTATGGATCAGTGATAGTGGCTTCCAGGTTCCCCACACATCTGCCAAGGCTGGGGAAGGCCTGGGGCAGTCAGATGTGTCCTGTGCAGTTACATTCGTTTCCTGTGCTAGGTCAGAGTGACAGCAGAGAAGGCCAGTCCTTTACAGGAGTGCAGGGGGAAGACAACCTTGGAATTTGCAAGAATCTTCTTGTGAATATAAATGAAAACTTATTAAGTCTAGAATTCCATGTGAAGCAAAATAATCCACCACAGAAACTACCAGTTGAAGTTCTTTGAAATATCACAGTCTAGACATCAAAGAGAGACAGGCCAGAAATATAAAGGCAAACAAGACACTTGAGGAATTACACAGCATGAAAAATGGACATGACACTGCAGCATCTGCCCAGATGAGAGAGTTCTCTCACGTAAGAATTAACAGAGCAGAGACCAATCCATCATTAGGCTGACTGGGATCCACTGAGATCCACAATGTCTCTCATCCTGTGACACAATCTCAGTATTTCACCCTCAGGATATTCATAGCTATGAGAGAAACAAATGGTCTCTTTAAAGCTAAATTTTTGTCATCAACTGTCATCAACTTTCAGAAAACCTAGGGCTCTTTGAACAGTTCAGACATCTAAAATGCCTACAAAGACAATTCTAGCACATTTGTTCACACAGAGGGTGCTGCTGTAAAGTAAGGCTTTCTCCAGGATATTCTCCTCAGCTCCTCCACAAGTCATGACCAGCTACCTCATAAACCCACCGGGAGCTTTCAGATCCCAACACTAGGAGCCCTTACCTCCTCAGGAAAGTTTAGTCTCACACTGGTTACACATGAGGTGTGAGCACAGCAGCTGAGAGGGAACAGGCACGTTCGGGAGCGAAAGCTTTTGTCCTGTTCCCAAAGTCAGCAATGAGCGGGAGCTGCCAACGATGCAGCCAAGAAAAGCCAACTGAGACCTTGAGATCACTCAAAGTCCTTCCACCCCAGAAAGAGAACTGCTGCACCAGTTATATCTACAAGGAGATACTCCTGGAGTGCTGCATGCAATGTGCTAATCTCATGTTCAAGGGAACATCAGCCAGTGATGGGAACTAAGGAAGAACAAGCTCGTAAGGAAAACAGCTCAGCCTCTAGCAGAGAACTAACTTGTCTAATTTAGTCTAACAAACCCAAGACAGTTAAGACAGGATGGATGATTGCTGTCTCTAGATGTTTCAGGAGATAAATGATCTATTTAAATTAGAAGTTAATGCTGAAACAGGGGAAAAGAAAGTAAATAAAAAGGGCACACAAAGCCATTTGTTATCTTTAAAAACTCCTGGAAGGCACATGATGTTCTAGAAGACTGAAAGACAAAAGAGTAAAGCCCAAGACAGACTAGTTAGTTTTTATTCTAGTGATTTTCCTCGAAATTGCAATTAAGTTTTAGGTGCTTACAAACAGCACAACAATCAACATGGATCTATTACCAACAAGTTCTGTCAAGCCACCCAAGTTTTTTTCTATGACAGGTAACAGGTCCTGTGGAGAAGGGAGAAGTGGTTGATATCACATCTCACATTACCTTCACATAAATAAACTAGATAAAAACAGTCTTGGTATTTCAGAGAAATAATGTATTTTAATTCCTAAAATTACCCATTAGTTATCCACAGTACTGGTCAATACTTTTATTATCAATTTACCCTGTCCCACTGCTGAAGATACCAGATACCAGGTAAGCAGCCTGAAGGAACAACAAAGGATTTTGAAAGACAGGATTGGAGGAAAAAAGTTATTTATATAAATCATGAAAGTCGTGCATAATGACAGAACGACAAACAATGATTAAGGAAACATACAACCCTTTGAAACACTGAGGTAATTGGAAACAGACTGGAAAGGACTTTTGAGACAGACTGCCCAGGAGGCAGAAAATGTACTGAAGTGGCTGAATTGTTATAAGAAGTCCTGATCAGTATGACACAGATGACAAAGCCCAGTGTCACGCACAGGTCTGAGCAGGAGCACAGGCTGCAGCACAGATGAGCTGCCCCTACCCAGGCAGACAAAGCCCTGTCTGACACACCACCCTCATCTCTGAGCACCAAAACAAAGGGCACCTGAGCACAGGCCAGGGAGAACAGTCAGAGCCATAAAAACATGTCCTGTACACAAGTCTGGTTTTGTAGCCCAAAGTCACAGGGGGAACAGCTCTCAACTGCTGCAAAGCCAAAGGGGACACACTGATCTCCAGCTCCACTCCAACAACACCAACAGCACTGGGAGTAAGAAACACTGATTGTACAAGAGAAAAAAAAAAGCTATCAAGTATTGGAATAAGCTGCCTGGAGACATGACATTACTGCTTTTATTTCAGAGTTTGTTTGCTTTTTAATCACTAGTCAGGCACTCCCCAGCATCTGATTTTGCTTCAGATAAAAAACATGGGTGAAATAATACACAACATTTCTAATTCTATTTCTGTGAACAAAGTTAATTTGACACTGGGGTCAGTAGCAACACAAGGCTGCCTTTGAAGAAGCAGGGGACACCTTTCAGTGTTTAACTGAAGAGGGCACTCTGGATTAGGAAAGAATTAATGAAGTATTTTTATAACGCAGATACAATAATACTATGTATATAATAGATAATACAAAAATTTTATTGTTATCTTGAAATTTATTTATTATAATAAAGACAAAATTTCAGAATTCATCATGCTAAAAAAAACCCCACACACACAACCTCCCCTCACCACCACCTGACTGGCTCAAAGTCAAATTCTAGCCATCTTTGAGCTTCCAAAGCATGGAATGTCATATACAACCCTTCCCAATTAAATTAAAAAAAGAGAAATCCTTATTTCCCCTCTGAACGAATAGTTTCAGCTCCAATACCCACAGCCCAACTGCTCTGAGTCTCTGACTGCCACACCAGCAGTGTCACCATCACATATTTTTCATTTCCAGTTCAGAATAGATGGGCCTTACAACTCCCTCCCAGCAGGAGGAACTGTGGGCTTGGCACCACCAGGACAGTTCACAGGATTTCCCCAGTCTGGGGTCTATCAATAATTCAGCAGTGACAGAATTCTGGAAGGAAAGCCCCTGAACGCTCCCTGTGATGGCAACACCAGCACTGAGAAGAAACAGTTAAATAATCAAAGTAGGACATCTCTAATTTCAGGTGGAACCACCGTGTATTTGACCCCACTGAGGTCTGCAGAGGTACCAAGTGTGCTGACAGGTTTCTTTTATATTTCCCTGAACTGTGCAATTACTTATCCCCACACATCTCATCCAGTGCAGTCCCAGGCATGCACACAGAATGAATCCACCTGATCAGTGCTGTCAGCTGTGCCAGATCACAACCAACACTGAATAATTAATGAGAGAATAACTTCAAGCTGTTATAAGAATTCATTTCAACTTGAACTCTGGAGACATTTCAGTAGTTTCACTGCTAACTCCAGTCCAAATCCAATAAACTGCATCTCCTTCAAGCAACAGCAAAGTGTCAAGAAAGGCAGGAATTCTATAGTTGAAAACAAAATTATCACTTTCTGAGTATGACCAAGACTCAAATGTTATTGATATCCCAGCAGCACAACTTCACTCAAAGAATCGAATTACAACAGGCTGAACAGAAGCCCTGGAGTTGTGACGTTGCAATAGTTTAGTTCTTTTTTAAGGACTGCACATTCTGGCACTGTCATCTGTCAAGGTCTGTCACTTGACTGAGCAATGTAAAAAGTACACCCAGCTAGAGCAATGTGGGCCAAATAAAATATTAAAAATCTGCAAAACAAGCTGCAATAAGAAGTCCAATACCTGATTTCTTGGCTGTGCTTTGCACTCCTCCAGCACCAGGACTTCCAGGAGAGCCAGTCTTTTTGCTCAAGAGACTGTTAAAGAAACTAGCCAAGACACCTTCACTTGCAGCATTATCTAAATAAAAAACAAATATATTTGTATCACAGAGAGCACTTAGAGCTGGTAAATGACAGCACTTATTTTTATATACATATATACAACTCTCTTATTAACAGAGAGGGTTTGGAGAAACAGTTTTCACTGTGGATTCCAGGATAAGTGATATGAAGTATAAACTGTGTATAAAAGTGTAGTTTAATGCAGTCTCCACTCTAATAATGCAGCTAATGCATAATCAATGTACTTCATCAACTGAAGGAAATCACAATATATTTGATCTCTGACTGCTTGGCAGGAACAGGACCCTAACTCAAGTCATATAAATGACAAGACAAGAAAAAAAACATCAAACCTGAATTATGTCATAAATTAATTTCTGTTATTAACTAACTATGCCATTAGTGAATAAACTCAGACATCTTTCTACAAAATCAGATTCTTTTTTAAGGGAAGTAACACATGCTTAAAACAGTAAAATGCTTCTTCATACTTTTAATATTTGGATCTGGTTTCTTAACTGATGTTATTGGTGAGGCACTGGGGACATTGGCGGGACCAGCTCTGCCTTGAGTTCTTGGGGATCCTGCAGGGCCTCTTGCAGGAGATTCCTTAAAAAAAGTCCAAATCACGCAGATTAGGGAACTTCAATGGACTAGTTATATGAAGCAAATGTAACACTACATACAAGTGACTTTTTCAATTTTTATATTAGCACTGCAGTGCTGCACGCTGGAGAAAAAAACAAACAGCCAAAACACCAGTAATGCTGGGGCTGTGCCTCACTAAAAGAAAGGCTGGAGGAATCACTGTAGGAATATTTCATTTATCATCAGATATTTCTACGTTTCCACAGTGAATTAGAATGAAGCAATTTATAAGCAACGTTTTAAACTACTGCCTTATTTGCTTTCAGCAGTTTGGAGAGATTATGTAGGTTACAGTTAAATTTTAAAAAATGAACCTCTACAGGTTAGAATCATTCCCTTTTCCCTAGAAGGAAACCAAACACCTCCTACTCTTTTCCTTGGATCTACTTACTGATGCTCTTGTAGGCGTTGCTGGCTGTTTGGCAAGGAATGACTGCAGAAACAACATAACAAGAGTATTAAATACATTTTAGAAAACAGAAAGGAATAAAATTGATTTTTCTTCCTGATATTGACGGGATTCCTCTTTGAGATTTATATGCTTCCCAACTCCATCTCTAAAGGAGTGAGCTACAATGAATAAACAAGCTTTGGTCCTTTGTCACGTACAGCCAGTCCAGAACACTAAGCCAGAGTCACAGACACCCCAGTCTGTAACCTCCAGGATATTTATAATCAAGAGGGAACTATTAGTAGGTGTTTAAACAATAGAGCAGTAAAGAAAGAAACAAGTTACTGCATAACTAAATTTGACACCTTGAAGTCTTTCAAGCTTCTGCCTGGAAGAAAACTGCAGTGTTCAGATGTTGGGTTTTAAAAGTATCTAGGGTGTACAGATCAATACAACTATGTGGTGAGATTCCAAACTGTCTTCTTCCCCTCCAACAGGTAAATTATTCTGTTCTCAGCATATCTTCCTTTCACTTTGCCAAGATAAGTGGCCATAATTTTTACTGTGAAAATACAGTCTGACTTCACAGTGACACCTGAATTTGCACAGCTGAAAAACAGCTACCCAGTGATTTAAAGGAGGGGTGAAAAACTGGAGGTAATAACCACAGAGAACTTGAAGTGAAATCTTATACAGTAAGGACTTATGTTCATTCTTTGATTCTTACCTGCTGCTTCATAAGAAACACTTGCTCATCTTCTGCTGCCAGCTCTTTGTCATGGACTAACTGTTGACCAAAACATTTTGTTATTAGAAGTGAAAACTGAAATTACTGTAACTTTTTTTTATGTTTTTGTGATCAAAAAGGAAGGGAGAGAGACAAATCTTTGAGACCATTCTTTCCTTTTTTTTAACCCTTCTTTCACATTTAAAAGAATAATATTAAAGAAATTGTAATTAAAAAAAAAGTAAGATAACAAATATTAGAGCAGACTAACATTGCTGCCAGCCTGTGGGCAGAAAGATCCCAGAAAGATGAGCACTTGGTAAGAAGCCACAGCAGCATCTCTTCCAAGACCTGAGATTGCTTTGCTTTGCCTTCACACTGTAACCTCAGTGCCCTGTGTGGACAGGTGTAAATTGCTGAAGTCCTAAATTGGCCATTTTCTAGAAGTGTTACTGCCCCACACATGCAAAAATTGTATAACTTGAAATATAATATTTCTGGACTGCCTTTCATTCAATAAGGTGAATTTGATTGCAGTATTTTAAATAACTAGGTAATGAAAGCCTGATGTTTCACACATTTGGATTTATAAAAAAAGTTGCATTTATATTTGGAGTTCTTCAATGATAACAGTCATTAGCAGGCATTCATTATTTGTTGGGGGGCAGGGAAGAGTTCACCCCTTCTTACCTTTCTTACAGGAGGTTTTACAATGAAGTCCTCATATGCATCTTCTGGTTTTACTGTTGTGAAGTTTTCATGCAAAATGGCAATTTTCTTCTCATTGTCCCAGCCAGCAGGTCTACAAAAAGGAGGAAAGCTTTGCCTTTTCAGTCACAACAAGCTCTTCTACAGAGACCATTTATTCGCTGCCCCCTACTTAAATAAGGCCACTTTCTTACAGGCCAGTCCTAATTCTCAGCTAAATTGCAAAGATACAACGCCCTGAGTTAAGTAACCCAAGGAACATGCACTACATTTTTCTTTCAACTGGGCATTTCACAAGACTCACACATCAAGCTTTTAAACAGCACAAACCATTCAAGTTATTTTGATACACATGTCACATGAAGCCTTATGAAACCAGTGTGAAGTCAAGTTGCCTGAACAAGCGACTTACATAAAAACTGCATCCTTTTCTACCACTAAGGCAGGTGTGGTAAACTGGAAACCGTATGTTTTATGTACAATGTACTTATACAGCAGGTCAAGGTTCTTTTCCTCCTTAACTGATGTATAAATCAAGGCAGCCCCATCTGAGTAGCTATTTAAGGAAAGTTATGCAGGATATAGTTATTAAATTATAGTAATAATTTCAAAACAAGATTTTTTACTTATATATACTAGATTTAGTTTGGAGAAGTAGTTCAAGGCAAAACCTGGAGCCACTTAATATTCAGGGAGAGGAAGGGGATGTAACAGGACAAGACTAACGATGTTTTTCCTTGACATGCACAACAGCCATCCATCCTCCCAGGCACTTAACTTGGAAAGTCAAACACTTGAGAGACTGCTGAGATCTCAGGTTTACATGGGAATTGCAAATTTGAGGGGAAACCCAAGCAAAGCCACCTCACAAAACGTAAGACAAAGGAACAAAACCTCCAAATCCCACGCACAATTTAAAAACTAGAAATAATTTTACACATCTCTCGATATTCTCAAAACAACACATGCTACACACACATCTTGGAGTGCAATTTCTTGCCTTAACTTTTTCCGCAATTTAACATTAAAACATATTTTCTTGCTGCCAAATGACAGTAAATCTCTTGGGCACAGGAAGGATACACTGTAAGCAGAATCTCCGGATGTGTGACTGGATGAAGTCAAAGTGTTCTTCCCTGTAATCGTGCTCCTTCTCTAGTACACTCACTGCATCACACTGGGAGGGAGGAAAACAAACCCAAAAGAAACAATCATTTCATCCCAGCCATCTTAAAATATCACCTTTAATATTACACCCCCATCACACTTACTTTGAGCCTTTGGTTTTAGAATGCCACCAATAAATGAAAAGATAAAATAAACCACATGCTACTGATCCAGAATGCGTTCTGCATGTCTGCAGAAAGCATTGCCTTCTGAAAGAAAAGGAATCAAACCCTTCCATAGGAGCCAACAGCAGCAGGAACTCACTTTTGTACACACCACCAGCACAGGAATCCCCAGGTTGTGTGTCAGCACATTTTCTCCAAGGGGCAAAGAAACGTGTTCATCCTCCTGGCCAGAAGAAGGGCCTCTCCTCTGTGGTGAGCCCTGGTAGCCTTCTTCAGGTTCTACATACTCTTGAAACTCCTTTATGACTATAAAGACAGAGATCTTAGGGTACAACAAAGGCGGGAGTTCTTTATAAACCATAATTAATCCGTGACTAACTAGAAACCTCAATATTTTTTTATGTCTATGCTACGTGAGAACTGAATGCATGTTAAGCCCTGTTGCCCCTTCAAACACAACAATCCTCCTCCATCAAAACTGACAGCAAACTAAATCAGGTGGAATTTGGAGCCATTACAAATAACCAAAATGAGCTGTAAGAGCTGCAGTAGGTACAAATGCACATTCCCCGACGTTTCATTATAGGGAGCTGACACAAGAAAACATAAATGTAGTTTAGCAACACAGCCTCTGCTCAGTGCAATTTGTACCTGTTTTGGCAGCAGGAGTAGTGAAAATGTAAATGTACCCAGAGAAGTTTAGCAAGTGTAAAACCTCAGGGAAGTTTCTAATACAAACCTTGCAAAATGAAGTCACTGTACCTTTTCAAAATAGGAACCATTCCTGCAATAGATGGGGGTGTGGAAGGAAGAGCAAATCAGAAAAACACTCCTGTTCAAAACTGTACAATCTACAGTTTTTAGTTGAAATATAAATCAAAATTGTGTGATTCTTGCGGAAAAGAAGAGAGCTGTAGTCCAGAGAAAAGCTTAAAAACCGCAAACTAAATATAGACCACAAGACTACCAATTCAACATAACCCAGTGTCCGAAGAAATCAAAATCAGTGGCCTGCAGTTGATTTTAAAGGTGGGGAGGCAGTGCCTTCTGGTGGACAGGGAACCGCAGTGCTCAGAGAAATGCCTCCCTCCAGGACTGCTTCACCTCAGCAGTGGCAAATCACAATTGCACTACACATTCTGCACATTCCAGGTGTGTACTGGCTATCTCACCAACAGCAAATTCATTCCAGCACACTTTAGTAGAAAAGGGGTTTTTTAAGTACTTACTTTTATTAACTTTACTATTATTCAGACTCTTTCTAGCTCAGAGCAGAAAAAAAACTATTGAAGAGAAGTATATCACAGCAGTTTAAAAAAGTCACCATTATCACTCCCACAGTGGCTCAGACAAGCCCCTCTGACTTAATAACATGTCAAAGAATACTTGTCAATCCTGCTCTCAATTTCCTACAGCACTGTAATCAGACAATATTAATTTCCTAGGTTTTGTTCATATCAAAGCAAAAAAATCTTTTCTTTACTCAGATACTTAGTAACACAAACCCCTTCAAATTTGGGAAATAAAGACCTCTCCTGAAAACAGTAAGACTTGACAACATAATACAAAGATGCCCCGAGAATTTTACTAATTTAAACAGTAGAAACATCAGAAGTCTGATGGCAAATCCACAGGGATTTCTGCTGAATGGCAATGAAACCACAGTCCTAGGAAGCCAAGACTCCCAACCCTTCCCTCTCCCTAAGACAGGGGTACCAAACCACATCCACACCCGAGCAGCCACCAAGGCCACCCCTCACGCCGGGTGATCCACACATGGAGGGGGAAGAACCTTCCCCGTGGAGCTGAAGTGTTGTGTGGATTGCTAATAACACCTATGGAGCGGCACTGATCCCCCCAGAGCCTGAGAAATGGAACCCAGCTCAGCTTTAGTTAACAAGGGCATCTGCTGATGCTCTCAACAAATACCTACCCGAGGGAAAAGGTAAAAGCCACAGTAAGAACCTCCAACTACTGCACCTTAAACACAGAGAAACCACTGTAATCCAGAAACAAGTGGAAGTGGCTGTAAGCAACAGGCCTTTAAACACTTCAAGACTTTCATTCAACCCCCATTCCCATTCAAAACTTAGTCTTAAGTCCAAGTAAGCCTGCACCACCAGTGCTGTCAAACAAACTGCACTCTAAGCAGTCAATAAGCAGCTCACTGCAGCTGAAGTGTTTCTCTGACACTCAGCAATTTAATACTTTATCCAGACCTCCCATAGATATTTCTCACTTGATCTCCACCCTCAAGCTTTTAATGGACAAAGTTCCTTGTGTGCCTAAAGAACTCCTACAATTATTTCTTTTTCCTTTTTTTTTCTAGCAGGCTATGAAGATTTGCTCCTCCACATAATGCATACTAAGGAATCACATTCTGTGTGGTATGGAAAGTAACTCTTTATTAAGAAGTAGGAGAAAGTGACTTTGGCTTAAGGTTTCTGAACAGGAAATACACATAAGATGATGCCCATAAAATAGGAAGCCAGAAAAGCAACTGTTCATCTGACAAATCAGTAACATTTTGCTCCATATCAGCACTAGGAACAGCCTATTACATTGAAAACAGTATCCCCAGGTGACGGCATTCCACTGAAATCACACTGACTGATCTACCAAACTTGTGCCTTATCCAGGTTTTTAGAGTTCTAGAGCTTTGCATTTAGCACAGCAAATGAAAGCAAGGTTCCAGCCCTGTTTTGTTCTCCTGTTACTGCTTATTTACCCAAGGTGCTGCAAGGTGGCTCCACCAGAACAGCTGAACACTCATGACATGCAATCACTGGAACACCAGCAGAAAGCACCCACAAGTACTCTTAGGTTTGATCCAGTAACAACCAGATCCTCAGGCCTGGAGTTCAGTTGCAACAAGGAAATGGAAGGTAAACACTCCAACTTACTTAACTAGGTGGATCCCAAAGGCCCTGAACAGCAGTATAAGAAAAAAGCAGAGTATTTTTCTGAGCCAATCATTCCCTATTTACACTCTATTAAGTTTCACAATCAATTCACACAACATTTAGCTTTTTTGTGCCCTGTCTTCACAGATCTTAAATTTTAGTCTTGTGAAAAGAATTCCTAGACAAAAGATGACAGGCAAACTAAGTTTCTTTTAGCTTAGGAAATCTTTCAGCTGTATGGCAGACCAAAAAAAGGTAGACAGTCTGAAACTAAGTAGTATCCCCTTCAAGCTAAATTAATTTTCAGAAAAATAAGTTATTGTGTTTCAATTCTTTAGCTTCAAATGCTCCAGAGGACATCAGTATAATTGCCATTTTACAGGTACACCTCCTTCGTGCATTTCTGGATTCTTGACAGTTGTCTTTTCTGCTTTGCTGTCTCAAATAGGAAGGCAAAATTCACATCTTCCTTAATTACTGAAATGTGTGTTATTGAAATAATGATTTATCATAACTGAGCTTGAAATACATTAGAATATTTGGAATTATGTATGTGAACTCACATTAACTTTTAGCAAGGAATTTCCAGAGCAGTTCAGTGACAGGAGTGCAGACAGACTCTTGGTATATCCTGAACAATTCCATTTCTTTAAGGCAGCCTGTTGTTCCCACTTGTGTGTCCTGTTCCCGTTCTGGAAGCTCTGACTCAAAAGGGAAGTTTCTCATGTTCCAGAAAGCCAAGAGTCAGTATCTCACAGAGCAAACACAGGACCAAGGGCTGGCTGGAGAAAGGCCCCACAACCCCTGAGAGCAAAGCCAAGCAGTCCAAAGTCCAGCTCCATGGAGAGCCAACAGAAGGGTTTCTGGAAGCTCTTCAGACCTTGGCAATGGAGGAGGAACAACCCAGCAGCAGTCTGGGATAATCCTGGAGAGTGTTTCTCCAGGGTCAAGCAGAACTGTGGTGTAAGAGCCAAGGAAAGCTCTGCAGCCACTCAGCTGGGCCACACAGTGTACAGGAGCAGTGTCCTGCACAGTGCCTGGGAACAGGAGCAGGATGGAAGGTTGGGCCCTGAGTGATGCAGGTGCTGACACAGCCCAAAATCAGGGAATGGCAGCAGAGTTCTGCCTGGGGGGAACTCAGAACCCAACCCTGCCTCTGCCTCCACTCCATCAGGGCACAAAGGAAACCAGGGCTTCCTACAGTACTTTAGATATCTCTAAGATGCTACTATTGAAAAGTCTTCCAAGCTCCTCAGACCTGGCACTAAAGTTTTGCCATGGATGTAACTGGCTCCTGCACAGGGTGCACTCTCTTAGTGAAGGCTGAAACACTTCTCAAAACTAAAATTTAAGTGCACAAACTCCACCTTTATCTGGATTTCCATAAGATTTGCTGTCCCAGAAAAGTGCAAGTTGACTTAGCTGTTACACTTTGATACCAGAACTGCCTTTCCATTTCCCATTCCCAAAAAAAAACCCAAAAAAACCAACCCACATAAAAAACCCCTAACTTTTTCCATTCAAAATTGTCCCATTTTACTTTTTTCCCCTAATATAACCTGATGATCAAACCCAGGTGGTTTTAAGTTTAAACTCCAGCTCGTATGCTGTAGGCACAAGGCTTTTGGGAACATAATATTTAACATTCAGAAAGGATCTCAGCTATACAAATCCATCTGAAGGCTCACAGGCCAAACAGATCACAGTGATCCCTAAAGGGAACCTCAGGAATACACCAGATGGTGTTTGCAAGGTTTACCCACCCCAGCACAGAGAGCCAGCTCAGAACAGAAGACCAACCAGCAAGGATCAGTCTGAATCTGTACTTCACCTGAACAGGAATGCACGTTCCTAAGGGCTTTTCCACTGAAGGAATTTATTTTGGAGTAATTCAGGATGAAAACAGAAAAAAATTCAAGAAACATTCACAACTATTTGGGGGGAAAAAAAAGCAGCTGCAGGAAACAATATTGCAGCAATGACTGCTTGCCAGTGCCAGGTTCTGTCCTGCCATGGATATGCCAGGAAAGAAGGTTAATTTATACAACATTCCTAAAGTCACAGGGTAGGAATGGCTGCAGTGAGAGCCAATTAGCAGGACCAGGGTCACAGTCTGAGCTCAGAGATAAACAGGGGCGAAGAGACCTTCTGGAAGACAAGCACAGTGTGGGAATGGCCCTGGCTTGGATACCACAGCAAAGTAAATGCCTCACTCCATTAATGAGTTTTGTCACCATTCTTAAAGAGGAGAATTTGTCATTTTATGGAGTTGGTTTTTTTAAAATTGCCCTTTCTAAAAACTGAATTACCAAAATCTCATTATTGCACGGATATGGACCAATAATTCTCCTGATGTTTTGTCAGCACAGCAAAACTGGAGGAGTTGTTTTAATAGAGTCTATCTGAATCAGAGTTGCAGTCACAACTTCAAAGTCATTCTCAAAACTCTAATCCAAAGAAATCTACCATTACAAGAGAAATCAGCGAGAGCTAATAAAAAAAAAGAACAAGAATACATGAGTGTAAAGACTTACACTTCTGCTCCATGTGTCTCATCTCTTCTGGAGGAATTTTCATCTTATCAATGTGTTCTTGCAAGACACTGGCCCATTTCTGTAAAGACTCCATAACAGTCCAAGGTCTAGACATATCTGCAACAAACACTACGAGGGTGTCCTGCAGGGACTCTGCAGACACTGCAAACTTGAGCAGCCCTTTGTGGTACAAGTCTCCATCCAGGATCCAAACGTTGCAGCGAGTGTGATCTGAAAGGAAAAGGTGCAGCTGTAACTCAGCAGAGGCCAAGGCCTGGCTTTGCTAGTCTAGGCTTAAACAGGGATTGAATTACTGTTAAATGGAAGACCCAGCAGGCTGTTTTTAAGCCAGATCCACATGTACATACCTAGATCATGGTATACAGACACTTTCATTTCTTGGTTCAGAATATTTTCCTTAAGAAAAGTACTTCCTGTTCTTGGGCTTTTCCTAAGGACAGCTGACACAACTGTTTTTAAATCCTGCACAGGAGTCCTGAATTTGAGCTACGCAAGTGAAACCAGAGGACACGTGACACAAACTGTGGGGCTGAAGTGGGACTTGCCCGAGGTGTCCCCCGGACACATGAGCTGGTTTAACACTCTGGAGACATCTCCCAACAGGAATAAGCTGCAAACAAGATACAAGCAATAAGCAGCTTACATTTCTAGCACAGGAGTGGGAGGAGCAAACACAGGATAAACTTAAACCTACCCAACAAGGTTGTGCTCCTGCTCTTAATTCACACTGACTTAACTGGCTACTACTTGCAGGCTCTTCACATGATGAGTACTAGAGAAATTACTTGGGATTTTAGCTTTTGTGTTGCTCCCCCAAGTGTTTTAACAGTGGCTGGACAGTTTTTGTTCAAATGGGATCAGCTGGCATTTTACCCCAAAACAGAACTCTTGGCAAGAACACAAAAACTGAAAATGAAGTTTCATCCAGGAATGATGTATCAGATACCATCAACAACCAATTCTGTCCAAATAAAAAGGAAAAAATAAATTACCTTATCCTCAGAATTTTTTCTCCTGAAAAGGAACATTGTTTCTATCTTCTAGACTCTTCCTAAGTATTCCCTACTGTACTCCAGCTATGCAGAGGGAAGAGTGATTCTCTCTCTTGCACTACACACATATGAATTCTTGAATAGACAGATCTGCAAACCAACCACTGCAGAACCACTGAGTCTTTCAACTTCTCAAAATAAATCCAGTTCCTGTGGCTATCATAACTTAGTTGTAGGAAGCAATCCATCAGGATGCTCCTGGCTCCAAAAAAAAACCTTGATTAAAAAATCTGGAAGGAGAAAAGATTACAGACATATACATAATACCCCTTTAATCAGGTCCTGGGTAAAATTCCTGAACAGTCAAGTTACATCAAGATGCTGCACATGAGCAGTCTTCATTCAGGATTTGTTCTACTCCTACTTAAGTTCTGTTGGGCTGTCTTAAGACATTCCAACATCAGCCATTCCACAAACATGCCACAGCCACACTTGGAGCTTACAGATCTGCTCAGTTCCGCCTGCACACCTCAGAGCCACCCTTCAGGAAACAGCTGGGATAATCATTGTGTACCCAAGAAATGCATGTTCAGCACTGTTCCCCCTTCCTCCCCCCACTTCAGGACACATCCCACTGGTGTTCCACGGGATTCTCACAGCACTGCATGTTCACATCAAAAGCTGTCAAAGATCTCTGAAGATAGAGGGAGGGTCTGGCAAAAGTTTGGAAAACAGAAAGCAAGGTGGGGCAAAATGCGAATTCATTTATACATTTCCCATTACCCAACAGCAATGAAACATCTGGGCAGGACTGTTACACTCTGCATTCTAGAAACACCCCGTGCACATTCCCAACACAGCAACCTGCCAGGGAATAAACACCCGGTGAGCCTTCCACGAGCTAAGGGCTATAAATAGATATGAACTATGTCTGTGCACAACTGTCTCCTTGGACCATGAATGAAACTTTTAAAAACATAACCAACTCAAAGTTTACAGCACTTTAATGGATTCTCCTGTGGGGAGTGCCTGGATTGCAGAAAAGACTGCCACACCTTGGCAAGTAACAAAAATTAATAAATATCCTAATTCACAGCTTCTAAGACACTTTTAAAGCCAGTATCTAAGGGTTTGTTTGCTGAACACCTTTGTCCCACTTGAGACTTTCATTTTTCTTAACACCTGGAATGCAGACTGGAACTGGGACACAGGTGGAACTAGAAAGCATTTGGAACTCTCACTCAAATGAAACCAATCTGCCAGGAAGACTGGAAGCCTGTCACTCACACTAAAATGTACTTGAACAAAAAAGGTAACACGGTATGAAAAGGAAAGGTTTTGCTCCATTCTTACAGGTAATAGGTATATCTTGTGATTGATGTTTGCTAAAATATAAAACATCCTTCAAAAGACAGCACTGGTTGCTCACAGTTTGGCAAGGACTTGATGGCAAAGTCAGCTTTGTCAGCACCACATCGAGTTCCTGATTAGTTATGAATGTCAGCTGGGCCCTTCATAGTGGCCATGACAAGAGACAGCAGAACAGAGCAAACCATTACCAGATGCTGTTGGAAAAGCAGGTGCTACTTATTGCTGCTAAAATACATCTCTAAATCCTGTCCATATCCCATTATCCCTTTCGTCATGAGAAAGATTTGCCAACTTTGATGAATTTTACTGCAGATGGTGGACTGTGAGAACTGCAACTGCACCTGCATTTATTCCAAAGGCACAATTAGATATCCCTTGCCCAAGCTGTGAAGAGAAGCAAAAAAGGAGAAAACTTTCAAAAGAACCACTTTAAAGATGTTGACAAAAAACTCACAGTTTTCCCATTAGAAACCATTGTACCAGCAAGACTTGGCTCAGTGTGAAACACCAGTTCAACTGGAATATGCATATGATATGAGTGAGGCCAGACAGTTCAAACCTGAGGCAGAACTCAAGACTTCTTGATTTTGTTACAAGTAAGAATTCAACAGCACAGTGGCTCAGCTTCCCCAGCACAGTCAGGACAGCTGTGTTGCATTTGCAATCTGAGGCAGCTCAAAAAGTCCTGGGGTGTTTGTAGTTTCCAGCTGACCCACCAGGACACTGCAAAACCAGTCCTTGCAGGCTGGCTCACTGCTCTGCTGCACATCCTCAGTGTAACTCTGCCCCATCACTGCAAGAGATGCTGAAAGCTCCTCTACAGACACAAGACCTTTAAGGGAATTATGCAGAGCTTCTCTTCTACCTCCTACGAGTTCAGATTCTCAGTTCTCAAAAGCAGACTAACCAGCACAGACACAAAACATCTGTTCATCACAAAGACAGGCCTCACTCCCTGAGAAATTCCACTAACCCAGGGCTCTCAGGCTGGGAATACTGCAGGTTAACTTCCCAGCCAGTGCTGTAAGTGCCTTCCTCCAGATGAACTATGGGGTCATGTTTGCAGGAGCTGCCATATGCTCCAGGGATAACGTACCTGGGGATTTAGGACAATGCTCTCTCTCAGGCACCTCCAAACCTCTTCTCAAACACATGCCTTTGGCAGAATTTGGGATGGTGCCCCAGGAAAGAGACTTTTCAGGTAGAGATTCAGTTGCAGACTTGGATTGTAAGTTCCCCTGAGCCTCGGGGGCCAAAGCCCTGCATGTCACACTGAACCAGGAGCACCTGACAGACCTGGAACAGCCGGATGCCAACACAGGGGGCCACGTACATTTGGCCAGCCATGTGACACCCAAAATGAACAAGCAGACTTAAAACACTTTCAGACTTAGGAGCAAAGATAAACTCGCTCCCTATCCCTTCCTGTCTCCAACCTTGCCCAAAACAGGACTACTCTGATCATCAGACCTGCACTGGCCACTGCCCATAAACCAGCAGGTGAAAGGGAAACCCAAAAAGTTACTGCATGAGCCACAGGGGCCCTTCAAGAAAGAAGTGCCTTCTATGCATTAGCTTAAATTCCCTACAAGCTGAAAAGAACCATTTAATCCTTAGGGCAAAAGTAACTGTAAACTAAGATGTGCGTCCAGCAATTGAGAGAAATTCTACTTTAAATGTAGGAGAAGCCAAGTTCAAATATCCCTTAAAGAGGAAGGGGGAAGGGGAGTGATGGGATAAGAAACACAGATTTCCTTGAGATTTCCAAAGGGAGGTGGGAGGTACATAATGACTCAGCACTATGACCAAAATATTTCTCCTGGACAGAATATTATTCTTCACGTCAGAAGAGTGGAAGGCAAAGAGAGCAAACAAATCTCCTACCACCTGGGAAAGAAGTTGAGAAGACCTTCTCATGTCACTACAGAGCTTCAGCTATCAGTGTTGATCTGACAGTCCTGGAAATCCTTATGGTCTGGTCAGGGATAGGCTGGGGGATAATAAAAAGCAGATATCCTCATCCCTCCCCTATCCGGCAGTGAGCTCCTAAATGCCTGTCCTGAGTTTCCTCATGGCTTCCAAGCATTGTGGGTCAATTATACAGGCTTTGTTCCCAAATCTGTATCTGAGCATATGCACATCTGAAGCACACAGATTAAAAACCAAATCCAAACCTGTCCTAGAGAAGGAAGACTGTTATCTCAGCCTGCTGGGAGGTCCTGACCCACTTTGCTATTTATTTTGCTTGCGAGTGACACTAATGAGACAGAAAGGAAAAAGGGATGTATTATTAGATCCTAACACATCCATTAGAAGGATGCATGAAGACCTGAATTCTCCCACTGAGTCTGTAGTCAGTCAAAAAGGTCTCTTTTTTCCCCTGCTAGTGCTGCCTGAGTTCTCATGACAGGCCTCTCCTAATCGCCTCAAATAGTTATCACTTTCAGATAGTCAGGAATAGCCATAAGATATTTCCAAAGTAGGGATATACTTGAGTTCTGATAAGATAACACCAAGAAAAACAGCACAGCAAACATTTTTCTACTGAGAAAACCATCTCCTTTGAAGCTGCCAGAAGCCTGATGACAGAGGCTGTCCTAACTCCTAATCATAGGGCTTTTTCCCCCTGAAGTGTTCACACCGAGTTAAAGCAGACTGTGCAGGAGGGAAGGCACTGACACCCAGATCCTGGAGGGGCCAAGAATGGCTCAGCACTTCAAATTACAGCCCAAAAGATTTTTAGGAACTGCAAGATTAGGAGGCCACAGAAGACACAGGCAATGTACTCATCCTCTCATTGTGCCTAACTTAGTATCCAAAGACAGTTTCCTGCCACGTGAGTGCAGGGCCCATCTCCATAACAACAGTCACATATGGCACTTAATCACTCCTGCAAGACTCAGTACAGCTCCAGCTCCAAAATACCATCAGAGGAGCTTCCTAGTCCACCTGTTTTCAGGAACAGGGATCAGGCATCATCACTGCTTCCCTCTGCACTCAAAACTTAGAAGGAACTCATGAATAGGGACTGTCAAATCCCCTTTTTAAAGTCAAACTAACCCAAGGAGTTGAGTCTCCAGCGGCTTGTCCAAAATGAGACAAGCAGAGGCACATTGAGGAGCAAAGATCACAAACTCAATCCCCATCTCTTCCTGTCTCCAACCTTCCCAAAAATAGGACTATTCTGATCATTAGACAGCCTGTCATTGCCTGCCTCCCATACAGCAGAGACAAGCAACGATCAACAGCAACAAAAAAACAAGGGGTAAAGAGACAAGCTCCAACTTGAGCAAACGAAATACTAGTTCTGACTTTAAGTTCTGTTCTGCACTCAATCAGCTCTAACAAAACATCTGTTACAGCCAACCAAACCTCCACACACAGCCCCTACAAGCAAACACCCAGAAACCCCCACCAGCATTCACTTCTCAGGGATGTATCACTTACGTTCCACAGTAGCCACAGCAAACGACATTACAGCTGCTACAAAGTCAACATCAGCAAAGTATCTCCCCTGCCAGGGAACCGATCCTGAGAGCTGCCCAAGGGGACCTTCTCCTCACACACAGGCCGAGCTGCCAGAAGGGCAAGAGGGGGAATTCACCCTGACTGCGGAACCCATCTCACTGCACAGACATGGATACACCTGGTAAAACACACAGCACAGCCCTGAACCAGCTGCCTGGGCAGAACCCAAAACACACTCATGAAACCACAATCATTAACATGGCATGTCAGCTACTTAATTACAGTAAAGAGATTACGTACTAAATGAACTTACCATCTCTGTCCTCGTCGTGGATATTCAGATACAAGTATTCCAGTCCTCTGCCTTTCTTGCCATGCTCTGCTCCCTGTATTTTGGCCATGAGCGTGGTTTTACCTGAACCATCGTCACCTGCCAGTAAGTTTGTACAAGAAAAAAAAAAGACACCTTCAGAATTACCTTTACCTTTGTAGAAAAGATTCATTCACAACTTAATTAATCAGAAAGCATTACTGTACATTCCTGAATCATAGTTATTTGTTGTTCTCTTTCAAGTATTCCAGCTTATACAATAACAATAAGAATGAAGCACTAACTTATTCTCTATTATTATTTAAATATGTTATCAATCTAACAGTGTAAATAAAAAAGAAAGTAAATCTAGTGAAAACCAGACTAGAGATTAAATTACATAACCCAACTGTAGCAAATCCATGTGTCAGTCTGTTCACATTATTGTTTTAAACACGCCTGGTTCCGACAAATAAAAGAACAACAAACCACCGCCCAAGTGCTCACATGGGTTACTTACCGAAAACAAGGATGTTCTTGCCCGATGGCAGCTTCGATCTGGACCGTGTGGAGACTTCGCTGAGGATAGAGGACCTGGAAAAGCAGGGAAAGGAGCCGCATTATCCCGGCACAGACACAGCACAGACAGAGCCCGCGGGCCCGGCCCGTGAGCTCAGCACATCCACCCCGGCCGTGGGGTCACAGCGACAGAATCCACTGCGTTTTAACACACTAAAGGCGGGGCACCTTTTTAGGAAGCTTTTCTCAAACTGAGAAATTGCATTGCTTTCTCAAATTGAGAAACCTCAAACTGATTTCTAACACACGGGCAGCAGCGTCTTAAGTTGTTCTCCGTTCTGACAGGCCACGTTACTACAGCACATCACTTTTCAGCTGCTGACTAACGCTCCCCGCAATCGGTGCTGCCTTTCACGTACGTTTTCCTGCCGTTCCGGGTACTCAGGGCTAACAAACACGGGACACGCGATGGGGTCTCCCGGACCAGCCCCGCACTGCCCGTTCGGGGCTCCGGTCCCTCAGCCCGGGCCCAGCGCTGCCCCGCGGACCACGCGCGGGCCGGGCCGGGCCGGGCCCAGGGCCCTGCTCCTTCGCGGCTCGGCCGGCCCCGGCCCCGGCCCCGGCCCCGGCCCCGGCCCCGGCCCGCGCGGGGAGGCCCCGCCGCGCCCCGCCGGCCGCTCACCCGAGG
>JAWMRA010000020.1:1373469-1392390 GCA_035584735.1 Pseudotriccus pelzelni
GAGAGGTGGTGGATTCACCGTCCCTGGAGGTGTTTAAGATGAGGCTGGATGTGGCACTGAGTGCCATGATCGAGTAACCATGGTGGGGTTGGATCAAGGGTTGGACTTGATGATCTCAGAGGTCTCTTCCAACCCAGTTAATTCTATGATTCTATGACTCTATGTTGTTTGTTGGCAAGCCCACATTGAGATACATGCACCAAAATTGCAATGTCAGCTTTATTTCAATCCTGAGCTTTCATTTTAGAGGCAGAAAAAGGAAACAGTTAAGATTTACATAATAGGTAATAGAATAGATACGCTAAAACTTCTGTAATGTCAGAAATAACTTACTGCATTGCTGACCCTTTAAGGCTTCTTTTGTGTGCTCCGGAAAGAAAGCCCTGAGGTAATATTTACCTGAACACCTTAAATCTGCCATTTTATGGGATGAAGATGTGGCGGAAGTACTTTTGTGTTTCCTGGTTATCTCTGAGTAGGATGAATTTTGATCTAAATGAGAAAGGAAAACAAGTCCCTAAGAAAATGTAACCACCTTCTGCCATGGTAATCATGAATCAGGGTGTCTACATTCAATTGCATTTTCTGTCTGTAAATTATTAAAGGTTAATAAACATAACAGTAGAAAATCCAAATTAAATTCCTCAAGTTAAATGCATCACATTTACATTTTTGTAAATCCAGAATAATTATGTTCAATTCAGTGCTTTTTCATCAGTCTCCCGAAGGATATTCCTTCAACTTGAACACAGCAAATGAACCCTGTAAACTTGTATTGCTTAACTAGGCCCTATAAACTTTATTTCTCTTTGGAATCTGATGCTGAAGAATGTGAGGTACTGGAATAATATGAACTCTCATTTAAAAAAGGTATAACCTAGAGATCAGCTTGTCATCTGTAAAGTCACCATTCTGGCAAACACTAATCTAATGAACACTTATAAATGTTATAAATTAACAAGAAACTAAGATTATGGATAAAGATTTGATTGGACAGACCCCAATTTTGGAATAAATTAATAAGTAAATTAATAAATGATCTAAGATCAATGCAAATCTGAAAAACTTTCATCTTAAACATATGTTCAGCATGTGGGAACAGCTTCAGGCAAAAGTCACTCTCACAGGGAGGTTCCCCAGTCTTACAGGGGCAGAACCAAACCAGCATCTTCATGCATTTTCTCTTAATGCCTTCACTGCTCAGTACAGATTAAAGACTAAACTGCATTCAGTCTAAACTTGAAACATTTGTCTGTGATACATTCATTTCTACAGTTAAAATCAATCAAAAAAGAAAAAGAAAAAAGCTACAATATATACTAGAAGAAAAGTACACTAAATAGTCATCTGGTAAAATTGTGTACAACATAAAATTCCAGTGCTATGCAAACCAGTTAAAGGATATTAATTACATGTAATGCACTCTGTCATCTAATGATACATAACAACTGGTAAAAAGTAGTGATAAAAGGACACAAAACTAATTAAAAACTCATTAAGAACAAAAAGAAAGGAATATGTTTAGCTGTTTGTACCTGCTGTGCATGTCTGTGTCCTATTTCTAACAGGCTCTGCTGGCTGTTGAAATAACTGTGCACTGGGAAGACAACAGTGGGAACAAATTAAAAAGAACGAAATGTCACAACACACATTTACCTGTAAATTAATAGACACAGTCCAATGGAAAAATAAAAAAGAAACATATTAAAGATAAAACTTTCAGAAAATTATTCTAATTATCCCAAGTTCCTGGGCTTATGGCACCAGTATATAATTTGTTTACCAGGCCTGTGATCAGCATTCCTTGCAGGGCTGTGCACCATGGAATGCAGAGTTTTCAAGGGATGCTAGTTTCCAGGGGAGTTTGCAATTCTGATTCACATAAAGGTTACTTAGTGCTCATAAAACTTGCACAAAGTCTTCAAAATCCTGCAGCCTTCACCACTTGTAGCAAATGCTCTGAAAGGTATTTGGTTTTCTTCTTTGCTTACACTGATCAACTTCTGTGCAAACAACATATTCCTGGGATACCCTGGTGGTGCATTTCTGTCCCTCGCTCCTAAATGCTGCAGGAGCAAGGACCCTAATCCATGGTCATCCTTCAGTAATTCCTGTTTTCACACAAATACACAGGCAAACAGAGAGCTTTTTGGTTGGCTGGTTTTTCTTTAAAAAAAAAGAGTAGTTTTGTGCTTCAGAGGCCAGAGCAGAAATAAAGAAGTTGTGTGAAATCTTGCTGAGCAGTAGCAAAGCAAAATTTACCTGAATGTACCATGGACAATTATTCCTGGCTCCTGGTAATTTCTGTGGTAGTTGCAAAGTAACAGGATAGTGCATAGAAAGGAACTGCACACAGCGAGGGGCAGCCAGCCACATAACAATGTAAAAAAGTTAAAATGTGGGACTCAAACAATCCCCAAACCAAACAAAGGAAAAAAAAAACCAAAAAAACCCCCACTCACCATGAAACAAAATAAACCACAACCGAACAAAAAAAGCACAACCAAAACCAAACAAACAAAACCAAACTAAAAAAAAAGCAGAGAAACACAGTTTTGCTCATACTCTCCCAGTACATATCTTGAGGGATATTCCTGACATAAATTCAAGAGAATGGCTTGTGTTTATCATAGCAAGTTGCCTATCAGTAATTCATTTGTTAGGAAAGATAAGCATAGGAAGCAAAGGAAGAGGACAGTCACCATTTGTGTGATAGCAACGAGCAAGAGAACAGTGCCATATCTGTCTCTTCCCATGCAAGGCAACAATGGAACATGAGGGGAGAAAAGTGGAGGAGGGAAAACGTTTCCCCCAGTTTGTAGCCACTCCAGTGTCAATGTTTTTTCCAGCAGTTCTCTCCCTGCTGCTTTCCTGGTAAGTGCACATCATAGAACCCCTTGTGGTTGGGTCCAAACCAATGGGTCAGATCTTTATCTGCTACATCAGTGAGAGTTTTGAGGCCAAAGCCAGGGATGATTTCTTCCCACTGTGCTGAAGGTGCTAAACATGGTCTGGAAGGGGCTCTCTGTACAACCCACCAGTCAAGGAAAAAGATCAGGAGCTTTTGTCGCTACAGTGTCTGCAATCTTTGATCTGTGATCTCAAAGACACTCCCACAGAGTATCCTCTAGTGGGCCACCAAAGGGCTGTGTCTTTTTGCCAGAAGAAGAAGACACAGTAAGAGGTAATTTCAAAGGCTGACATTCAATTTGGAAATTGCTAGGGAAAGGCAATTTATTATTTCTGCTCAGGTGTAGGATCCTTACCTTGCTTGAGGAACAGATTGACTTTTTCCACAGGCAGTTTTGTCATTCACACTGTGACTCTGAAGTGCTCTGTCTGTTTGCAGTTCATTCCCTGAACATGGAATATTGCTCTGTCCACTCTGTCCAGCAGAAGCTGCATCCCCAGTGTTCCCTGTTTCACTTTTTCTTGGAGGGCAATTTACAGATGGAGCAAGAACCTGATCATCCAACTTCAAGGTCAACTGTGGGCTATGATCTTCTTTATGTGCTCTTTCTAGGTACATTTTAGGATCAGCAGGATTCACCTCATAGGATTTCAATGCTTCAGAATTGCCTGCTGAGGATCCACCCACAAATACTCCCCCTTGCACTCCTTCCTGTATTGAAAAATAGTTTGTGACTATACGAGCTCTGCAGAATCTTAAGCCAATCTAGTAACAAGATTAACTAACAGACCAGCCTAACTGTGAAGGTCAAGCACATCCCAGAGAAGCTTCAGAACAGCCTGACTGAGCAGAGACCCCCAGGACAGCTGTGCTGCTGGAGGAGTTCAAGGGAAAGTCATTCAGGAATCTGCTACTGATGCAAGGCACTGCTAGAAATGAGCTCAAGAACCATCTAATAACTCATAAACTCACTGTTCCAAACCCAGAGATACCAGGCAGCTATAAAGCACAAGGAAAATGTGAAACAACCTTATTTCACTTCATGTTCACATCCTCCTTTATCACCTGTCTCACCATAGCTGTACAATCATGGGCATTCCATGCATGCAAATATTAAAAATTAGAGGTTTGAGTGCCCAGCAATTAAAAATAAATTCAACTTCTTGTTTTTCCAACCTAATTATCTCTATTTTGTAGAAAATCTGGGTTTATAATAAACTAAAATGCTTCATAAAATACAGATGCCTCCATTCTCTGGTTGCCCTGCACACGACTAACTTGGTATGATCTACAATAATGGTAAAAGTTGCAGGCTGTAGTTTCACACACATCCAGTGTTTTTCCTTCTTTTTTAGCTCACACTGAAATTATCCCAAGGGTTTACTTTCCCTTTCTCCCTAAACTCTGTAAAGATTTGCTTAGTTTTATCCTGCTTTGGTAAATAGGCCAACCTCAGCACGTTGGTGTTCAATCAGGTTTATTCTGTGTAAAATTTCCCCTGCTTTCTTCCAGTAGTCTTGTAGACTTCTTTTCCTGACTTGCACATCTGATTCTTCTTCGTTGCTCACACTTAATGAATTGTCATTTATTTTCAGAGACAATTGTTTAGCTTTATAAAATATAAAACAACATTAATACTTAAAATGTTATCAGCGAACATCTTAGTAAGCATTTATTGTATTTTATTATGCTGAGGGACAGGCCCAATAATTTAATGCAAAGTATAATCTCTGAATAATAATTTTTATAAAACTTAAATGTACACATAAATGTTAACACACTTCAAATATAAACTGCAGTTACAAGAGGTGAGATTACAGTTACAGTTACTGTGAGCTGCTTGCACAATGATGCTGTGTAAAAAATGACTTTTTCATTGACTTAATCCTAACTCTGTGGGTTCTTTACCAGTATAAGTTTCTGCTTATTTAAAAAACAATTCCATATTAATGGACACTGCAAATCACCACACCCCCTCAAACTTAAACAAAACTCTCAGTTATGATTTCAGTACAAAAATGTAAATACATGAAATTTAGTAATTAGCAATTGCAAACCTTCCATGCTGTAGAGATTAGGGGACAAGGTGTCTTTCTGTTCCACTGGTAGAATTGCACAGACAATTAATAAAAAACTTAACCAGGATGCCCCAAAATACACCCTCCTTTCAAAAGAAAGAGCAAGATTTCTTAATACTGCAAAATGACTGTAGTCAGGGTGGTTTCAGGTTTGATTATCTCCTGGTGTCTTCTCTCCCTGTAATGGTACATCCCAAGGAATAGAGTACCCACAGTGCTCTTATTTTCCACATTATTTATAGAAGGGAAAGCTTTTAAAAACTGCCCCTACATTTATAGATTTCACGAAAGCATTACTGCAACACTGGTGAAATTCTTGCTTTTCTTTTTTCTACCTAAATGCTGTAGTTTGGTGGCAAATAGGCAACTTCTCTGCAGGAAACAACCACCTCTGGGAGTACACAAAATTACAGAGCTGCCTCAGTTAAAGTCCTGTAGGAAAGCAGCAGAACACAGAGATGGAAATGATCACTGTCATTCTGAAAGCAGTAACAGCAAACTTACTCATCTGTTTGCAGTTTTGCAGCACAAAAGTAGCAGCTTTGATCAGTTCCTCATCCTGAGATTCTGTTAATACCTGGATCATAAGTGGAAGGCCATTGTTCTGAAGCAGTTCACACTGGTTTTCTTCTAAAATGGGGCATTATAAAAGAAAATAGATTGGTTTCAGCCTCAAACACACTCAACCCTACAGTAATTTAGGAGCTAATACTTATAGTTTTCCAGGAGATTCCTTTTACTGCTCCAAGGCTGCTGTAATGACCTGGCTGGCAGCAGCAGAGCTTTACAGCACACAGGGTGATCTGACCACAGCTCAAATCTCTTGTAAGAAAACGGAAGGATGACCGAGACAAATGATAAGGTGGAGTTACAAATTCCCTTAACTGTTGCCTGAAACATTTGAACTGTGGCTTCTGCAGCTCTTTTCCTCCATTACACTACACTACATTTCTGTAAGCCCTGAGTTGCAGAAATATCAAAGGTTTAAAGTTTGTAATTAGCAATACTGTAGTAAATTTAATAGTTTAATCCTGATCTAACCACTCTCTTCCTCTTCATTAACTATGTCACTAGATAAATTTTATTTTTTATTGATCTATTTATTATTTAACTACTAATTTAATTTATTTTAATTTATTCACTGTTATCTCATTTGCATATGGATTCATCAAACTTGATGAAGGCAACTTGATAAAAATAGTTCTGTGTAGTTTAAACGTGATATAAAATGAATAAAAAATGAAATATGACTATTTTGTGTTGACATTTTAAGAGAAATTTTTATTCTGTTGGTTTAATCGTATTTCAGAAAACATTTTCCATTAAGCTTTGTTTCAATGAATTCTTCATGAAAATATGTCTTTAAAATAAACTTATGACCTATTGAGCTATTTATTGAACATTATTGACATTCAGAGATGATAATCAATCAGAACTTTTGAACATGGAGCCCTGAGGAGCCTGACAAAAAGATTTCAGGGCTACCTACTGTTTGTTATTTCAAAACCAAAGCTACTATATAGCCTTTAGAAAAATTAATAGCTATTTAACCAATGGGCAGAACCAGTTTATCTCAAGGACCATTAAAAGAGAGCTCAAGACAACTCACTTGGTGTGTTTATATTGTAGTAGCTTTCAGGTCTGGATTAATTTCACCCAGTGATCCCTAAGCCCAGCTCTGAATTCTTGCATAATAGTCTATTTTTTCAAAGCTCTTAAAGATACCATCTGCTAACAATTTTTAAATTTTAAAGATGGAACAGGATAGAAAACATTTTTTAATTACTATTAATATTACATTATTTAACAGAACTTTCCCTCATGTTCCAGTCTTGATAAAATGACACCACTAAAGGGGTTTGTGTGTGAGAATTTAGCAGAAGCCGACAGAACAAGTCTTACCACAAACTTCAGTGCAGTGTCCAATTGCCAGAATAATGCTAATTTTTTCTCCTGTGTTCAGTGTCTCATTGCACAGCAGCTTCAGCAGCCCCGACACGGTGTGATACTTTGCCAAGACAACCCCCATGGCAGCTGTGATGTTCAGAATAATCAGGAGAAAATAAACTGAATCACAAGTGTACAGGCATCAGCCAAGTGTACAGTGCTGTTCCTCAAGGCAGCTCGACAGAGCTCCCAAAGCCTCAGGGCTGCACAGTTCTCCTCCTCTCTGTCTTTAACCCCTCAGATTCCCACATCCCTGCTGGTGCAGCTCCCAAACCCAGCACTGCCCTTCCTCCCACACTGTGGTGTTTGGAGCTGGGACAGGACATCTGACAAACAATGTGCAAGTTTTGCAGGTCTCTGCTGAGCCTCTCCACATCATCTATCAGCTCCAGAGCACAGCAAGAAAGAGCTGAGTAAGGTTTGACACAGAGAGCATTGCCCTCTTGCCACAAAGAGAGCCAGCAACGTTTCTGCCAGAGGGCAACTTTTTCCTGAAACTGGGAACACCACTGCTGGTCCATCTATGCTGAAGCCCAATCCTGGTTTGAAACTGGACTCAGAACTAGTGCAGGTGTATGTTTCTACATTTCTGTGAGCTTCCACGAGCGAGCCCTTATGGCACAAGAGTCAAATGTAACAACACAGCCAACAGCACACAGTCATCAGCTCACAGCTTTCTCCAGGTGTTCTGAGGGAATACAGAGACGTCCTTGGGATGTCACTGCCCTGACAGCACATCAGAGTAAAGGTTTGTTCTGCACACACATGTCTGCCCAGCCCCACCTCTGAGCTACCACACTTCCTAAAGCTCACCAAGTTTATTATTCAGGCATAGGCCTAACTCCAGGATCCAAAGTGATTGCTGTACCCAGGTCTCAGCTTACACCAAACTCGCTCTAGCATCTTATTTCTCATTTTTCAGTATGGTTTAAATTTCACTATTTATTTTAGCAACAATGGGAAAGTAACCCACCCCAGATGAACTGGATCACCCCCCACATAGGCACTGAATTTAAAAAAAATTTGCAGCCCCAACTGGGATGTTTATAACTTACTGGCCTTTTAGCATCCAATTACATCACTTTTCCACCAACACAAGAGTTTAAACTTTTTTAAATTAGCATATATAGAAAATGACAGATGTCTTTGAACTCACAGTTATTAGCAATGCAGGCATCCAGAGTCTTGGTTACTACGACTGCAAGTTTTGTGCCGGAGTGGCTCAAACAGGAATCATGCATAAGCTCAAGGAGAACCTTAGCTAATGTATCCAATCCTCCAATAGAAACAAAATATTTCTGCACATATACTTAGTGAAAAAAAAAAAAAGAAAAATGTGTTTTAAGTGATACAGTTCGCAAATTACTGTAGCATTTTGACAGTCAAGTTCATCATAGTTTTTCTGTGCATGTACCAATCATTACATTTCCAGCCACACAACAGAAGTTGGATACATATTAATCTCAAGAAATGTAGTATCTGTCATATAAAATAGTTACAGGAAACAATTACTCTAATACAGCACGCAAATGGCAAACATTATGCCCAAGTTCTACCTAAATAATTGTTTTCCGTGATGCAATAATTACTTTTGTTTATAAAATAAATAATCTTTAAATATAAAATAAATAAATATATAATAAATATAAAAATAAATAAAACTTCTAATCAGAAGAGCTTCCAAATAATATTTACTGATCTTACAGAATGTAAGTGGTTTGTGGCTATTTGTGGACTTAAGCACAATGTAGTGTAAGTAAAGATGGTGGAATATAGTTTTCAGAGTAAAGGCTGGAAGAACAGCAAATGAATTTGTAGAGATTGACCAACAAAAAATTAACTATCTCGTTAAACTTACTTTTAACAAACTACGTAAAGCTTAAGCTGCACTTACAGTTATTTGCAACTGTGAGACCAAGAAATGAACAAATGGGACGAACTATGTCAGGCTCTGTGCAACTCTCTAGCCACTCCTTGGCATAGGGGAACACTGAACAGCAAATGTTTTGATTATCCTCTGGAAAAACAAACAAAAATAACCCCAATTGAAATGTACCCGGAACTTTCAGTTGAGCAGTGAAGTGAAACGCCAGTGCTGCACTGTGGGGAATAAAGGGTGGCAGCTGCAGAGCAGCACATACCGTTCTGGGGGTTGTTCACGCAGGCACACAGCGTGCTGCACACCGAGCACCACAGCTGGTAGCTCTGCTCCGTGTCCCCATCGGACAGGTCCACTTCACCCCTGGACAGAGTTGTTCTGTTGAGGACAAACAAGTCCCAGGTACTGAAGGAAAGGTAACTCCCCATCAGTGTAGCCCTTGTGTGCCTGAGCTGCTGTGTGTTTACCTGAACAGCTGCAGCAGCAGGCTGATGCAGCCCGTGTCTCTGACATAGGTTTGCCCATTCTCTGCAAGAGAACACACACAAGGCTGCACAGACACGGGCAACTTGAGACAAAATCTTAATGTCAGGTTTAATTTACATAAATATATTTAATTTCCTAAGCATAGAACCTCCCCAAAAACAAATACAAAATCACATCAACACATTGGTGAAACATTCCCTTTCTTTCTGTCTTTTTCTATACATTGTCAGAAATTACTGGTTTGCATTACGACTTTTTAAACTATATTTTAAAAACTAAACCACTTTCTGCGGTTTAAAGAAAACCCAGTGAGCAAAGACCTACTTAGACAATTCAAGTTCAGTTACATGCAAATGTTCATCTTTATAAATTAACTTTACCAAAACATTACTCATTGAATATTCCAAATTTTGCATGGCAGATTGGCAAACAGAAAAAAGTGATGCTGTAACACAGAAAAAATCCCAACTTACTATTATTTGAAACCAGTACTAAGATGACATAAACAGACATTCTTTTCAAGCTCACACCAGAATCCTTATTAATTAAAAATAAAATGAGGTCTTCAAACAATGCAGAAGTACACAAAGTCTGTTGACAATACACTGAAAACAGAAAATGAACACCATTAAGTCCTAAAGTAAGTTGCTCATAATCCTAAATTATTAAGCCTCAGTTGTGGCCAGTACATGGGGAGTGGAGACAAAACAGGACTATAAAGTGACCCAGGGCTCTGTAGTGAGTTCTAAACCAGCCAGGGCTTGGCAAACTTTGGGACAATCTGAGTCATTTAACACTTGCTGCTGAGGAAGAGGAGATGCTCAGCTGGCTGATGCTGTGCAGACATGCTGTCTGCACAAATCAGCATCAGGCATGGACAGTGCAACAGTGGCACCTTTACTGCCCCTTGCTCCAACTGATCATCTTGTAATCTGATTTTCTGAGGCCAAAAAAAAGTGGAGACAAAGCACAAGAGAAGTATTTCTCACTCAAAAATACAAAAAATATTTGTATATTTTGTAATATTAATATTACCATTACTCTCTATAATAATCCCCAACGTAAACAAAGCTGCTTCCTTCACTACACAATGAGCACTTGACTTTGCAAGGTCATTTATAAACATCAAACCTCCAATTTCTCGAAAATATTCACTTGCTTCACCTACAAAAGAGGAAAAATAGCAAAAATGAACCTTTAGCTTTTGTTTCTTTGTAAATTGAAAGCCTCCCAAGATTTTACAACTTCTCAAGCCTTACATACTTTAGACAATTCTTTTACAGTGACAGTCACTTCTGAACATACGTGGTGAACATAAATGTTTCCAAGGAAAAACAATCCTTACTGTTTTGTTGACAAATTGAGTAAATAGTGATCAAAGCTTCCTTCTGAGACAGAGGGCAGTCCATCTGATATTTAAGGCATTCAAGCAGTAAGTTCAGATCTGTTTTCACCTCTAAGAGCAAACACAAAAAACTTGATGAAAATTGTTATTTTTCTATATATTAATCTGCTCAGTATCACAATAAACCTGACCAAAAATGTAGCATGCACACATATTAAAAAAAAAACTGAGCAAAACCAAAGCTACACCCCTTCTATCCATCCATAAATAACAAACATACTTAACCTAGAAATATTCCTGTCCAGAGTTTGTTATTTGAGCATGATTTCCTTTGGCCTTTAATCACTAGTAACTGTTAGGAAATGTGATGTAGATTACTCCATATTCAATTCACAATTGCAAGGTGCATTAAGTGTAAAGTGAATAATATAGGATCATTAAAATGTTCAGAGTGAAAATACAGTTGAAAATCTACAGAGTAACAAGGAAAGAATCCAACAGCACAAGGCTGCAACGTGGGGTTGAGTCACAGAAGACACTGTCATGTACCACAGTAGCAGAGTCTTGAATTAGGTGGTTACTGAGGCAACACAAAGTGTTTTCTGGGCACCTACATACAACTCTAGGTAAGTAAAAACTTGGAAAACCTGTTTCTTAGGCTTTGGGTTATAATAAAAAGATTATTTGGTAATTATTTGTAAAAGTAACAGCAGTTATTGTATATTGTAAACCCCTGTAAGGTTGGGGATTTCTCAAAAGAGTTATAGCACAATAAAAATGTGGGTAAATATTAGCAATTTTTTTTTTAAAAAGGTAACCTTGTGGTGTGATTTCCTTTTTGAATGTTTGTCATTAGATTTGCCCTTTAGGTATCCAATACAGTATCCAAAATTCAGAAAAAAGCATTTTCCCAACAGTTCCCCACCCCAGGCCAGGCCTATCACAGTCTACTAAAGATTTGTAGAGTTGATGCAGATAATAAATGACAAATTCTCTTAGGTATCCTACCACACTGATTCTTCTGCACCTTTTCAGTGTCCATTTTTGGTTGTATCTCTGTTCCTGTTCTACAACAACAAGGAAAAAATGTTTTCATTTCTGTTCAGATTAGCAGTGTTTATAACACAGGCAGTATAAATTGCATCTTTCCAGTTTTCTGTTTTTACTCTGTCATCTGACACACACACAGTTTACTGTTCTCTTGCATGACAAAGATTTCCTTTGGAAATGCAGTATTTTATAATAAGCCTGCATTTGTAATATTGTGGGGGCACCATCAGTGTCTCTGTGTCATTGATCACAATAAAGCTGATCCAATTTCCCTTCCAACAGTTGCCAACTTTCTCATCAGCCAACAACTTGCACTAAAACCACCCAGAAATGTTACACAGAGGGTGAACATATAAAACCTTCAGCCTCCTGCTGCTGCTTAGGGAACCACTGAACCACAACTGTTTCATTGGCACTGGTCAAACCAGAAACAATGCTGAGACATGATTCTTGAACTAAGAATTAATTTTAGTTCACCAAAGCCTTTACATGAACCATGTAACCCACAAACCCCAGAGCATTGATTCTTCACAAACCCACTGTGCCAGGATCTGGGATTCAATTGAACACCAGGGTGACATTTAGGTTTGGAGAGAGAAAGATGATCCCTCAAACATGTCCGAAGCCCTCCCTCAAAAAGCTTGATTCAACCATCACAGTAATCTATTTCAATTTCTCAGAACTTATTTAGCTCCAGGTAGAAACTTTAAATCACTGATAAATTCAGTTTAATAAGGGATTAGTTTTCCTTTTCCAAGTGGGGCAGAGGCTCTAAGCAGAATCAGTGTCCTCTTGATGAAAACAGCCAGCCTTGCCTTCCATTTAGAGTTTAGCATTGTCTCCATTCCTTTGCTGTTTCCATAAGAGAGGGAAAATTTAAAAAGAGCCCATCTTCCTTTACCCTTTCAGAAGTCACAATATATATGCATTTCGTTTTCTTGCGAATCCAACCCTGCCACAACAGGGAAAAGCTTGCAAGTTTTTCTCACCTCTTGTTGCCCCTTCTGCTACCACCCTGCCAGTCTAGGAGAAAACAAACCCCCTACATGTTCCCTAGCAAAAGGAAGTAAAGGCTGTAAAAATCAGCTAACTCTGGAGCTAACTGCATTTCAGTAGACTTTAATTAAATACGCATTTATATAACTAAGGAGGCTTTAATATAAGAAGCACAAGGTTTTTAAAACTGTATAGAAAGATACATCTTGACCTTACCTGGATCTATTTTTTTGCAACCTACAGAAGGTACACAAAATAATATTTAGAAGCCAGCCAACGTTAAATGCAAATAGCTCGACTCTGATGTTGCATCACAAGGGGAAAGACAAAAAGACAGGCTACAAGATTTGCTGCAACGAACTTCTGGCTAATGTTGCATATAAAACAAATCACCCATTGGTTATGGAAAATAACCCAGTAACATCCCTTCAAACCTCAAAAAAAGCACTCTTAGAGAAGTGCAGGTCCATGAATCTGTTTGTTCAGCAGCACGGGAGCACACGGGCCACACCAGCCCCCCTCAGTGCGATTTTTCCTTGGAAAACCTGGGACCAAACCGCTGTTGCTGTTCCATGGAAATCAAAATTCCCAGCAGCAGCGAGGCCGGGAGGGCACTGCTCAGTGCAGCAGGGCTTTGAGGTGTCCCTGCCCTATTTCAGCTCCCTCCCCCAGATGAGCCGTGTGAGTTACAGCTAGTTATCAGAGCCCGCTTTGAAGTCTCTGCGAGCGATGCACATCGCCCCAGATATCAAAAAAAAAAAAAAAAGACAAAAAAAAAGCGAACAGCATAAAGATGAAACAGCAGCAGCATTCATCTGTGTGAGGGTGGGGAGCACCGAGGGGTGCGAGATGGGGCGCGGATCGGGTACCTGTGAGGCGGCAGCGGGGGCGGCTCTGGGCACACACCGAGGCGATGCCGGTCCCGCCGCCGAGCCCTGCCCGCCGGGCTGAGGGGGGAGCGGCGGCCACTCCGGGCTGAGGGAGAGCGGCGGCCGCTCCGGGCTGAGGGAGAGCGGCGACCGCTCCGGGCTGAGGGGGGAGCGGCGGCCACTCCGGGCTGAGGGGGGAGCGGCGGCCCCGCCGTGCCCGGCCCTGCCCGCGGTGCCTCCTGAGGGCAGCGGGGCCGCCCTCAGCCCGCGCCGGCCCTTCCCGCCCTCTGCGGCCCCTCAGGAGCCGCCGCCGGGCAGCGCCGCCCGAGCGCCTCGGGGCGGCTCCCCTGGGGCACGGGGGAGCCCCGAACCTTCGCTTGATCGGCGCAGATTCACGTGGCTTTCACAGAATCGCAGAATCCTCCAGGCTGGAAGAGACCTTTAAGATCACCCGGTCCGAAGTTGCCACTGGAACACTAAACCACATCACCCAGAGCCAGATGCAGACGCCTCAAATACCTCCAGGGATGGTGACTCCAGCACCTCCCTATTCCAATGCCTGATCACCAGAACAGTGCAATTTTTTTCTAATACCTAATCTCCCGTTTCAGCTTGAGGCCGTTTTCTCTGTTGCTCTCACTGCAGGCACGGCAGGAGACCGACCCACCTCACCCCACCCTCCTGTCAGAGAGCTGTGGAGATCCATGAGCTGCCCCCTGAGCCTCCTCTCCTTGAGACTGAACAATCCCAGCTCTCTCAGCTGCTCCTCAGAAAACATGCTCTCTAGTCCTTTCACAAGCCCTGTTGCCTTTTGCTGGACATGCTCCAGCTCCTCAATGTCCTTCCTGAATTGAGGGATCCAGCAGTGATTTTGAAAAAAAAAAAAAACAGTCAGGATTTCATATGATTTTATTTGTCCTCAGGAAAACAACCAAAAAAAGATAATTACAAATAAAGGAAGTTTAATTAGCAGGTAATACAGAACAGAACAATCCAGTCAGTGGCAAACCACCACAGTATTTATAGAACTGTAAATACTGTAAAAACTGTAAATACAGCAGCAGCAGCACCATGGGGCATCATTACCCTACAGCTGGAAAGTTGCTGAAGTCTGTGACATCCCACTGTAAATAAAAGTGTTATTAAAAATTACAAACTGCCCTGTAATGACTTTGATAATCTCCTGTGCAGCAGCCCCTGTAAAAGAAAAACCAGAAGGCAGTTAGCGGGTCTTATTTAAATAACAATAAAACAATGTTATTTATCTAGAACTCACTACACTGGAATTATTTGAGCAGCCAATAAAACACGTCATTTTGACAATACCCATAGTCTGAATGAAGGTAAGAAATCAAGGCTATTTATATTTCATAGATATTTTATGAAAGTGTATTGTGTTAATTTAAAGGAAGATGTGTACTGAATAATTTTAAAATTACTACAGTTATTACTTTCCTTTAAAAAAAATGATGCCTCTTTTAAGCACTATTTTTAAACACATTTTTAAGTTCCTAGGATTGATCTACTGTGCTTATTTTTAAGTTTACTTGGTTTCTTTCCCTGCCCTTAAACCCCTGCTGTGCCCACTTACTCCACATGCTACAGGAGGTAATGTCTGGAGAATGAAGGGCAGGATTTTGTGCTAGTGCTGTCTTTGACTGCAGTCTTTGCTCTGACAACACAAAGCAGTTAAAGCAGCATTGCTCCTGCCTCAGGCATGTGCCCTCAGAGATCAGGGCCATCCTTACCTCCCATGAAGGCAGCAACAGCATGTGGCTCAGCAGCTCCATAGCGACAGCTGGGCAGGAGAGCAACAGTCAGAACGGGCCAGGCAGTGCTACCAACAAAGCCCCTCCTAAAACAGAACACTTACAACTCGTGAACATAGTCATCCTTCACCACCACAGACAGCCCGTGCTCTTGCAGGAAACCAGTCAGGCAGGATTTGAGTTTTCCAATATCATCTTCTACCTGGTAGTTGTAGACACCTGGGAAGGAAGTTAAGTGTTTAATCACACAACTGTAACACCACGTGCAAAGTTAGTGGGGTCAAAAGGCAGCAGAAATATTTTATTTTCCTGAAAAGTTTCTAAGCTAATATTATTACCACTAGACTAATAATGATTGAGTATTCTGTTGATGCTACTCATGATAATGACAAATTTTTATGCAGCTGAACTTGTAATCCATGCAACCTATCTCAGTAGTATTCATTCAGATAAATTCCTTCAGTCCCCAAAGACAAAAAATTCTCACTTTAATTCTTAAAGTTATATTAATATGGAAACAAAACCACAACTAATGCTGCATTTGTACTTTATAACTACAGTATTACAGTAACTATTGGATTTTTGCATTTCTTTTGCTGATCTGAAGTAACTCTGTATTACCATACCTGGATATCTTCCGTGCTGCTTGTAAAATCTGTTTACAGCCCTCAGCATCAAGTACAGCACTATCTCACTGTCTGGGTTATCCATATGGGAAACTGGGAACAGCAAGAGAAGTGGTTAGTTGGTACAGATGAACTGGAAAAAGAAAAGGTTTTCATTACCTGAAATCAAGTATTACCCACATGCTTAAACTGTAAAATCTTCAGTAAAAAAAAAAAAATCTTACTGAAAACAACCTGCAACTGAGAATCTCAGTGCCAGATATGCAGTTTTGCCTCTAAATTTTATGGCAAAACCATACTGTATGTATTTGTTATAAACTATACAGTGATGGCATTCACATTTCAACTCTGACAGCTGCTCTAATTTAAATGGAATATGTCTTAGTTCTAACTCTGGGACGTGAAAAACATGCTTTAAATATTTAACTGTAATGACAGTAATTATAAAACAGGTCTTAAATCCTTTTCCATGCAGCCCAGTAGTACTTGTAAATGCTGCCTACTACTTAAATAACACTGTATGTTACCAATTAATTCAAGCAGCATTCACTTAAATGATATATAATTATTCTATAAATATTAACTAAATGTACATACAGTTTGTCTAAAACAGGGGACTTGTATAAGCTTCATTTCAACAAACTGTGATGAAGAAGTATTTTCAGCTTTTTTTTAAAATTATGCAGCTTCAAAACAACAAAAAACCCAGTATTAAGTAACTAGTTTGCTAGTTCACATACTGAACAGATAAGCTGGCAGAGGACAAGACAGTTATTCTCATTTGATCACGTGAAAGCACCTTTCCAGATCTGTCAGAAATAACTGAGGTACAGAAAAGAGAAGTTTGAGGAAAATAGTGTTTTATTTATATACTACCACAGTTAAAATCGACAAGAAAAAAAACCCTGAAGCATGGAACAATCTGTAAGGTCATCTTTGAAATTTTAAAATCAAACTGCAGTCAACATTCTAGACTTAAAAACTCCACACTTCTAGTTGATGCCAAATCATAAAACTGCATAATGCAATAGAACACGTAACAGACAAATCCTTTTTCATCACAGAATCATTTAAAGTTGGAAGTGCAATTAAAGTATGTGTCAGAGAGCAGTACTTACTGATTTCATCCTTGTTGAAGGTGCTCAAGCTGTACTCCTCAGCCAGGGATCTGCACCGCACCACCCGCAGAAAGGCTGCGTTGCTGCCTGAGCAGGGGGTGCAGGAGAGAAGCATGAACAGAGACCAGAACTGACCACCACTTCATTTCACACTTCTCTGTTTCTTCTGGAAGTTTACAGTATTACAAATCAACTACACGTAGGTCCATGGCCACAAGTGTTTTAGTGCTTGTGTACTTCTGGAATCTGCATCTGCCATATTAACGTGACAGCTCAAAGAACAGCTCTTCTACAGCAGCCACAGCCAGCAAATCCACGTGTCCTCTTCCAGGCTGCAGATAAACACGGGTTCCTTCCACCTCCCACTATATCTAATGCTGCCTCACATGTTCTCAATTAATATTTTAACAGTGCAGCCACGAGACTGAAAAGGTTCTTTTCCAGTACCATTGCTATGAAACCACCCAACACGCAGCTACTACTGAGCACTGAAAAAGCAGCAGCTGGGAGGTTGCCAAACTGCCAGTGAGTGCTTTAGCAGCACAGGGACAGCCAGCTCTTGGCTGTGTGCTTACAGGGACATCTGCCAGCTGCAAGGACACTCAGCCAGGCTGCAGCAGGACATGTGCACGTACCCAGAACAGACACCACCTGAACCGCTATCGACTGCTTTACCTTTCCAGAATACCAGAAGTTTACAGAGCAAGGCTACTTAGGTACTCATCACACAGAGCAGAGCAAGCTGCTCCCTCTTGCTAGAGCTAAAAAATATATGATCTTTTAAAAGCCAACTGTTACAGATTCTCTACTGAGAGATGCTGAACAGCAGTTACTTCCACTGAAGATGAGGGATTCAAATCACTTATTTGAAAAATTTAAATATCGACTTATATTTAATAACTACATTATCATTCAGAAGTTTGTGGTTATTTGATCATTTGCATAAACCCAACAACAGCATCCAAGCATACTCACAAAGCAATTTTAATTCTCTCTCTGAAATAGATTCGGGTGCCTAAAAGAGAGAATATACTCATTCAGTACATACAGTGACCAGGGAATTCATGCTTTCAGACATATTAATATCTTTATTGTGAAAAAACTAGTCACTAATGTACCAAAAAAAGGTATCTTAAATCATAAAAAATATATACCTGTATGCACTTTCATATAAGCAAACCAAAAGTAATAAAATAAAGCAGACCACAGATACTTCATTTCATCAGAGCTTACTTAAACCTTTTGAACAGAAAGGGGTAATTTAGCCTTCTCTTTCCCTGTGTCTCCTGTGACTCATTTCTGTACAGAACATGAGGGAAAAGCTGTTTTCTCCCTGCCAGGACGGCCGTGCATTTGTACTCACCTTGCCTAGGGACTGTAACAACTTAGCAGCATGTGCACCCACAGCAGCAATGTCCTTCTTGGCTTTCTCCCGGTATCTGGCAATAATAAATCAATCAATCATTACAGCACAAAGCCATCAACTTCACAGTGGAGAGCATTTTCTGTTGTTTTACATTGTCAAGACAAAATACACATGAATGGAAGAGAGCTCCCTCAGGGCCAGGAAGGCACTTGTTCCCTCCTTGTCTGACATGGCTGAGCTGTTCATGAAATGTGGCTGAAACACACAGAAGTGTTTGCTAAAACTGGTTAAAACTGACTCTAAGACTAGTGCAGAGGAAAAACACAGAGTAAGCAGCTCGATATTTTTCATCTGGTTTCTAATATGTTAGTGGGAGCCCCTGGTGGCCTAGTGGTTAGATTGCGGGACCTTCACCGCCGAGGCCAAGGGTTCGATTCCAGCCAGGGACACTCCCCGGGCAGGTGGAGCTCGTTAGCCCTGT
>JAWMRA010000020.1:1413377-1426401 GCA_035584735.1 Pseudotriccus pelzelni
GGGCAGAGGGGCACAATCCCCCCTGCCCTGCTGCCCACGCTGGGGGATCAGCCCAGGGCACGGGGGGTTCTGGGCTGCTTCACATCCAGCCTCTCCCCCACCAGCCCCCAGGTCCTTCTCCCAGGGCTGCTCTCAACCTGTTCCACTGGTTATGCCTTTCCTGTTAAATACAATAAATACCATAACAATGGTTACCACACCTTCCTATGTCAAATATACTCTTCCAAGAAAGCCACAAAATTCTGGATAGGTAGCCATTCAATGTTTTTTCACTTAGATTTCTCCATGACTTTAGGTGTTTTCCATTAATAAATCCACCCCTCCTAAATGTGTGGATGATACACCTTTCCATGCTGGCAGAGGATGTTGGCCTTTTTCCACTATTGTGCCAACAGTGATTATTTTTTACCAGCAGGGAGCTAAAAAGCTTTTTTTATTTCTTTCTCTTGATTTTTTTTTTTCCTGCCTAGCAATTAGTGGTGGTCCCTTCCAGAACCCATTTCGGCTGAAGCAGTTCCACTTCCACTGGGGGAGAACCCACAGCCAGGGCTCCGAGCACACGATTGATGGCAAACCTTTTCCCTGTGAGGTAACCGGGGGGGGTTTACTGGGGTTATTTCATGCAAATGCTGTTGGCAAATGACTTTGTGTACAGTGGGGACAGGATCAGGATTCTGATTGCTTACTCCCTGTGATCAGGGCAGCCCTGACTCTGAGCTGGTGCGATCCATAGATTAGAAATGGCTTCATATGGGGGCTCTGGAGAAAGTGCTGCAAAGCCAGGACAAGGCACGAGGCTTTCCCAGAACAATCCAACCATACACCATGGGAATGTGGCATCCTGGAGTCTAGCAGTGAGTACTGGAGCACAATGCTTTGGAGGATGGAGGCCTGTGCCAGGGCAGTCAGGGCACAGGTTAGTGCCTGACCTGTTTCAAATTAAAGCTGTGTGGTAGCTGACCCAGGCTGGATGTCAAAGCTGCTCCATCCCTGCCCTCCTCAGCTGGATGGGGAGACAAAATACAGGGAAACATTTGTGGGTCAGGATAAGGACAGGGAGAGATCAGTCACCAGGTACTGACACAGGCTCAGCTGGGGCAAATCAGTTTATTACCAATCAAATCAGAGTAGGATAATAAGAAATAAAACCTGAATCTTAAAACACCTTCTCCTCACCCCTCCCTTCTTCCTGGGCTTTCCTTTACTCCCAACTTTCTCTACCTCCTCCCCTGAGCGGTGCAGGGGGATGTGGAATGGGGGCTGTGGACAGTTCATTCCATCTTGTCTCTGCTGCTGCTTCTTCCTCGGTGAGAGGATCCTCACACTCTTCCCCTGCTCCATGTGGGGTCTCTTCCATGGGGTCAGTCCTTCAGGAACTGTTCCAGCCTGGGTCCCTTCCATGGGGTCCGTCCTTCAGGAACTTGTCATAGTTTAGAACTTGTTCTAAAAAACCAAGTGGGGAATTTTTTCTTTCCCCTGCATCATCGTGAAAGAGGGGTGTTGAACGAGGGAGAGGGAGGGTGGCTTTTAGGCTGGGGTGATTGACACACTCTACAGAAGTGGTGGCAGCCTTGCATTCCAGGCTGGTGGCGCTCAGACTGTGTGGGGAGAGAAGTTTTTTTTCCCCCTCCTTGCATTGTCACTTCACTTTTGCCCTGCCGCAGGGAGGGGGTGTGTGCGGAGGGGTTCCGTGGTTCGTTTTGGTTTCGGCCGGGTCATCCGGCTGCTTCTGGCCCCCGGTTCGCCTCCGTTCCCCTGCGCGCTGCTCTGGCCCGGCCCGGCCCTGCTGGGGCTCGGCCCGCCCTGCGGAGGAACCTCTGGGGGCAGAGGCCGCCCCTTCCCTGCTCTGCCCCAGAGCTGGCTGCAGTTTGTGCCCATCAACGAAACGGCGGAAATCCCGTACACAGCCAGCCGCCAACACCGCGAGTGTGTGGGAAGAACCCCTTTATCCCCCTTTTGCTCTTCCCCGGCTCGGGGTGTGTGTGCGGATCCCCATTGCGGGTTCTCCCGGCGCGGCGCCCTCACACAGCGCCCCCTGCCGGGCCCACGGACACACTGCGGGCCTGCCCCACAGCGCCCCCTGCCGGGCCCACGGACACACTGCGGGCCTGCCCCACAGCGCCCCCTGCCGGGCACACGGACACACTGCGGGCCTGCCCCACAGCGCCCCCTGCCGGCCGCGCTGACACACTGCGGGCCTGCCCCACAGCACCCCCTGCCGGCCGAGGTTGGAATTGCCTTTTTTTTGGGGGGGAGCGGAACTTTGGGTCCAGGATTGTTTGGTTGCTTTTGGGTTCTTTCGTTGTTCTGCCAATACACATATATCCTTTAATAAAGGATATTTTTCCTGGTATTTTTCCTTTCTCCACACTTCCTCAGTTGGAGCCTCTTAATTTCAGACTTACAATTGCTTAGAGGGAGGAGTTTGGTCTTCCTCATAACTCATCCTCATTGAACCAAGACAGAACTGCTCCAGCGTGGGTCCCTTCCATGGGGTCATGAGCTGGGGGAGCTTCTGGCAATTTCTCACCCAAGCTACCCCTGTAGTTCCCCCACTACCAAACCCCGGCCATGCCACCCCAGTATGGGCTGGTATCTAGAAAACTTGTTTAGTGCCTGTCCATACTTAGGGACCAGTCCAAAAGATTGAACTTATGCATGTTTCCAGCAATGCCTTTACCACACAACTGTTGTGTTGTGAACGGCTGTTGGTGCTGTTAACATGAGAGAAACCACATTCATAGCTTCTATCAGTAATCATTTTTATTTATTATTTTTCTTTAAAGCTCCACTTAGTCCATTGGAATGGCAGAAAATATGCAACATTTGGAGAAGCAGCAGCAGCTCCAGATGGCCTGGCAGTAGTTGGTGTTTTCTTGGAGGTAAGAATAGCAAAAATAGCTTATTTACATGCTGAAAAGCATTATGCTGTCAAGTGTTTGAGGACCACGCCACATATTTAAGAGGTGCTTAAGGAAAACAGATGACTTATTGGAAGCAGTAACTCATTGCTGTTAAACTTTAGTAGGAATGTTGAGATTCAGATAAGAAAACACCTATTCTAAGCATAGTTGAAATCCTTCTTATTTAACCTGTCTATTATTTTAGATTGGCAAAGAACATGCTGGTATGAACAGACTCACTGATGCTTTGTACATGGTAAAATTTAAGGTAAGTGTTCAGCTCTTTAAATTTATTTCTGGGGTATCCTTTATAAATCAAGCACATGTACCTATTTGAGACAAAAATCATATCCTCCCATCACTAGAACCTCACTGTAGTTGTCTCCTCTTCCCCTCCAAGGTTCGTTTCATTTGCCTTATCTCAGGTGCCTCACAAGGCTATGCTGACCTCACTGGTCATCAGAGGTTCTGCCTTTTCCCAAAAATCTAAAATCAAAAGCTCCACAACTCTTCAGGCTCAGCAAAAGAATCCATTTCCACTGAGCCTAGTCTTGACCAAGTGGAAGTTGGCTGTTTGCTGCAGAGCTCTGTCAGGGACAATCTTACTGAGGTCCTGGGTTAGTCTGTTCCTAAAGTGTTTTGTGAGTGACTGAGTACTTCTTGGGTATTCCTACAGGCTGCCAAGCTTTTCTCTAGACTGTGGTACTTAAGGCAATCCCTACTCCAGGCAGAACCTCCTTCTATTTCTGCGAGTCTTTGGTTGATCCACTTTCCTCTAATTTTAGACTGGAAGCTTTGATTTATTTTTTTTTTAAAGCCAATATTTACCATAGCAGACAATGACTAGAGGATTTAAGTGTTCTACTAAAATAGATGCAAAGAATAGAAGATAGCAAGTGATGAGACAAGGAATTCTGCACCGATGTTATCTATAGCTCCCACTGAACACCAAACACAGAACACAGCTCCTCTGGTATTTTTAGACCTGTTGTAAGAAGAGCTGAGTTTTTGTAGGGATGATGGGGCAAGGCCTCAAAGTCCAGTAAGCCAGCAGCAGGTATCACACTTGCCATGCTGCTTCTGTCTAACAGTTGTTATAAAGCAGCCAAACCTTTACAGACCTTTCGCCTAGTTTTTAATATTACTTTAGCATTATTTTTCTCTTTCAAAAAAAGTTATTTAACCTGCACTTCAAAGTACAAAGATAAATTTCAAGTCAATTTTTAATTTTTTTTTTTTTTCCCCCAGGGAACAAAAGCTCAGTTTGGAAGCTTCAACCCTAAATGCCTCCTGCCCTTGAGTCTTGATTATTGGACATACCTTGGCTCTCTGACAACACCACCCCTTAACGAGAGTGTAACATGGATAGTGCTGAAAGAACCCATCAGAATTTCAGAGAAACAGGTAAATTGCTGATATTCTCCCTGTTCTTGTAGGAATCAGTGCTGGATAAGCAGGCAGTGACTGTTTTGATTTGAAATAGGGCTGAGCTAAAACACTGAATATTCAGCCTGTTCAGTTATCAGGGCTTCTGTTATTTTCTGTTAATACTCTCTGTTAACTGATTAAAATACAGTGAATACTTTCCTTTGGTCTCTTTTAAAACCCATTAACATCGACTGCTCCCTTAACCAGTCAATTATTTCCCCTGAATTTCCAGCTGGAGAAGTTCCGGATGCTCCTCTTCACCAGCGAGGAGGACCAGAGGATCCAAATGGCAAATAACTTTCGCCCCCCTCAGCCTCTAAAGGGGAGAGTTGTTCGAGCTTCCTTCAAGGCCTGAAGAAAACTCATAATGGCCCTGTGATATCCAAGAGCTTCCACATCCAAGATACTACAAACAGAAACTCTGGTCCTCAGACCACTCATGGAACACACAAGACAAGCATTTCCATGAACACTCTGCTTGGAGGAGGAAAATCTGCTGGTTTTCTGCTTTATTTGAAGTGCTCATTCTTCTGAGAAATGGGATCTTTGTAACAAGCACTATTTAATATAAGGGATAGCTGAGTAAACTAGACTGTTGTCCAAGACCTGAAACTGTAAAAAAATTAAAATGCAATTAAAATCCAGCTTGATATAAAATGGGAAATTATGTAGTGATCTACTAGTACTGACGGTCACAATAATCATCTCATTCAATACATGAGGAAACAGTAATGAAGAATTTGGGGTGAATTGGACTTAAATTTTCCTTAGCAATCTGTTGTAAGCTTTTGCTGAGCTCTGATTTAAACATTGCTTGCACTGTATTCTTGCTGTCTGCTGACAGAGTGCACAGGTAGCACTAGAGAAAAGTTCTTTACTTGCCTCGGGTAGGCACTGGTATAGAAACTAGATCTGGATTTTAAATTTACTGCTCTAAGATCCTATTTTATAATTCAAAGTACTGATGTAAATGCTGTGCTTAAAAGCAGACCATTTTCTTGCAGTGTTGTTTAGCCCACAGATCCCACAGGACTGTGCTGCCATGGTTAGTTTGGGTGTAGGGTACAGCTGCAGCAAGCCAGGTGTGTGCTTTGTGGTCCTAAACTGCTCAAATTCTACCTCAGTTCAGTGCTGTGCTCTGCAATATGACCTCCTTTGTTGTCTGCCCTACAGAGAATGGGTATTTTGTTTACTTTAGGGACCCAGCGGGTAGATCTGGACTGCACTGAGTGCACATTGCTGCACAAATCCCTTCCCTCTGGCTGGCAGGGATCTCCCTGCACACCCTCCTGAGTCCTTTTACCTCTTCAAAAGCAAGTTGCTTTAGAAAAACCATGTGTTGGTATTACTGTTCATGCAGCTTAGTGACAAATTCAGGCTCTGGTACTAAATACTGTGATGTGACCTGTGATTACCCACAGTCTGCTGTACTTTCATTCTGGGCCTCAAATGGCCTGTTTGGTGTGTGTAGATCAGGCAGAGGGTGATGTCTATCCCTTTCTTCAGCTTAGGGGGAGAAATCAAAGATGTACAACGCAAAGGAAAGCTGGGAAGAGGGAGAACAGCTACTGTGGACTGTCCCCCTGTCTCAGAGAGGGAGAAAGGCACGGGGTGTGGAACGCAGTGCAAGGAATGAAGGACGAGAATTCTGGCCTTCAGCTCTGGCTTTCCTGGGACACTGACCTGGAACTTGGTGTTCCTCAGCTTCCTCTTACATAAAAAGAGGGTGGCACTGACCTACCTCACAGGGGTGTTGTGAGGACTAATTCAGCATTGTTTTACATGTGAGATTCTTACACAGGAGATGCTCAAAGCAACAGGAAATCCTTACAAGCTGCAATGGTTTTAGCTGTTAGGAATGTAACTTTGCTAGTAATGCAAACTGGTGTTGCAGAAAATCTATTTAATGTATCTTGTTTCTTTAACAAATTAAATAAATGAGACTTTAAAACCAAGTACGCCTATCTTCATCCTTTATTTTCAGTAGACTCACTTTTCCTTAGTTACTGTTTTTCTTGGACTTTCATTAAGAGAAACGATGATTGATATTTTCAACTGATGCGTCTGTTTTGGATCAAAGAATGTTTGATTGTTCACCTTCAGTTCCACAGAAACCTTAAGTTATAGGAGAATGGTCTAAGTACAGGTAAGTCACTAAGCACAGTTATAAGAGTAACTCCTACGTTTCTGGACACTTTTTTTAAATTCTAGAAACAACTATTTTTTAGTCTATGTTGCAGTTCTTCCCATCTTTTCGGATTAACAGCTTCTGCTTCAGCTTAATCCTTTCACTTAAATTCTGACATATTGTGTATCTTGGATGGCTTCTTGCCCAGTCAGAGTTAAATTATTGTCATTAATTTTATGTCCTAGTTAAAATTAATTACATGAAGAGATTTTTAAAATGTAAAAAGTCTTTCAAAAGAGCCTTTTGCATCTGATAGCCAGAACACATTTTATTAGGGGCAAATTTCAAATACTTTCCTGCCTAAAATGTAATTAATATTAATTACTGCATCAAGCTAGCCATATACTGCTGCATTACTGTTAGTGCCCATGTTCACAGAGCAGGTCACTGAGGGCTGTTTTCAGTGGGTTTTCTCCTTTGAGATATATAAATAGGGCTCTGTTCACTCAGTCTCTCACACTTTGGGCTTGTACACCAAAACTCTGTCCAGTTTTTCCCCAGCTAGAACCACTTAGTCTAATAAAATAAAAGTTTATTTAACCCCTGAAAGTGTCCTCTCTGTGACCTCGAACACAGTACTTAAGCTTCTTTGAGGGTGGTTTAGTCATGAGCAACAGAAGGATAATGTTTAGCTCCCAAGGTTATTGTAAAAGCTCAGCTATTGTAAAGAGCTTTAAATGCTGAACTGCCCCAAGGTGTTCAGTTCCAGGGGGAAACTGAACTATACATTTCCTTCAGGAAATAAACCAAACCTGTAAGTAAAATACAATTTATTTCAGTTGTTAGACTGAAGAACATGATCTAATTTTTACCAAGGTGAAGCAAAATGTAAAAGGAAGTATTTTATATTATTTGCTGTTCCTTGAGACCCTAATCATCCAAGAAAAAACCACAAATATTCAAGTTCTGTATGTTTTTAAAGCTATGAACTCCTATTTAATGTTATTACTGCTATTTATTTTGAGATGGAACAATTCTAGAACATGTGCTATGTTTTACCAACCTTTTACCAGCTGTGGTGAGGGAGACTGAGGGTTGACTTTAACGATGCCAGCAAGGCTTGGTGTAACATCTCCTGGGATGGCAGCTCATGACTGAAGGGACAGGAGCCCTCACAGTTAGGACAGTGACTGAACTTACACAGCTGTAAAAACCAGATTAAAAATGCCATCTAGTGGCTCTCTGTGTCCATTGATTGCCACAATGCTTCAAATTAATTTTAAGGCAAATTCAGTCAAAATACTACGGATGAGAGAATTCAACTTTAACGATAATAATTTTTTAAGACATGAGTGTAATGAAAACCTTGTGCTGACCCTGTGTATGTAGTCCTTGAAACTCCCTTGTCAGATAAAAATCAATCTTACAAAAGAAACTCGATAAACCAGTTATAATTTTTTGTTCCTTGTTTCCCTTCTCTGTCTCTGCTTGGTAAACTGCACACTATCTTAATTTTAGCTTTCAAAATTTAATAGCTATAGTTACAGTTCAACTTATGGGTTTTTCCCCATCCGCTCACAAGAAAGATTTTTAGGCAGTTTCAGTATGATCTAGCAATAATTTATAATGATAAATTCCATTATGAGTTTTAATTAATCCAAATAAAAGCATCAGGGGAAAGGTTTTGCCAGGTACCTCAACACCAGATGGTGCTTTTGGTGGAGTTCAAAGGTCAGAAAGGTAAAAGAAGGGGCATTTCAGGAAAAGCCATAGACAAGCCTGATGAAAATAGGCTGTTATACCTCAGGTTATCTGTTTCCCATTCTGAATTCCTCATGCGTGCATGAGGAACCACTTAGTAGGGGCAGGTTGCTCTATACTGCCTGCAAGAGGGGGTGCTCCTGTTTTTTCTCACTTACCCTGAGGAAAGTAGAGTGGATGATGAAACCTGACTGACTGGAGTAGAACTCTTCCCAAGTTGCATGGCTGGAAGGCAGAGAATGTTCATTCCTCTGATGTTCCGTTCCTCCTGTTACTTGCACTACATTTGAAATTCAGTTAAATTTCAGTGCCTTTCTCCAACGTAGCAATGTAAATCTGCATTTAATTTCATATTTATATAGTGGAATATTAAATCACAGAATCATAGGCTCGACCAGGTTGGAAAGGACCTCCAGGATCATCAAGTCCAACTCTTGCTCCAACCCCGCTGTGCTTCCCAGCCCATGGCACTGATGCCACATCCAGTCTGTCCTTAAACACCTCCAGGAATGGGGAATCCACCCCCTCCCTGGGCAGCCCCTTCCAAATGTAGCAACTCAGACCCTGTTCATCTGTTGGAGGGGAAGAAGGTGGAAGGAGGAGAGGGAGGAAAGAAATAGAATCACTTTTTTACACATGAGCACTTCTTACCAAGCCAGAAGACTTTTCTGCTCTAGAACGCTGTCCCCAAGAAATTTCAACTTACTTATACAGTGGTACAGAGCCTTAATAAACACATATTTCTGTTTAACTCAAACTAATTTGTAAGCAACATCCCGTAAAAATTATATATGTGGAGTTCAGATCCCATTACAGCAATGAGACAGACCTTTGCACCAGTGCAATTCCATGAACTTAAACTGGGCTTTCAGATTAACCCCTGCAACTGCAGACACCCTGCTCAGCCTCTGCTGCAACAGGAGTGAAATGGAGCTGCAGAGTTGGAATGGCGTTTTTCCTGCAGTTGTTGGTTGTGTTTACCTCTGTTCCATGATGCTTCTTGCAGCTTGGTTTCTTTCCTAGCATTTAGTTTAGATTGTATAGGAAGATTATGGACTGGAATTTGCTGTAAGCAAACTAGGAAATGCAATTGCTTTAACAGACCTAGAGTCTCCTTATTTTTGTTGGTTTTGGTTTTGGGTTTTTAGGGTATTTTGCGGGTTCTTTTGGTAGTTTTATTTGATTGGTTGGTTTGGATTTGTTTTTGTTTGGTGGTTCTAATCTTTGTGTGTCCCCATAACAAGAAATGTTTACAAAGCATCAGGAGTCTCAGGCCTTTCAGGAATATCAAGGAGTTAGTGGAAAGCAACTCATCACAGCACCTGCTCTGGGGCATCTGTTTGCAGCTTTCGAGAGCAGAAACTGTTTAAATTGCACCAGGGCAGACACAGTCAGTTGTCCAAATGAACAAGTGGAGGGGGAAAAAAAATAATGTTCCATGGGAAAGAAGGAAACCCAATAGTGCAGTCTGGCCTCAACAAGCAACACGGAAATCAGTACAAGATTACACTTCCAAAGAAAACCAGAGTTGCTGACTGTACAAGTCAGCAGCCAAAATTATACCTTCAAAAAAATTAAAATATAAGATTTACTACATTTTAATCTATCAGTGCTCCTTAATGCAATACCTGGAATACCAATAAGAACTTTCTTCTGGCACAGGACATTTGATTCTGAACTTTAGCAAACCTATAACCAGCAAAGTCAAAACCTAGTTTTATTCAAAGAAACTTGAGGTATAATTTTTTCAATGCAAATTAAGACGATAGAGTGAGATAGAGCACTATGGCAACCAAGCCACTGCTGCTACAGAAATTTGCCATTTTTATTAGATATTCCTGAAGTCAAAGCATTTTTATTGGGTATTCTGAAAGGCAAAGCTGAGCAATACTGTTTCTTTCCCCAGCTCATATCGGAGAGTAGCATTTTGACTTTAATTATATATCCCTTTGGTACATCAGCATAACCAAACACTCCAAAGCAGAATCTAAATCTCAATTCAATTTAATACCCAGTCCTGTCAAGTACCTTCAATGTGGTATTCCTTCTTGTGTTTAGAAAATGTGGAATGAAAGCAACACCTTCTTCTGCAGGACTGGTGATTGTTTCACATTCTTTCACATGGCTCCTAAATCACTTTAGCTTAGGCATATGAGTTTATGAAACGACTGCAGGAACAAATCAGCAGTTTTCAGGATGCTCTATGAGGTTTTTATTTTTTCCGTGTCTTCTAATATACTGAATATTTTTTTGTTTGTCCTTGTTTGCCTTTCCATTCAACATGAAACTGTGTTTCATCGTGCTAATAAAAACAAAGAAGTGAGAGCTCAGGCTCAGGCTCAGGAAGAGGATCTCACACCTTCCACATGAGATAACCCGGGAACACATTTATCTCATCTAGGACACCCGCACCACATTATTCAACAACAAAACAGCCAGGACAATAAAAAAAACACTGTTAATATGAAAGCCTCTTGTGACTTGTCCGTGAGCCCGTTTTTAAAAGATGACTGTTACAAGTTAAAGCAGAGACTACTTAGTAACCACTCCGTTAACTGCAGGAACTGTTCATTAACCGCCATGCACTTTGGGCCCATTCCTTCCTCCTGTTACAGGGCCTGAAACCACTCAGTAGAAATTTTAACCAAGTCACGCAGAGATCAGAACACCCAAAAACGGGGAGTCAGCAGAACGAGCCTTTTTGTTCTCCACAATTTAATGGCCTATTGGTTTCCAAAGGGCTTTGCCTTATCAGCTGGCGTCCCCTGCACTGCAGTGCAGAGTCGCATCGAAAAGAAACGAAGAAGCGACGGACCCTCCCTCAAGGGAATAACGAATTTGAGCGTTATTAACAGAAGGAAACCCTTGCTGGTGCTTCCTTATTAACGTGTCACTTGCTTCCTTTACCGCTCGCGCTCTAACCGAGCCCAGCGCCCGCGGGGCCGGGCCCGGCCCTCCCTCAGCGCCTCAGGGGCGGTGCCGGGGGGTGCGGGGGGTGCGGGTCCCTCAGCCCGGGCTCGGCTCTCCCGGCCGGGGTTGCGGGGGTTGCGGGGGGTGCGGGGGGTGCCGGGAACGCGGGTCCCTCAGCCCGGGCTCGGCTCCCCCGCCGCGCTCCGCCGGGCACACGGAACATGGCGGAGGGGCCGGGCCGCGCCCGCCCCGCCGTGTCCTGACGGGAACCCGGCGCGCCCGGGGCGGGGCTCCGAGGGCGGGTTGGGCGGCGGGGCTGTCGGTCAGCGCCATCCGCGTGTCCGTCCGTCCGTCCGCGCCCACCGGGCGGCCAGCGCGGAACTGCGGGCGGCGTGTGGCGGTGCTCGGCTGGTGGGCGCTGCCGGGGGCCGAGCCGCGGGCTGAGGGAGCGGGGCCGGGCCTGGCTTGGCGAGGCTGCGGAGGGGCGGCAGGAGCGCGGAGGTGGGAGCTGTGCGGAGCACGGGTTGGTGTCCGGTGCGTGTGTCTGGGTAGTGGTTGGGTGTGCGGGGGGACAAAGAGGGGGGGTGCGGGGCACAGAATGTGCGGGCAGGGGGTGTAAGGGTCGGTGTGTGAGGCTGGGGCGGTGGGGAGGTGGTGAGGTAAGGGGTGGTGTGTGGTGGGTGTGCGGGGAGGGGCTGTGGGGGGGGGAGGGTCCACCCCGGCAGGCCCCGGGGGGACACCCCAAAGAAGTCCCGGGGGGCAAAGGGGGGAGTTTGGGGGCACCCCAGGGGGATTTTTGGGGGGTCCCAGGTGCATTTTTGGGGTCTCACCAGCTCCACCACGTGCACCTGGGCGGGCGGGGCCCTGCGGGGTCAGGATGCCCATGTGGGGGGAGTTTTTGGGGTCCCAGATATACTTTTGGGGTCCCAGGTGCGTTTTGGGGGTCCCAGGTGTATTTTGGGGGTCCCAGGTGAGTTTGGGGGGATTTTTGGGGGGTCCCAGGTGTATTTTTGGGGTCTCACCAGCTCCACCACGTGCACCTGGGCGGGCAGGGCCCTCCTCCTGGCCACGGCCTCGAGCAGCCGCCGCAGCCTCTCGCTGTTGTCCTCCAGCAGCGCCACCGTGAACAGGCGCAGGCGGCACCGGCGCCAGGCCTGGGGGGCACGGGGGGGGTTAAACACCCCAAAAAACATCCTCGGCACCCCAAAAAATATCCACAGCATCCCAAAAAACATCCACAGCACCCCGAAAAACATCCACAGCACCCCAAAACATATCCACAGCATCCCAAAAAATATTCACAAACCCCAAAACATATCCACAGCATCCCAAAAAATATCCACAGCACCCCAAAAAATATTCACAAACCCCAAAAAATATTCACAGCACCCCAAAAAATATCCACAGCACCCCAAAACATATCCACAGCATCCCAAAACATATCCACAGCATCCCAAAACATATCCACAGCATCCCAAAAAATATCCACAGCACTGTGAACAGGCGCAGGCGGCACCGGCGCCAGGCCTGGGGGGCACGGGGGGGGTTAAACACCCCGAAAAACATCCTCAGGACCCCAAAAAATATCCCCAGCACCCCAAAAAGCATCCCCGGCACCGTGAACAGGCACAGGCGGCACCGGCGCCAGGCCTGGGGGGCACGGGGGGGGTCACACACCACAAAAAACATCCTCAGCACCCCAAAAAATATTCACAGATCCCAAAAAACATCCTCAGCACCCCGAAAAACATCCACAGCACCCCAAAACATATCCACAGCATCCCAAAACATATCCACAGCACCCCAAAAAATATCCACAGCATCCCAAAAAATATCCACAGCACCCCAAAACATATCCACAGCATCCCAAAAAATATCCACAGCACCCCAAAAA
>JAWMRA010000020.1:1426501-1471113 GCA_035584735.1 Pseudotriccus pelzelni
ACACGGGGGGTGTGTTGGTGTGCAGTGGGTGTGTGAGGGGACACGGGGGGTGTGTTGGTGTGCAGTGGGTGTGTGAGAGGACACAGGGGGCAGGGGCGGTGCGGAGGTGGTGGGATGGGTGTTGTGTGTGTGTGGGCAGTGTCGGGAACATAAGCGAGTGGGATGTGGGGTTGTAGGGGTCTCGGAGGGGCTGTAAATCCAAATGTAATGGGTATCTGCTATTTTATTGGGAGAAGTGGATACTCCTGCTCTGAGTGCCCCAGCAAGCACTCTGACACCTGCGGGCTCATGCCGGGCTCCGGTGGGACACCGGCTCCCCGGGGAGGCAGTGCCAGGTGCTGGAGCGGGAGCGGGTTTATGTAATTGGCTCTTACATAATGGTCTTCAGCACATCGCTTTAATTAGCACCGCTACGGTGGTGTCGGGGCAGCAGCCCCTGCACCCTGCAGCAGGACCCCGAGGATGTGAGCTCTGCAGTCACGGGCAGGGAGTGGGGACTGAGCAGGGCTACCTGACCTTGGGAAGCACGTGTGTGAATGGTACTGGCAAATCTTGCTGCCAGGAGAACACCGCGCTGCCTCACTCTGTCAGCCAGCTGGTGGGAACAGGGGAGGTTTGTTTAAAACACTGTTTCAATCGGCTTTTTGATCAAGAATGTGAAAGTCGTCATTGTTTCAATCTTGTATGGTTCACAGGGGCAGGAAGAGGAAGAAGTAAAAACAGGACAGGGAATGGCTTGAAGAAGGTTGGAAAACATGAGGACTTTTGTTGGTGCTTTTTGGGTTTAGCTGTTGCTGGACTTGGCAGTGTCAGCTGCCTTCCTGTTATTTTGGCTGCGCTCTCTGCAGTACAACAAAAGGTATAGGTTGTGTTGGGAGGTGCCAGTGGTCCAGGAGACTGCAGGCAGAGCCTCAGCCATGAACTAGTACTACCTTTTCCATCTGCTCTCCTGACATCAGCAGTAACATTTGTGTCTTTGCCTTTCCTCAGAGGGTCCCCAGAATTATAGTAGTGGGGTCTGCTGGAATGCTTGTCTACTCTTTTCTGTGTTAAGCATGGGTAGCACACTTCAGAAATGTTTTGTGATGTGTTGTTTTGGTTTTCCAAATAGGATTTCAGTAGTCCTTGGCTTGTATCAGTAGGCCTTCTGTTCAGAATAGCTCAAATTCAATTTTAGCTCCTGCTGATTTCTTAGAAAGGTTTTCATGCATCTGATCTGGCTGGTTTCTTGTTATTCCTTCCAAGGTGCTCTGCTAAAAAACCAATACTGCAGTAGCATGTAGGATCTTTATTTTGAGACCCAGAGCACGTGGTGCTACAGGGCCACCTGAAAGTCACTGAGAGCTCACAGAAAACTGTTATACTGTCTGGCTGCTGGTGGGATCTTTTGGAAGTTATTGTGCTTGCAGTGCTACCACACAGTGAATTTTTGAAATCTAGTGGGCAAAATTCTGTTGTGAGTAAGCATCTGGTTGTACTTAGCAATATCCCACAGCCTGAATACCTTATTGAAAGTAGGAGACAATGCATGGACCTCCTCCTAGCAACAGAAGAATTTCAGCTGTTCAATGCCCTTGGTTTCAGCGCTGTTGGCAGCAGAGCTCCTCACAGCTGCTGGTTCGAACTGCACCCAAATGAACAAGCCAAACTGTGGACTGTAAAAGTTGTCAACGTAACTGTGTTATAACCTTCACTGCATCAAAGTGCACAATGCCATGATAAATGCACTAATGAACCTGCTGTAGAATCTGCCTTCAGCTGAGTTAAAGATCCTGCCTGCTGAAGGTTGGGTAAGACCTTGAGAGTAAAAAAAGAACAGCTGACCTTATAAGCTGTAACAGAATTGGAAAGGTAGACTGGTCTGTTCTAGTTGTGAGGATCATGGTAATTCATATAAATCATTAACTGGCCACATCCTTCAGTCTTTCCATAGGGTTTAAGTCCTGATCTTCACTTGGGTTTGATGCTTAGAGTCTATTAATAGAGTTGTGCTCTAGAAGGCTTTTTTGAAAGTGGTACATTAATTGTCAGTTAAGTTTCTATTTTCCAGCTCGTTGGATCTGTTTGCTCTGTGTCATGTTAAATGAGGCTTTTCACTGTGCAGTTTCCCATAACATTTCTTGTAATGCTGCCATTTCTTCTTAGCCTTGTCACAAGGAGGAAAAACCTGGAAAGTAAAAGTTATCTTTTCTGGTGAGTTAACTAGAGAGGGGCAGTCATATCCTTAAGTGATGGAAATATATCACTTTTAAGATGCCTTTATAGAGACCTCTTTTGGAAAACAGTTCTGAATGTTGCTGAGAACTCTGAATGTGCTTTTGTATTGCAATATAGAAAGTTTCTTATGATCCTTCTAAACTTTATTCCTTTCCTACACTTATATTCCAGGCTGTAAGGACATTCTGTGTTACTGGAGGCAGGTGCTCTATTTGTGGAGTGACTTATGATGTCAAGAACTGTCTCATCCTTGATCTTAAGCTCAGCAAGAAACAGCATTGTTTGCCAAGGGAAAGGACGTTGGTACTCCATCTGTATCCCAAACAGAAACAAGATAAAATGGAAGCTTGTTGTCTCCAAAACACACCTCTTCCCTGCTGGGGGCTGCAGCTTAGACAATCCTCTCCCCTTACAAAAAGCATTCCGACACACTTCCACCGAAGAGGAACAGTTTTCTTTCCAGTTGTCTCCATCACAAATCAACGACATCCTCAGAGCGGGTGAATTATCCCATAAAACACTGGATCTGAACGGCAAAACCGCCAGCTCTGTGTTGAGGTTTGAGAGTAACCAGCTGGCATCCAACAGCCCCATGGAGGACCGGCGGAGCGCGGCCACGTGCCTGCAGACGGCGGGGATGCTCTTCGGGGTGTTCGACGGCCACGCGGGCTCTGCGTGCGCTCAGGCCGTGAGCGAGAGGCTCCTGCACTACATTGCCGTGTCCCTCATGTCCCGGCAGAGCCTGGAGGAGATCGAGCTGGCTGTGGAGTCCATGAAGCCGGTCCGGCCCATCCTGCAGTGGCACAGGCACCCAAACGATGTGGAGTATCGAGAAATCACCTCCCAGTACTTTGAAAACCTCCGGGTATACTGGCAGCATCTGCTGGACCTGGACACTGAGCCAGGGTTTAGTTTAGAAGAAGCCATGGTGTGTGCATTCAAAAGGTTAGACTCAGACATATCACTGGAAGTTCAGGCTCCTCAGGAAAATGAATTGATGAGAAATATTGCCCTCCAAGTAGCCTTTTCTGGTGCAACAGCCTGTGTAGCTCACGTTGACGGTGTGCACCTACATGTTGCAAATACCGGTGATTGCAGAGCAGTTTTAGGGGTTCATGAAGAAGATGGAACATGGTCTACCCTCCCTCTAACCCGAGACCACAATGCCTGTGATGAATTTGAAATCAGAAGATTGAAGAAAGAACATCCTAGATCCGAGGAGAAAACCCTCTTTGTGAATGACAGATTACTGGGCATTCTCATGCCCTCCAGAGCCTTTGGAGATGTGCAATTAAAATGGAGTAAAGAATTGCAGCACAGCGTTCTTGAGAATAGCTGTGATGTTGAGGCTTTGAACATTTATCAGTACGTTCCTCCAAACTACCATACACCCCCTTATTTAACTGCAGAGCCTGAAGTCACATATCACAAACTGAGGAGCAAGGATAAGTTTCTAGTTATTGCTTCGGATGGGCTGTGGGAGATGCTGAGTAATGAGAAGGTTGTCAAACTGGTTGCTGGACACCTCACAGAGCTGAATGTGCAGAAACCACCACTGACTTTTAAGAAACCAGTTAATTTGGGTTATATGCACAACCTGTTGCTGCAGAGGAAGAGCAGAGGCCTGGCCTCCCTGGACCAGAACATCGCCACCCATCTGATCAGACACGCCATCGGCAGCAACGAGTACGGCGAGGTGGACCCTGAGAAACTCGCTGCCATGCTCACCCTGCCCGAGGACCTGGCCAGGATGTACAGGGACGACATCACCGTCACTGTGGTGTACTTCAACTCAGAAACCATTGAGAATTACTACAGGAGCAGTCAGTGACCTTGCACTGCTGCCCTTCAGTCCCACTAGCAAACTTTGATACTGGAAACATTCCTCTTGTTCTCTCATAGTCAAGCTGTTACCAGTGTTATAATCTGCAGGTTTCTAGACTTTTTGTTACTGACTAGTTTTGGAAACAACTTTGGTGAAAGTTCCCTGGTTTCCAGGTCTGTGTACTCTGAAGGACAGTGTTTTCATAAAACTTCACTGAGGTGTAACTGAACTAAAGATTGCTGACCCAATTCTGATTCCATGAGAGCCTCTGGTCAAACTTGTCAAATGAACAAAGGAGACAAATTTCACTGAGCCTGCTACAATGTAACAGAGCGCTGGATAATAGGTGTAGCTGCATGGAGTGTCAGAAAGGCTCTGCTCTTGTGGCAAACAAGAGGCATCCTGTTGAAGCACTGTAACTGAATTAAATAAATTAACTACCAAAACTTTCTTTGTGTCCAGTATTTTAACCTACTGCCTCATATTTGTGAAACAACAAGAAAGAAGGCTGTTCAAAGAGCCCTGGGATTGTTACTCTTGTTTGCTAATTCTCTTCCTTAAGCTAGGAAAAAATTGTATTTTCTTCTGCAATGATTTTGAAGTGTGAATGCACATTCTCTTAATTTTGTGTGAACTTGTGTTACAGCTTTCAGCTCAAACACATATGAGGGTCTTCAAAATTCCCTGTTTAGATTTTAACAGTACTAGACTTAGGCATTTAAGTGTTTTGCTTAAAAAAATATACCCTTTATTAAGTATTGATCTATGGAGTGCTCTGCCTCAAATCCACCAGCTGGAATTTAAATGAAGTTTGTCAGATCCAGAAGTTCAAAAATTCATCTAAATGTAAATCCTGCGAAGGAGAGAGCACCTTTCTCTTCAGATTTAACTTAGAGGAAATAACAGTGTTGATATTTCACCAAAAGATGTTTAATCTTTAATTCTTGCTTTTGGACATTGGCTTTTCCTTATAGGTACAGGGTCATTTTTCTCTAGTGAATGTGTGTCCTAGTCTCTGAACATACACGTGTGTATGTTTTCTTTCATGCTGTGCTTTCTGGAGTGCCATCCAAGCTTGCAAATTAGCTTTTACAGATGGTGTTCTCTGGTGACTACTCTGCCTTGTTTACACACAACAGCAACTGTTCCCCACAAGAACGTGTATCCTGGGGATACAGGACTGTTTACTGTTGTTGCTGCTGAATAAGAACTCATGAGAGTGCAGCTGAGCAGATAAAAATATTGCTTTTCTATTTTCCCTGAACTTCCCTTAAAACAAAAGCTCTATCCTTCCATAGTTTAGCAGATGAAAAAGTACTTAGTTTTTTCTCAAGATCTTAAGCCCCAAGACCTCATCTACTTAAACTGGTAGCCCTTGTGGATTTGGGGTTTTTTTGTATACTTCCACATAAAAATTATTACTGCTTTTTTCAGGCATTTAAATCTGTTTTGAAGATGGGATTAGAAGGAAGGTAAAACTGTTTAAAAATGTTCATGCTTTTGACTATTCAGGATTGACTGTAATTCAGTTCTACAACTGCAGTCACTGAATGCATCCTTAAAAAACCTCTGTTCTGGAAAACTAATTTGCTGTTAGGTTTTTTTCATCTAGTACATATTGGAGCACATCCAGCAACTCAGCGTGGAAGCGGATTAAATGAGCAGGTCTGTTCCCCTTGATATCAACCCAACAGGATTTCCTCAGGCAATCTGACCCTGGCCATCTCTGGGATGAGGACTCCAGACTCGAGGGATGTGCAGGATGTTACAGGGGTTGCTGAAATTCTTGGTGCTGGGCTCCAACTTGCTTTGAAGTGTGCCCTGCCCTCATGCTGGAGATTGGTGCCCTGCAGACTGAGGATTCCTCTGCCTCAGAAAGGCAAACAGTGAAGGTCAGGCCCCTTGTTACCCTCAAGGAGTCTGGGCTGCCTGCAAGGAGAGGGGAGCACTCCCCAGCAGCATTCCTAAACCCTCTGGCTTTAGGTGATCTGTTCACTTACAAATCCTCGTGAGTGCTAGGTACATGCTCCATTGCTTAAAATTTAGCCACAAAGTAGTAAAAACAAAGCACCTCTAGACTGTCTCTTTATAGAGACATTCCTTAGCCGTGCAGCTGGAGAAACAGAGGGGCTAAACCATATCAGGGGTGGGAAGTGACATGCCTTTTATGAAGGTGGTCTAGAAAATGTTTAATGTAGAGCAAACCTGCTACTGCAAAAGTAGTGTAGCAAACCAGCTTGTGCATGGGCATAAAATAACCCCAGGTTGTGGTTCTTTTCACCACACAGTGGTAAGATCCAGGTCACCTTTTGAGAGTCACTGTGGTGCTGTGTCACGTAAATGTAAATCCTGGACACATTATTCTGTGTAGGTTCTACCTACACCTGCAAATTGGTAGATTATTATGGGAATGTATCTGAAAATAAGTGAGGTAGTATTTCCCATTTCATGCTGGATTTGCTCAGCTTAACATGCAATGCTATAATCATCCTACAGTGGAAAAGGATAATGTTAAACTAGCTACAGGTTGGTTTGAATTTTTTTGTTTGGTTGGTTTTTTTAAGTGTAAATTATGGATTTACTTGCATACTCCCTGCAATTTGCTGCATGTAGGTGAAAACAACACTTAGAATCATTTAGGCTGGAAAAGATCTTTAAGATGGGGCACAATCATTGACCCAGCACTGCCAATACCAGCACTAAACCATGGCCCTGAGCACCAGGGATGGTGGCTCCACCACTGCAGGGAAAAGATATGAATCCCTCAAAAACATCTGCCCCTCCACAAAGTAAGTGTAGCACTAGAACTAAGAGGGATGAGAAAACCGAAGGGTGAAAAACCCAGACATGTATAAGAGCTCTCAAAACCCACAGCTGCTTCAGGCCTGGCTCTCTGAGATACCCAGCACGGGGCAAGGACAGCACCCAGGTAAATGTTGTCTCTGAACCTTCAGAGTTTGACCCTCTTGGGTTATAAGCATCCCGGGACTGGGACATTACAGAGCTTACCATGGAACCCTGGAAATCCACTCCCTTCTCTCACTGTAACTGTCACCAAGGCACCACCCTGCTGGAGGTGACAGCCCTCAATTGACCCCTGTGGCACCCACTTTCCATCCAATAAAATCTGAGCAACTGGATGCACCTCATCACTTAGATTCATTTATACTCACAGACTCACAGCAAGAACAGGGTGAAAACACTGTCCTCCCTCATTTCATGATCTCTGGAAGCTGGAGGTGACCAAAAAGAGCTGTACCTGATCAAAATGATGGGGTTTCTCTCAACAAGCCTGAGGGATCTTCAGCTCTAAAGAGCTGCTCAAACAGAGTAAGTTGACAAACTTTCAGGCCCCAACATGCTGAGATATTGCTATGCCACTTTTCTTACAATTCATTTCAGTCTCAGTTCTCTACAGTACTAGGTGGGCATATTTATTCAGAAAAAAAAAATCCCATTTCGGAGTCCCTGCAGACATTAAAGGTTGTTTTGAACTGTGACAGTGTCCACACAGTGAAATGTTTCCTGATGAATTTCTCCATTACAGCTGCAGGAAATTGCAGGAATTCAACAATATATTGCACCTTGAAATCAGCTGAATTGTCAGCAATTCAATTTTGACTTCTATCAAATATATTTAAGAGAAGTTCTAGATTTAAGTCAATCTAAACTCTCAGTAATGTGTGTACCTTATATTTGTGGTGGGGAAAATAGGGATTCTACTTGTTTGAGCTGGGTCATAGGCATTTTCATCTCTAACTGTAATCAAAGGCATTAATAAAAGCAGTATTTTGTGCCATGGAGAATCAACAATGCTCAAGTGAACTAAATGCATTAACCTGCTGCTGCAAGCACAGTGATGTGAAGGTTTGATAAGAACAATCAGATGCAATATTGAAAAAGTGTTGGAACAAACATGTTTGCAGGCAGTCAGTCTGGTTTAGGTTAGACAGCTCTGCTTGCTGTCTGTGTTCTTTATTCCCACAGCAGTCAGAGAATTAATAGTCAAAAACAGTCACACAAATTCTGTGTTTATGACCCTTAAGTAAAACATCTGAGGTTAAGCACTGGTGTGAATACTAGAAAAAAAATATTATTTTCTTCCCTAAAACTTAAACCTTGAGTTGAAATACAATTTTGTCACTTTTTTCTCCAGAAATTCTGAATTATGGTGCTTATATATATTTAAGTATTCAGTCCTCCATAACATGGTTGGAATTTGAGGGGTGCCTTTTTTTAACTTCTTTGTAATTAGTGAGGGGGATAGCTGCTTTTGTAAGTAAAAATATTCATTTCATACTTAAAACTAATCTTTATTAAATGGATGGAAGGAAGACAATGTTTTGATTGCTGCACTGGAATGTGGAGTTCTTTCTGCTGAATGTTCTTAGGAAAAGACGCTGCAGATTCCAGGTCAGAGAGCACCAATGTTCCAGCTGGGATTGAAGTAAATAGTTTGAGTAGGTGTGGAAAGGGAGCATAATTATGGTTTCTCTTTGGGTTAAGCAAACTTAAGTGAGCACTTTTCTGTAAGAGAAAAACAGTATGGTTCTCCCCTCTGGTGAGCTTTTTGAGCTGGAAACAAGGCAGAAGGGGAAATGTCACTGTGCAATGAAAGGGTACTGGGACTCCAGGCAGCAGGTAAGTGGGTCACAAAGCACACTGCTCATACCTCCCTGCTGGAACCTTGGAGCCAATCCTACAGCAACTTGTTCTAGAGTGGGTTGGTCAGTTCAGGCTGACTTTGTACTTCTTTCAAATCAGCCCAAAGGTGTTACCTGTGGAAACAGTTCTTCCCGCGGAAATAGTTCTTCCCGCGGAAATAGTTCTTCCCGCGGAAATAGTTCCTCCCATGGAAATAGTTCTTCCTGCCTGCAGTGCCTTAGAAACCAGCCCCCTGCTCTCAGCTCGGGGGCTCTGAGCTGCCACGGGGCAGCCTTTCATGTGCTCTTTTCTCTTTTGTCTTCTCTGACACGGACTGTGCTGCTTTGAGGTGGCTCTTACATCACTCCTTCATTCTCCACAGCTCTGTGGGGTTTTTCTTAACAAACAGAATTACCATTTCAGCGAGTTACCAGATAACCTTTGAATCTGTACCTGCAGGACCGAGCTTGGCCAGATGATGTCACCTGAGTTTTGCAAAAGGGTTGCTGTGTTATGACCGGCCTCTCCTCACTCTTATGCCCACGTTCGTAACATAAGTTATGAAAAATGGAGAAAAACCACCACCAATGGCTTACAAACACCTTAAAAATTCTATGTAATTTATTAGTACTTCCAGCTTATGAACGGGGCAATCAGAGCAAGAGTTTGATTAACTTTAATTCTTTTTCCAAAGCAAGTTTCAATGGCCCAAGTAGCCCAAGTGGTTAAGCTTTGTGGAAAACACTCTCCTTGTCCTGGCACTGCTAGGTACAAGGACATGCAAGTGAACTAGGAGGCACCTCCTTGAGTTTTCCGGGGAGTCTTCAGTTGCACAAGAGAAGACACTTCCAAAGCTGAGGAGATCTTTGCTCAGCCATAACCTGGGTGTCTGGCTCCTGCTGTTGTCGTGCAGCTCAGGCTGCAGGTGCCACAGCTGCCCCATGGCCACCCTGTGGCTTGGGTTCAAATGTTTCCAGTTGGACAAACCTCTAGCCTGGAAATGACACTGGAATGCTGCTGGGAAGACATGGAGATAAACTGCTGGTCTGCTGTTCACAGAGATCTTGCTTCAACCTTGGCATTCTTTAATAAGACAAGGATTTAAGAAATCAATCAGTCTTTGGTTTGTTTAGTGGTACACGTTTTTGGTTCACCTCCTCCCCCCCTTTTTTGCCTCTTTCCTTAATCTGCAGGTCTTTTTTTTCTGGACAGAGTTGCCTGCACTGCAGTTTATCAAAACTTACATCTCTTATATATTCTTGTTGTTGCTTTTCCCACACCCCCCACTTCTTCTTCCCATTATTCCATGGTGTTTCATTTTCTATTGATTGTTCTGTTCAAATGCTTCCAGAAAAAGGGGCCACATTGCATTTTTCGAGCAATATGGGAAGGGGGATGTGACTGTTCCACACACAGCAGGTGAGGGAATTCTTGAATGTGACAGGACGTGCTTTCAGGCAGGTGCAAATGTGAGTGATCCCACAATCCCACAGAAAACCTGCTGCTACAGCAAGGTGGTAAAGGCCAGCAAATAACACCAATCTGGAGTGCTGGGGGGTAGAGTAATCACCTTGTCCTCTTTATTGTCACAGATCCTCTTCGTAGACCAGCTTTGGCTTCTGTGTCATCCCAACTCCAGCCTGGTTTGAGTCTGTTTCCAACCACTTACCATGAAAAATAAAATAATCAGACAGTGGTGACTCACCTGAAAGATGAAGCAGATGGGCAGCAGCGGGGCAGGGCAGAGCTGTGGTGGTTGGGTTACAGAGCTGTTCTCCACAGACTCACTCCACACATGGCCTTGGGTCAGGTTCTGAGCTCAAACTCATCTGATGTATTTACTAATCAAAACTTTTCTGTGCTCTCACTACTGAAAGTGAAATCTAGTCATTTGGCTGGATTTTCAGAGAAAATAGGCCATGATTAAAATCTTCAGCATTGGGGCTCACGTTGCATCACCTTACTTTTACCAAAAAACAGAATAGTTTTCTCTTACTGTTTGCAGGCACTTGTAAAACCAATAAAACAGTGCATCCCTCCCTAATTCTGATGTTGCCATGCCTTCAGAGCCTTGCTGTTTGCCAGGGGTTTGCTTTGCTGTGATATCCTCCCTGAATTCCCGGGGGAACCTTCCTCCCCAGAGCTTTCGTCTGCAGAGCTCGGTTTATGAATAAGAGATGATTGCTGTCATTTTTTAAACTATGACAACAGTAAACAGTAAAATCCTAACACTGCTGGAAATGTTCCTGATTTATTTTCGTTGTGACTTTGTTTACAGTAAGCCCCGTGTCTTGAGCTGCAGTGGAAGAGATGGCAGCAGCTGATAGTCTGAGTCTCTCTGGTGACATTAGGGGAACAAAGTGTGGAACCCTTTGTAAAAACCACAGGAAAAATGTGACATTGCTGCCCTTCTGTGGCCACGTTGCATAAAAGAAAAGAGCCTTCAATTCCATTTTGGCTTCAATTCCATTTTGATTCCAATTTCTATGTAGTTTTCCAACCACCCGATATAAAAGTCAGTGCACTTAGTTATCTTCATTTCCTGTTCTGGAGTGCAAGTTAATTTTTAAGTGGCTTTTTAATTTTTATTTTTTTTTCCTTTCCAGATAGGCTTTTAGAGGCATTCTACTGTTGTTCTAGTAATAAATATTTCTACCTGATTCACCTGCCAACTCATCTTTTATTCATCCTGCTGATGAAAACAATCTCCGAGGAAACTTCTGTTGCTGAGAGAGTTCAAAAACTTTCCAGCTATGGATGTAACTGATCCTTTTTGTTCAGCTTAGTGTCAGAATTTTTTATTACTTTTTAGCCCATTTTTGAAGAAGTTAGCAAGTTCTGATGTTAATTAGAACAAGAGGAAGAATTCAACTCAGTAAATGTAAAAACAGGTAAATCTGCTCTTATTTTATGTTCTTCTTTCAAAGTGCTCAGGTGTAACCACCTCATTAAAAACCAGCAAATAGCTGAAATCAAACAGCTCTCCTCAAGCTGTGTTCTGCAAATATGTTTTGTAAAAACTGTCAGTTGTTGTAGGAAGCTACACATCTAGATAAAAATATAACAAAATGACTAAATACATTTGAACTAGGTTGGACTATTCACCAGACCAACTGATTTATGCAGCTGTATATATTATGTATACACATTATATATGTGTGCAGCTAAAAAAGAGCCAGAACTGTAGGCAAGCTGGTACCTGGACAGTCACGAGTACAAGGATCTTCCTATTTAAATATATTTTTGTGATATGAAAATGTGATTTTTATGCTCTGAGAAGAAAAAGGAGAGGTATAATGTGCATCCATTTAAACTTAGATTTTTGTCTCTGGAGGTTTTCTATACTTGACTAGGTGAAGTTTTAGCTGCTTTAAGAGTTTTCCCATGGACTGTCTCTGACATGTTCCTTGGGAATATATCAAAGGCTGCTCTGATTTTTGAGGTGGTGTTGAATTAAAAGAAAACATGTCAATGATGCAGGTACTGCACCTGAAGTCAGATTCTTAGGTACTGCTCAGTGGGATTGTCCTACCAGAAGAGTAGAAACAGAGGAAATGCCCACCTCCAAAAAAAATCACAGGATTTTTGGTTCCCTGGCCTGGAGCAGAAAGTGCAATGTTGTGCTCTCCCTTGAGATCCAAAGAGATTTCACTGCCATAACATCCTGGACTTGGTCAGAGCTGTTTGACCTCTCCTTGGAAAACTTGGAAGGAGTAGAAGTGTGACTCCCTGGAGTACCCATTCTGAACAATTTGGGTTTAGATGTGAGATCCCCGTGACTCTGATAGTTACAAATCTATATTTTCATGTCTGTAAAGGAGTATTTTGGCTGTTGGCTGAGAGAGGATATTTTGGTTATTGCTGACCAGTTTTTGAACTTTGCTCTTTTTTTTTTTTGTGTACAGAAATAGGTTGGATCAATAACCTATTAATAAACTATTCAAGCCCCAAGTTCTATTCATGTGCACTCTCCAAACAAGAGGTATTTCCATTGTTCATTATTATGTGCCACTTCCATTTCAACCCTGAACTCATAAATCATAAATGAGCTTGAAGTATTCATTTCTCTCTTTCAGCACTACCTTTATCTTGTATTTGCTGACATGGCTCATTATAAGTTATTTTTGAGCACAGTCAGACCTTGTTTTCTGAACAGACGAATTCATTGTTGGAAAAGGCTCTATAAATAGAATTTAGGAGCCACCAAAATGAGAAATGCTAGCTCGTTAGGATCTCAGCTGGAACAGTGTGATCAGATATACAGAAATTTTGAGCTGATGAAATGAAAGCAAAGACTTCCCTAATTGGTCCTAAACCTTTAAACAACACATGGGCAATTTTTGTATTGCTGTGAAGGGTGATAGAAACCATCTGGAAAAAGAGAACCAAGGCAGCATATACTGGAGGGAGAGACAGGAGAAAAGATGTGGGTAGTTAATATTAAGGAAAACAAATGAAGTGCATACAGTGAGGTAAACAAATGGCTCCCGGTGCCTTCTGCTATTCTGAGCTACCTTCAGGTGAGGCCTGCGTAAATTTAAAGTTTTCTTAACCTCTGCCAGTCTTCCTCATATGTAAGAGGCAGATATGTCTCCTCTATCAACACCTGGTGATGAAGTGGTGAAGTAAATTTATGGATATGTGACTCTATTTCACTATCTCAAGTAGGATTACTAATGGAAAATCCATGAATCCTCTAAACTGTCTCCAGGCTCATGCAAGACTAAAGACTTACTGCATCAGCCCAGAAATATGTCCTCTGGGAACACCACAGATAACTGTGGGCACAGAATTGAAACTCCGGGGTCGGGACGTGCATGAAGGCTTTGCTCTAATTCTTCCCTCCCTGGCACGTTTCAAATACGGCTTGGTGCCTGTCTCAGTTTAACAAGACCCCAACTTGGAAATTAAGAAACTTCAGGTGGAAGTGCGGGAAAGGAACAGAACAGCTTTTTATTAAGAAAATCTGAATACACAACATGTGGTGCAATCAAACCCTTTCAGAAGAAACAAACCAAAGCCCCAGTTGCCCAGGTGTGTGTGGGGAGAAACCTGTGGCAACCTGGGGTGGGTGGGGGGGAACTGAAGGCAAAATGTCCCGGGAGCTGCAGAGCTGCTCAGCCCCGTGTGCCCGCAGCCACCGAGGGCTCCCCAACCGCACTGAGAGTCCTTTTGCCACAGGCAGTCCCAAGGCACAACACCTCGCTCTGAGACGGGTCGGGATCTCTCTCTCGGTCATTCTCCGTGAGATGTCCTGCGGGAAAAAAAAACTTCCTCTCAGGAAAAGAAAAGGAGTTGGCCCAAACCAGGCTTCTGCTCTGTCCTATCCATGGACCAAACCCCAAAACCCCCGAACAAAGACTCCCCAGCCGTGCCCATGGCATCTGCTCCCCGAGGAACCTCCCCCTGGGTCCCCCAGCCCTGCCAAGCCCCCAGCCCACAACGTGCGGATGGATGGAGGGGAACGGGAAACAGGACACTATGGAAAAAATGCCAACATCTCTTTTTAAACCCAGGACAGTGCCAAACTCAGTCAGCTTATTATAATGAAATCATACCCTAGCTAATGTCTTTACTCCTCTCTCCTTACTGAGGGACAAAGCATACAGTACAGGGTGAACTCCCCACAATGCCGAGACCCAGGAAGGGACTGAGGAGGAGTGGAGACCATTTTTCTAGGATATCTACATTTGCTGTTTAAGGATTACATTATCATAGGATCAGGGAACAGTCTGGGTTGGAAGGGACTTTAAAGCTCATCCCATCCCACCCCCTGCCATAAGCAGGGACACCTTCCACTAGTCCAGGTTGCTCCAAGCCCCATCCGACCTGGCCTTGGACACTTCCAGGGATGGGGCAGCCACAGCTTCTCTGGGCAACCTGTGCCAGGGCCTCCCCACCCTCACAGCCAAGAATTTGTTCCCAATATCCCACCTAACCCTGCCCTCTGTCAGTGGGAAGCCATTCCCCCCGGTCCTGTCACTCCATCCCTTGTCAATAGCCTCTCTCCATCCTTCTTTAAGCTCCCTTCAAGCCCTGCAAGGCTACAATGAGGCCACCCCAAAGCTTCTCTTCTCCAGGGTGAACAATCCCAACGCTCCCATCCTTTCCTCATACACAACATACAAGACAGTACATATATTGTAAATGCAAAAAAAGAGGAATAAAGGGTAGAAAGGGAAAGTAGTGATGTGAGAAAGTTTGCTGAGGTCAGACCATCTTTTAGGCAATAAAAGCTGTGAGCCCTGACAGTATCAGCCCTGCACAGCCCTCAGCTCAGACTCAGCCTCATGGCACAGACCGGCCTTATAGAAGTCCTGCTCCCTCTTTCCCAGGGTGGAATAATGAAATGTCTTTGACATCAGGTCTTTTTCTTGTTCACATCCAGAACTCCAAAATTAATCCATTTATACCAAGAATTCGATCTTTGGAGAGGATTATTAAAATAGATACTTTTAGCCTCAAAAAATTTTGTTGGCTATGAAATGTTTCTGAAAACTAAACATCTAACATTTGCGTCTGGAGGATCAAGGAGACTTTGCTGTACTCACAGTAGTGCATCAAGAACAGAAGCAGGGATGATGGCAAGACAGGGGTTAATTTTCCCAACTTTTCCACGTGTCTATTGGTATATCAGGCTGATTGTTGGATATAGTTTTTGTAGATTCACTTACACAAACATGATGGGAAGGACATGGGAAGTACCTGAAATTACCTGAAATTCCTGAAGGGGTTCTATATAACTGATGGATAATCCTAAGAAGACTTTTTATTTTCCAGTGAGCAATAACAGCCACTAAGAAAAAAAAACCAAAACAAAAAAAACCTGAGAAGTCATATTCTTATTCTGTTTTATCTCAGAAGAATGAACGCATCAATCCCACCTACCTTTTTTCTTGTGCTTGTCGTTTCTATTGTTAACACACATAACTTCAAAGTGATGTCTGTCTTTCCTCCTGTGTTTTTTTGACACTAATTTTAGAAATCCATCTTTCACTTCCCTAAAACAGGAAATTTCTGATGTAGCTGTGTAGATATATTTGACTAAGCATTTCGTGGCAAAATTAGAGTTATTAAAAAAAGCAACTACTGTATTCAGAAGTCAGAAGAAGGAAAACTGAGGCTTGCTGTATCCTCCTTTGAATTGTGCCACGTTACAGTTTTCTGTCCCTCCTCCAAAAACTAAAAAAAAATAACCCCAACCTCCATGAACAAACCCACCATCCTCTCAAGAGTGAAGTCTGTCTAAGCAGATTTGGTAGTGTTTGTGGAGCTCAGAGGACTTGGAGACTGTAGCCAAAACCTGCCTGCACAGGTCAAACCCAGCACGCTGACACTCAGCTGCCTCGCTGTGCATGGTGGATCCAAGCTGAGAGCTCAAAGTGACTTTTAAAAATCCCTTTTAATTTTAGATTAAATTAGTGATCTTAATTATATTAGAGGTAGTGTAAGCCAGGAGTGATTAAGGAAAACAGAGTGATAGAAAATCATTCACTGACCTGGAAAATAAATTTGCCATGCTCTACTCAAAATTGCTGCTTGTCTTTGGCCTCTGTGGATTTGTAGACCTTATGCTCCCTCTTGCCAAGGATGTGTTGATTTACATCATATACAGCGCTTATGAAAGCAGGAGGTTAAAAATAATGTATTGCCTAATTTGGGGGGGGGGGATGGGACGTATCCACCAGATACATGAGGACCAGTCTCAGCAAAATGAATGAGGAAAGAAAGTAAAATAATCCAAAGAAGTAAAATAATCCTAATAAGAAAAATAAATTTGGGCTATTAAATATGAAAGTTTTCATGGTGGATCTTGCCTTCTTATTTTAGCAGCTTAAATACACATTCTTAAAACAAATAAACTGTTATATGTATATACATATATATTGTTTTATATATATATTTATATATACATATATGTTGTGCCTATACATATGCTGAGAGTGGCTGCCTCTAATCAAAGTTGCCAATCCCCATTACTTCACTAATTAGTTCCATTTATCAATGCTGACCTGGCTCATTAGTCACCAGCAGGCAATATAGGATGTTCCCATCTGACTCAGGACACATTAATTGGATACTGATGGATGAGGGAATTGTTTCCGATAAAATTAGCAGCTGCTTACGAATGTTGTGCTGCAGGAGGTCCCTTTGCCTTGCTCAGAGGTCTCCAGTTTTATGGCCCAGAGGAGAGCAGGGGACTTTCCCAGTGTGCCACAGGAAGGATGTGGCCCTGGGAGCTGCCCCATTTCAAACCTGGACCAGCCTGTGACAAAGCCCAGCTTAATTTCAGTCAGCCCGAAACTCCAGCTGGTCCTTACCCATCTCCCAGACAAGCTAAGGAGCCAGTTTTATGGAGCTGTTACATTTCATAGTCTTAAATCTTTTAAAGATGATGATTCACAATCTTTATTCATAAATGGGCATCTGATTCATTGCTGGTTAGAGGGGAAATCGGATTTTATATTGCAGTGTAATTGTTCAGATTGCTTTATAAAGCCTGTGCAATTATTTTTATTATCGATGTCTATTTGGGAGATTTATCACCTGTCTGTAAAACCTATAACCTGCCAAGTTACAGCATTAGGACAATCTCTATCTGAAATGATATAATGCGGTAATTTTTAATTTATGAAAAGGTTTTGCTTTTAAAAAAAAGTTTTAAAGCACTCCCAGCCTTCTCAGTAACATATAGATCTCTGATTTTCATTTAAAAATGAGAAATAAAATAATCTTCTGCTGGTTTAACTAAACTGAAATGTTCAGAGTCACACATTTCACAGGATTTTCACAGGGTAAAAATTGCAGTGTTTGGAGATAATCAACAAAATATTACAGGGAAATAAACTGCCATTATTTTTTCCCCCCTCAAGGAAGGGATGAAACCTCTCAATTTTCTGTGTAAATGCAGCTCAGAACTTCCATCTGCACTTTCTAAAAAATGGCTTATTCAGGAGCAGCTTAGATAAAACCAAGATATTATTTTTTAAAGTTTCACTGTCTATGACTTGAGCAGCCCAGCTGAGATGAAATCATGACAGAATTAGTCCTTAAGGCCACAGTTGTTTCATCTTGGGAAGAAACCTGATGCTTGTGCCGGAACTGGATTGGAAAGGGGCTGATTTTTGCATCATTCCTTATTGAAAGCTCATCCTTTTCAAACCTTACTAACCCCACTAACTAGAGGCTGACTGGTGTTGGTGATCATGGTGTGTTTTGGGTTTGGTTTTTTTTTTAGTGGTTGTGCACATTTTCCTAATTTTTCTGGGAATTCCAGGGATTTAGCTGGAGTTGGGAAAGCAGATCTGATGTGTAACATTTACTAGTCCAATAATTCAGTCCCAACTACTTTGTTCAGCTTTCAGGAAGTCTTTGGCAGCAGTTACTGTTAGTTCTCCCTTTCTGGACGTGTCTGTTCAGAGTGTGCCACTGCTGAGACAGGGTGGTCACAGCTTTGGGTGTTCTGAGCTGCTGGAGTTCGTGCCAAGGAGACTGAAAACTATTTGAGAACAGATCTGTCCTGGCCATGGGGACACTAAGCTTTCCCTGCTGTTATGAAATGACTGCTGAAAGTCACCGCTCCTTCTTAGTTGCAAGATGTGTGGGGAGTGGGGGAAAACACCCTGGGCAAAGCTGGAGTATCTGTGAGTAAAAGGAAATCTGTGAGAAGGTTTCAGGCTGTCTTTAAGACCCGTTTCTGTCCTAAAGCCATAGAGTCAAGCTTAAAAAGATGCTAACCAGAAACTTCTAGAGAATGGAGCAGTCTTTAAGCCAAATGATCTTTGATGGACCTGTTGGTTATGATGTCCCCTTTCAAATATAAACCCTGGGTAGCACTGAGTGTGACTGGTATTACATCTCTCTGTAGAACACTGGAAACTTCACCTAACTGAGAAAAACCCACTTGTATCAGGTAAGGACTAATGGTCTGGTTGATGTGGAAGTTTTATTTCTGTCACCTTTGACAGGTTCTCCCTGAAGTTCCCACCTCGTATGCATTTGGACACTGCACTTTCATAATGTGTTTTTTTACGATTTTGATAACAACTTTATTTCTACTTCATGTGTTTCTTTTTACTGTCCAGGACTTGTTATTTCTTTCCTACGGTTATCATTCAGGTTCTGTAAGGAAAGAGTTCATTCAGTGTGAAGGCAAAACGCCCACAAAACTGGGAGCAAAACTTCTCCCTGAGTTATGTTCAGAAGATATGACTCACTAAAGCGCTATTTATGTGGGCAAAAACCGGCTGAAGGCCTCTGAACATCCAAAATTCTGCTGAGGCACTTCACAATGTTCTTTTCCTTTTACTGGACCCTGACTGAAATAAGGCATTTTCCGACTTTGCAGAGTCCCCACTACTTGAACAATAACTGTGAAAATGTAGCCTGTGTAATTTTATCTTTATTTGCTTTTACAATGATCCTCTGTGCACAAATTGTTTAATTTAAACACAGCTGATTGATACGAGATGTTTCAGCTTTCATTATTGTCTTCTGAACTAGTAATTGATGTCAAAATGTAAGTATTAGGAGGGTGGGGAAGAAATATCATATCTGTTTAAAAGTATATTTATGTAGCTACACAGATATATTTAATAAATACAACAATAAAAGATAGCTGCAAGTGTATACAAGTGTATATATACATATATATATATATAGCTGTATTTCTTTGAATTGGGAGAAAAATGCTTTCTTTTGTCACAATTTGCTCTGAGGCCTTGAGGACTGTAAATTATTTAAAGACAAAATTAGAGAGTAACTGCAGCCTGGAATGAAACATGACTGTTTTCTACCAGACTTCAGACTGGTCAAAAAGAACTGCTAATTTGTTTGTGTCTAGGTGGGAGATACAGGATGTGAAGATCCCTGGTTTAAATTTGTACTTTTTCAGATGCTTTCATAGCCTTGCTCTGATAGTCCAGTATCAGATAACACTGATCAACTGCTTTATTTCTGTGTTCTTCTGTCTGATGTTTCACTTCCTTAGAGGGAACACAGCAGGATTAATGAGAGAATTTTGTCTTTTACAGGCATTGGAAATGGCAAGTAACAGGATGTATTAGTCCTGCCTTTAACCCAACGTACAAACAATTTTAAACATTAATTCTATGACAGGTTTTGTCTTGTTATACTTAACTCCAAACTCAGTTTCAAGACAACAACAGTTGTCCAGAAAGACAGGGAAAAGGAACAAATGGAATGCAAGTTGTTTCCAGTTCCGAAGGCATGTTTAGAGTTAAAGCACAACTGGATGTAGATGAAGTTGTGTTAATGCACAGCTGACAAGGAACTGCTTGTTCTGCCTGAGCACTGGGTGCTTTGGCATTGCCAGAGGAACAGGGACATGATCTCAGCCAAGGACACACATATATACTGGACTTAGGTGCCAGTGAGGGCGTTGTGTGGCATCCAAAGGTGCTTTGTATGGCATCCAGAGCTACCTCTGTTTTGCTGGGAACTGAGGGGTATCAGCTCTGTCTGAGCTCACTTGTGTGTCTCTCTGGGAAGAGCAGTGATGACATGGTTTTTGACACTCTTCTGCTGATGGCTGTTCATCCATGTCACTTGGGATTTTCCTCTCCTGTAGCTGTGGCTCAGCATTGCCATATTCTGGAAGTGTGTGTGGGGGGACTCTTTGCATGGGAAAGTACCAGGTAAAGTTCTGTCCACTTCAAACAATCTGTCAGTGAGCAATTTTCATATAGTTTTTTTTGCATATGTTTTCAAAATTGCAGCTGAAAATGACTGGATGGTATCAGACCTGGGCTGACTGAGTGGAATGAAAGCTTCCATTTCAGTGGGAATTTCCTGTTACCCATATTTGCACAGACTTCACCTTTTGAAGAGAAGAAACAAATGCTGTGCTAGCATAAATGTCTGAAATTCAACTCAAGTCTCTAAACCATTTTACTGAAGGGCACCCATCCTTCTCAGAGCAAGGGAGACTTGAATAAACTCTTTGGCTACTATAGTCTGTTTTTTGAAGCTAATTTCACAGTGAAATTTTCCCATCTTTTTGAAAGACACTAAGACTGCCTTGAAGACTGAAGTGTTTTGTGGGTTTTTTAAACTATGGATATTCTAAAATTATCTCCTCTTGAGTATAAAAGTAGTAGTGCTTCAGTACTCTGCTGAAACTATTAACCAGGCTTCCCAAAGAGTTTTTAAAGAATCAAATAGCATCAAAAGCATAAAACATGAAAGAGCACTTATCATACCAACCTTTAGGGTGGCTGATAACTGGTTTGTAGGTTATGTCCAAATGGGATTCTGGTTCCAGAGTAATTTTTTGCACAGCAAGATTTTCCAGCTCTACAGCAACAGCAGAGTCTAATATCACAGCACCATGTTGTTGTGTTGCAATATAAAGGCACCTTTATGAATAACCACAGCCATAATTTGCCTGCTAAAGAACAAGCATTCCGATTACCTGAACACATGGAAACTGGGAATTAGAGACTGATCCACCAGAGACAGCAGTGTTGGGACTGGAGGTATGAAAACACACAAGCTGTTTGCTCAGGTGGTGAAAAACAAGTTCCAGAAGCAGCATTCAGTTGTGTTCACTTGGGCCACTGTGTCCCCACTGCAAGAGCAGAGTCAGGCTGGAGCCAAAACACTGGGACAGAAAAAGAGCAGAAGTAGTAGCTGTTCAAATGTAATTAGCTTTCAAAATTTGATCAGAATGCTCAAGTAACCGGCTTAACTAGAACAATTCTATTTTAGTGGTGTGACTGCATATAAAAGCAGGTAACTCATTTCACTACAATCTGAATGAAATCGTTTCTCTATTTTGGGTATCTTTTCATGTCAGTTCTGCATTTCAGAGGCTGGCAGCCTACATCTCAACATGGAGCAGGAGTGTGTTCTTTCTTACACTTCCACTTAGGCAAAAGATGTCTCCTCATAAGTCCCTTAACAATTTTTTTCCCAAGTATATGGTAGAAATGGAAGAGCTGAACTAAATACAAGTGGGACCTGTGTTAACTGTGGGGAGCAGGTTTAAATGTCTGAAATCTGTGTTAGTCAAAGGAGCAAAGGGATCTTTCCAGATCTTTGCTTCAGGAAACAAGCGGGTTCCTTCGCCTCCCAACTCGTGGCATGTGGGCAGGGCAGGCGGTTTGAAACGCCGTGCTGGGCACTGCCTGCTCTGCAGGAGAAGGATCCCAGCTCTCTCAGGAAAGGGGCAGTAAATCTGCTGCTGAATCTGCAGGTAAGGGGAGCAGAGGAACTGTGTTCAGATGTTCAGAGATGCTTGTCTTCAAGGGAAGGTAAATTGTTTAGGTTTTGCACTCTTTGCTGTGAGTGGACAGGGCTTCACCTCCAGGACTGCTCTTGATTTCCAGCAAGGGAAAACAAGGAAGGAGCCTTAACCTTGTACCAAAAATGTGTTTCCAGTGTATCTTTTTTTTCGTGCAGATTCTTTAGGCTTTTATAGTTCTAACAATGGAAATACTTTAAGCTATGTCATTTCCTGTGACTCAAATCCTTATCCTGTATGTTTAGAAATTTGCCAACCTATACTGCATTCACCTCTGCTGAGACCTGCTGGAACCTCCAGTCCCAACAGTGCTGTCTCTGGTGGATCAGCCTCTTTAATTCCCCATTTCCATGTGTAATGGGGAATTACACAGTAATTGTAAAGAATTGTAAATAAACAAGTAATTGGAATGCTTGTTCTTTAGCAGGCAAATTCTGGCTCTGATTCTTCATAAATATGCCTTTATATTACACCACAGCAACGTGCTGCTGTAACAGAAGGCCTTTCTTTGCTGCTGCTGTAGAGCTGACAAACCTTTCTGGGCATAAACCAGTCTATTAATGTGTGTTTCTGGAAAGGGAGGGTTCTTCCTCTGTGAGCTGAGAAAAGGTGAAGAGTGTGGAACTCAGATGTGTCCGAGAGCTGGTGCACATGGTACAGACAAATAGAATTATTCAGTTCTGGTGACCCACCCAGTGGGCACAAATATTACTGACACCAGTGTCTGCCTCCATCAGGTGTAAATGCCGGGACTGGGGAGCATTTGTCTCAGTGCTGGATGTGCACTTTAGCAGTCTTCCTTCACCCAGCACATCAAACTGGGGACGAGAAAAGCCTCCCTGAAGATCTCACAATTTGCATGGGATATACTCAAACAATGGCACTCACATTTGACACCAAGTTTTTCCAAAAATCTTGGAAATAAACTGATAACACTGAAATGTAGAAACAACAGTCTGACACTGCTTTTTGATCTTTAATTGATAGCTGTTTTGATTCTTGCCCTTTAAAGGCTAAATTACAGGGGTATTTCAGACATTAATTATGAGTTGTCTGTAGCTTGCATAATGGTATTCACCTTTTTATTTTGGCATTATTTCATGCTGAAATGAAGAGAATTCCAGATTGTTTCCCTCTGCTTGCCAATCTGCTGTCAACTGTGGGTTGTGTGCGTTGCTCCACGAATGCTTATTGCTCATTGCTCTGAGTAATGTGATCAGAAAATAAGATATATAAATAGTGTTTCCAGATAAAAACAGACAACCAAGCCAGCAGAAAAAGAAAAGAATCAAGGTTTTGACCTGCTGTTAGGGCACCAGTCTGGATAAATTCTGATTCCATTGGGGTCACACAAGTGTAAATGGGTATTTATAATGTATCAGACAGTTCTAACCATCACTCTTAGAAGGGAGTGTGTAAGCTGAGCAGGCAGTGGTAAGATGAGCAGTAGTCTGAACCAGGGGTTGTTTACCCAGTGAATTAGTGCGCATGAATGCTGTGAATTGTGTGCTGGTTGGTTTGCAGGAGCTCTCTGTGGTGTGCAGTGGGATGCAGTGCATCCTCTGAGCAGTATAGAAATGTAGAGCAGGTATGTGGCTTTGAGGAGGGCACAGCTTTGGGGCCAGGGACACCCAGTGGCTCTTGGGGTGCAACGTTTCTCTGTCCAGGCTGTGTTGCTGTGACTGCTTCACCTGCTCCGGGTCCCAGCCTGCTGAAGGAGGTTTGCTTCCTCCTGCACGTGGGCTGCTTTTCTTTCTGAGGTGTTTGCACACAGGCGGTTGTGTCAAACAGATGATTAGTGGTATTTTCTTACCCTGACTTGCTGGCCATGCTGTAGACAAGCCTTATGTCTCCTCAGCAAAGACACCTTGCCCTAGATAAGTTCACAAAACAGGTTTCTTCCATTTCAATTTTCTAACTTTCAGATTTTATAACATTACTAAAAATCAGAGAAAGCTGATGTATGACAATGCAGCTCCTCTCTGATAATGGCTGCATCTCTCTTTAGCTTTGGTTCTTAGCAGTATTTTAGTTTGTTCTCTGACAAATGTCAGAATTAAAAATCACTGCTGAATCTCTGAGCTAAAGGAAGGGAACTTTCTCCTCCCCAAACAACTCATTGTATTATAGTATATTTTTGTGATGCCTGTGCTCTGTTTGGCAGTGTAAATTATGACTCTCTCTGAATTTTAGTTCACTCTATTTTCTGTTGTTTTCCCAAATAAAGCAGTTCTGGCAGATACAGCACAACAAGGTACGTGGTCTTCTGTGGGCTGTTCCCTGGAGCCAGACTGGGCTGTGGAGACCTGAAAAAGGCAAACAAATCTGCTAAAGCATAGGGATATACAGATACATGCATATACACTTCAGATCAGCTTTTAGAAATGAAAGTCAGTCTTTTCCCACTTGCCGTAACAAAAAAGCATAGTAACCTTTTAGTCCTTTTGTTTTCTTTTGCTCATTTTCGTGTTTTCATGAAAAGCTTTCTAGTGGAGGTCATAGCCTCTCTTCCAGCATCTGAAATGGTCAAATGCTAAAGGAGAGGGAGATCATGCCTAGAGGGAGAAAATGATTTCCTAGTTGGGTTAACATCCATGAATAAATTCATTAGCATGCTGTAGGGGAGAAAGGCTACAGAACTGGGTTTTTACTGAATGACCAATGGATTTTAACCGTAGTGAACAGTTGAAATGGGGAAGTATATGAAGCTTTGTGTTCAGCTGTAGCAACTGCTGCCCAGGCTTTGAATCTAATCTGGTCAGATTTTCAATCATTTCAAAGTAATTGTGAAAGGAATTTCATTCAGTGGTCTTGAAAAATACCTTGAGTACACCCTGTTAAATAGGACAAGTTGGAATTGTCCTACTTCCAGCCTTAAGCAGCCTTAATGCACTGGTGTTTAGGACCACATTTATTTACAAAAGAAACAAGACCTTATTCACTGACTTCTTGTGAAATTAACTTTGAAAATTATTTCAAATATTAGTAAAGTGTCCATAACACTGATTTCCTTCCTTCCCCCCCCCCCTTGTACATTGGTTGCCTGGACTGGCTGTAAAGTCATATTGAAAGGTAACATGAGCAAGAAACTCCAATGAAAGAAAGGTTTTAACTGGGAGCTGGGCACCTGTTCCAGTTTTTCTGATGATGAGCCATGGATTCGTTTATCCTGCACTTCTTTACCTTCCCACTATTTGTCTGTCCTGAATAACGTACAGAGTTCTGTGTGTGATGCCAGGTACAAGGACTGTGTGAACTGCAGGTGCCGAGGAACAGCAGCCCCCCAGTAACAACAAGCAGAGGTGCTGGGTCTGAAGGGGAGGTGAAAGCAGCTCTTCAGTCTCACAGAACTGAAATAAGACCTCATAAAACTAATAATTCCTACCCCAATTTCAAGTATTTGTTGCAAGTCACCAAGCTGGGCATTCCACAGCTTTCAATCGCAAACGACTCCCTTAACCCTCCAGGGTGATGTGGGTCTTTGCCAGCTGAATCCATGGCCCCTGCCCTTGGAGATCTTCAAAAAGCTAGTTAATCTCTTACTTTTCTTAACCACACACCTTATAAAGATTGTTTTAGTGTTAAAAAAACTGTTCTTCTTAAGCCTTGCCCTTGCTGTAACTTGTGACTACAGATCTTCGTGTTCCTTGAGAACAGTCTGTTGCTGCCTTCTCTCTAAGCCCCACCTTTAGGAGGCAGAAGACAACACTTACATTCCCATTCTCTCCTCCAGGCTAAACAATCCCCATTCCTTCACCCTTCTCTCAGACATCCATCTGCAGCAGAGAGATTTGGGACACCCAAAACTGGGCACAATATTCCAGATGTGGCACCTTACACAGCCTCTCCTCTCCCTTAAAGTTGTCCTTCCAGAGCATCTGCTTGTTTCTGTCTCCTGGTATTATGATTTCCTAGGTAAAAGTGGATTTGCTAGTTTGAACTATTATTTAGTCAGCTGCAAATGACACAGTTGTCATGAAAATTATAATCTTTATTTGAAAAGCCTTACCAGTGATATTAGGATTTATAAGGAAGGGAAAATTAAATTCCATTCCTGATTCTCTGTATGCACTTTGGAAAACTAGGTCTAATCTGGCAAACACTTCTCAAGCTACAGAGCATTTAGTAGCAATACACATTTCCTTGAGATTTGGCTCTGACTACAGTGGTAAATATCAGAAATACAATCCCCCAGAATGTTGATAGCAATGACTAAGCCTGGTGGTGTTGCCAAAGTGTTCTATTCTGTTACCCAGATGTACTAAACTGATGTGAGGCAACACAACAAGAGCTCTGCCTACACAGGAGGTACTAGTGCTGTTTTAGGACTGGAGGAGTTGTACTAGAGGTAAATTCTGGTTTAAAAATGTTTGTTTGGATAAGAATATCTTTGATCTGCACTATGAATAAATAGTGAACTTCTATCTGCCAGAAGGGTGAATTTGGCATCTGCCTTTAGTACCACATTCCTTTGCTAATATATATATGCAAATATCCTCTGTTGGTCATTAAATGAGGAAATTCTTTGTGGGTCCCTTCCAACTCAGAATACTCTGTGACTCTGACATCAAAGTCATCCTATGGTTACATTTCACTTTTAGTTAACTCAATTCAAAATTATTCTTTTCAGTTACATTAAGTATCAAACCATCGGACATCTGAGGACTTCTTGAAGTGACAAGTCCTTAATACCCCAGCAATGCTTTGGAAAAGCTCGTGTGGTAGTACAGTGTCCGTTTTCTAGGTCAGCTGTTCCTCTAGTGAATACAAACATCCAGAAGGATAAATATATTCCCTATCTTCCAGAAGAGCCACAAGTGCTCTGACAGCACCTGAGCTGTGTGCAGAAGTAGTCATGTAAGCTAAAGATCATGAAAGTTCCTCCAAGCCTCTGTGCCAAAAATAGCACACATTTGGTATCTGAAATCAAAGGGTTGCTATAAAAAGATGCCTGTACGCCTGTGGAGCATCCATGTCATTCATCAGGAGGGGTTATTTTTGGCAGGAGCGTTGACACAACCACTCAGGATCAAGGCAGACAGCTCCTGAGCTGGGAGCTCCGGGAGCGGAGCCGCACACAGAGCACTGTGACTCTCACGTGAGGAGAGCCAGGGAGCTGCTGTCTGAGAGCTCTGTCTGAGAGCAGAAATGATGAATACATGGCACAGAACTCCAGTGAAGCCTTCTCAGATCTGCGTTTCCCAGAGCAACTCCGAGCCCTCCCTGTGGTGACCCTTCTGTAGGGCAGGAGGGCAAGACGCTGCCCTATTTATCAGCCAGCAGGGGCTGTGTAAGTGTCACAAGACATGTTCATTACCCAGGAGCACAGTTTGAAGGCTCTCCCTTATCACAGCCTTTTTTGACCCCCATACTTGAACTCTGGTACAGTTGGGTTTGGTTTTTTTTGATAGTTGAAGTAGAAAGCTGTGCTTCCAAAAAAAGTTTCTGAACTTCTCTGGTCCTCAGTGCCATTGTATTTGAGGACTTTGCAATCTCGTCCTCAAGAACCTCTGCCAATATTTTTCACCCAGCAAACTGAGGCACAGACAAGCCTTGTTCAAGGTCACAGAAGCAGGAAGTGAAAACAAGTTCCCTGAGCATGGCTGTCCTGTGCACGATTGCCAACCTGTGACAAACAGCATCCTTGGGTAGAAGAAATTATTCTGATGCATAGGCTGGGACTTCCCCTTGTGGAACTTCCCATGGTTGGTGATTCCCAGCCCTCAGATCTGTCCAGGTCTCTGCTGGAAGTCTGGGGTATGGTTTTATCCAAATGCCATCTCTGGCCAGAACATTCTGCAGTTCCAAGGGGCTCCCCAGTGTGCTGGGGAAGAGGCACAACCCTGGGAGCAGGTACGGGGTGGTGGCAGCCCAGCCAGGGGTTCTCCTGAGCACTGTCCCTGCTGGGACCTGTGTGCTCCTGCTTGCATGGGAAAGGACTCCTGGTGACCCTCAGGCCTTAATTGCACAGTACCAGACAGTATCAAGACCTTAGTCTTTTTTTTTATTGATTGAAACTAATAATTTATCCGGCTTCGATTTCAAATTTCTCACTGAAGCTGAAGAAGTTGAGTTGGCCTCAGTGCATAACAAATGGGCAAAACCCAACTGATGATGTCCCGGTAAATATTTTGTATTGCATATTAGATGGAAATATTCTGCTTTCAGGATACACTGTTGAATGTAGTATTTGCTAAGATTCACAACTTATTTTTATACCCATCCTTGCATTCTCAGACTGATCAGAGCCCAAGATTCCTTTAAAAAAAGCTATATTCAGCTTTTGTTGGTGGTAGTACCTAACCCTGTGCCTGCACTTCTTTTTTAGCTTTTAATAAGTTTTCTAATAAAGACCCTTCCTAAAATAAGGCTTTCCTCACGAGCCAGAACATCATATCTATTTCCACTGGATGCATTGTGATGAGTTATTTGCTACAGGACACACAGTTGGCTCGGGTTTGGTAGCAGTGTTTGGAGAGCCTGTTGTGGTTCCACAGAGAGCCTGGGAGTTCTGCAATCATCTTCAGTGCTTGGTTGTGTTCAAGTTCCACCTCACTCTTTCTGGCATCGTGCCAAGCATGCACAGACACTTAACAGAGCACGGAGACCAAGGAAAATGTCAGAAAAATGACAAGAAACAAAGGCTGGGGGGACATTTTCTCTTTGCCACAGAGTTCTTGACCAAGTCCTTTCTGTCTTCAGGGTTCTATTTTCTTTTAGAGCCACCCTTCTATTGCTTCTGTTTCTCTGGTTTACGTACAATCCTCTTTAAACACTGAAAATATTGGCATCCAGTCCTTGCATGTATCACTTTGAGTTTGCCTTGATGTTATCATCTTTAAAATCATGTCAGAAGATCAGTTTTTGTCCTTATGAAATTATTAAATAGACTAAAATAAATCTTAGTAGTGTCAATGAAACCTACTTCTCATGCAAATGTGAGGCAAACAAAAAATTAGTGAATTCAATGAATTCAGAATGAATTTCATCAAAGAAAATGAGACTTTGAATACAAATTTTCTGTTAGAGGTTGGTAATACAAATCTCTTTCTGCACAAGCACTGGAAAATTTAAATTAGGATGAAACCAAGACCATGAATTTGCCCCTGAATTCTTGTAAAATAAAACCCCTGCCAAGTTTCCAGGGAATGTGTTTGATAAGGACTAGGCATCCTTGTGACCTTACTAAATACTCTCCTGGTGTGGGAGTCTATCTTGCATACTGTGCCCAGTAAGAATAGTAACGTTGCTAACTTTGTCACAGATAACTAAAAATGGGGCACTTCACACCTTGGGTGAATTATTCCAGGGTCTCGAGGAGGATGGGAGGGAAATAATGGGTGAGATTCAAACGGGTCTGATTCAAAAATGAAAGGGGACAAGAAGAAAGGGCTCAAATAATGATTCCTGGATGATTAAGACTGACTAATATGGCTCCTTTGAGCCTGAAGTTGCACAGGAAGCTTTGCTTTGCAACTCAGCCTATTATTGAGGAATAATTGGAAGGACAGCTGAGGAGTTCACATCACCTCCTTTCCATTGTTTGCTGATAGAAAAACAGCACGTCAGAGATTGAAACAAAAAGTGTAGGTGATGTCACTAAATAAAAACACCACAAGAAGCCCTTCCACATTATGTTGGGGTGTAGAGACACCCCCTTTTCTTCTCTCCCCTCTTCCCATCTATTTTACATTTCTAATGTACTGAAACACTGCAGAATCTGATGTGTGGGTACAGGAGTTTGAATGCTGTGCTGACTAACGGTTTGTTAGGAAACTGCTCACTCCCACTTTCTAAATCCAGCACAAAAGGTGGGGTTTTAAGTTCTAGTTGCATAAAACTCTGCTTTGTAACAAATTAGGCACACTTCATAAAATTTTACAGTTAAGCCCAGGTATATTGCTAATTTAGCCTATTATTAAAGATGACTTTGCAGACTCTCTGTGGCTGTATTTTATTGTTACACCACAAAGGTCGCTTCGTAAGAGGGCTTGGCAATTCTGTAGTAACATAAAAAAAAATTGAAATTTGTTCTTGGGTTGATTAACTAGCCAGAACACCAGAGTTTAAGGTGAATCTGCTGTCTAAAACAGGCTGGGACATCCCGTCAATACATCCGTTTTATAAATTAGTGAAGATTGTGAAGTTTGACAGAATGCACTGGCATGAAAATGGACATTGTTGTTCCTATTTTCGAATAGACTTGACCCAAAGCTGTGTCTGTATTTGACATTTCAGTGAAAACCTGTGTTGACTCAGTGATAATAAACTTCGTAGTAGAATTATAATCTTTTCTGTTTCCTGCAAAACTCAGCCAAATTTTCACAGTGGCTATTATCAAGTCTGAGGTTCAGAAATTCCTGTCTCACGCTTCAGGAGCAATAAGTCCATTTGAAAATTCAGAATAAACTCTACCAGTTGACCTATTTCAAAGCCCGTGGGTGTTCCAAGTTTACCCAACATAAAAGTTTTGGGAAAAGAAACAGATGCAGGTGTTTACAGTGTATTTGCACTGAAAACAGGTATGTCGAGTGAAATATGTATTTTACTTTTATGTCTGTGTGGCTCCCTTGACAAGTTGATTTTCTTGTGGATTATTAAGTTTGTAAATGTCACTGAAACAGTTTAAGTCCCAGCTTTACTATTTGGCACTTTCAATGTGAAAGTTTAAGAAATTTATAATATTTGCAACACAAAACAAACTTCCACTGGAAGTTCCCATCCCACGGCTGACTGGATGCCCATATACTGCACTTGTCAGAACTTTGAAAGCACATTGGCATTAAAATACTGGAATTCAGATATTCTTGTCCAAATCATTTGCATTCTCTCATATTTTCTGAAATGCATGCATTCTCAACCATCAGAAAAATCTCACTTTTCAATCAAAGGAGTGATTTATGTTGGCTTTTCAGGTTTTTTTTAAATGCAACTAACATTTGGGGTTTTTTTAAAGATATAAATGATCAAAATTATTTGTCCAAAACAATTAAAATTAACTGTAACTTCTCTTCATTACTTTACAGAATCTTTCCATATATATATATATGCTTTTCTGTATGTATAACTGCAAGATGCTCGTTCTGCTAACAGTGGGATTTTAAAAATATGGCTTGATACACTCCAGGCTATGCAGATATAATTTTCAGCTGGAGTCTGCAGTGTTCTGGGAATCCTTGCATAATCTGGGATGTGCTATAAATAGCACATGCACTCAATGGAAGGGAAGCGTGACTTGTTAAAGGAACTCTGTGCTTGCCACAGCTCCAGGCTCCTCCAAAGTCAGGCTGCTCTTGTCGGGGCTGCCAAGTTGTCAGGCACAGAAACTCTGCAGTCTGCAAGGTGACTTTTCAGACCAAAGAGAGAGGGGGAGGAAGGAGGTTTCCCTTGTTCTGAGTAACTGGTTCCAGTCCTTTTCCTCAGCTGTTTGTACCTTCAGTTTGGGATATCCCCCAATACAACCAGTACTGCAGGACACTGTCCTGAGTTCTGGGCTCTGATGAGTCCCTGCTGCTCCCAGCCTGCCACTGGAACAGCTGAGCCTTTGCAACTCTGACTGGAGCTGTGTCAGGGCAAGGTCAGCTTGGATCTCAGGACAAGGTTCTTCCTCCAGAGGGTGGTTGGCACTGACCAGGCTCCCCAGGGCAGTGGGCACAGCCCCAAGAGCTTCAGGAGGGTTTGGATGACACTCTCAGGGACAGGGTCAAATTGCTGGGGTGTCTGTGCAGGGCCAGGAGTTGGACTGGATGCTCCTTGTGTGTCCCTTCCAAGTCAGCACATTCTGTGATTTTGTGAACTTACAAAGTAATGAGGATGTAAGAAATGGGCAATTCTACTTTCACCCTATTTCTGTGTCCCATTCACAGCCACTGACTGACAGGAGAGGGGGCAGAGCTTCTGCAGGAAGGAGCCCTGTGGAGACTACACAGCCCTTTTAGTCGCCAGTGCCTAAGGGCAGGTGCAGCTCCCAGCGAGGAGGATTCCACCCCTCTCCAGGCTTCTCATCCCAGTCTTGCCAGACCTGGTGGCAGGAACAGGGAGAGGAGGCAACAGCAATGCAAGAATCAACGTCTGAGTCCGGATTTCTGTCTGGTTGATGGCTTGCTTGTTTATTTTGTATTTGTTATGTGCCAATGTTTCAAGGGCACTTTGGAAGAAGAAGGTGGGTCTTTTCCATTTTCTCAGATCTGTGATCTGTCTCCCTTAGGCCTGTTCTTTTGAATCTTTCTGAATCCTTAGGAATGACTTGGTTTTGCTGTTACTATGGAAATGTCTGAAATACAACTCTATTTTGCATCTTCTTTCTCACTCTGTCTGTGAAAGACAATTCCCCCTTCTCATTCACTTCTCTGAATGCTCCTCAGGTCATCAAACAATTGCAGAGTATTCATACATGAAATGAAATGTATAAAATGAAAAAAAACAGCCTTTCTATTTTCTCCAAAACTCCAGTGTATCACAAGACCTACTCTTAAACATTGCTGAAGTATAAATCAAATTGGAGGCTGATGGGGAGGTGGACAAACAGAAACTCATTCCCATATCCTATCTTTCTGAATGTATCACTGGAATGACTGGATTTTGAAAGTAAGGAAAGAGCAGAAGAAGGTAATTTGGGGCTTCTTTTATCCTCACTGAATGAGGGATAATGTCAGTTGTAGCTAAACCTTTACTCAAGGCAACCCTGCATGGTGATTTAGGGAGTTCCAGTGGGATCACCACAGTGAGGGGAATCCTCATGAGCTTGAAATTTCTGTCACAGCTCCAGTGCACCCCTTTTCTTTCCTGCCAGGAAAATGTTGTGTGGCTGCACCACTTGTCTCAACAGTTTCTATTTTAATAGGCCTCTTGAGTTTACTGGCAGTGAGAGCAGACCTTGCCCCACTGCCCCCTGCCTTGGATGCCTTTGGGCACGTGGACAGCTCGAGTGGGAACTGAAGACCTTTCCTGCAAAACTTCTCAGACCTGACCTGGGCTACAGTGGCATCTTGGAATGGGCTTACAAGATACCTGCAAACTCCAAAAATAAGTTTCCCAGCACTTGGTTGCAACTGGGAGGAATTTTGGTATTTTTCCCAGCCTGGTGGTTTTTTTGATCATGTGCAAAGGGAGTCCTGTAAAAATCCTGCCTCTAGAAAGAAGAGCTTGGATGTAAAGCACAGTTCTAAGCTGCAAGGAAAGAGTTGTTAGAGTAAAGGAGATGTAAAATTTTGCCTCCTGAGTATGATTTACAATGTTTAAAAAATAAATCTAATAAATACTTCATCTCTTTGGGGTTTGGAAGCACCAAATAACATAACAGAGCCATGATTAGCACTGGCCAAATATGCTGAACCCTTAAGTGTGAACTGTCAGCCCTTCCCTTAGATCTAGTCTGTCCAAATCAGAAAATCCTGGTGATGTTGTGTTATCCCAATTTGTGTGGACATTAAGTTAGCATAAAATACACCTTCAAGGAAACTATGTTGCTGGAACTTCTTATTATCCTTTTTAAACTAATTCTAGTCACTTCCTGCCATTTGCATTAAAAGAAATCAGGTGTGGACTCTGGTCCCAGAAACTTTTCTTCTTTTTGCTTTTAGAAAGTGATTAGAAAGATTCATCTGGAGAGGAAATAATAGCAAAACCTGTTTGAATTAATGAAAATAAAGTACTTGGTAGGACATAAATGCTACTTGTAGGAATCAATTTTGATGAGTTCCATGAAAGTAGCAGACAGCAGGCACTTACTTGTTTGAGACTTGCTGGAGTCAGTTTTCATATCTAACCACAGGTTTTCTGGGGACTTTGAATTTGTTTTCCACCAATATCCAGGAGAGCTTAAAAAAGCAAAAGGGAACAGGATCTAGATACAGAAAATCCTCACCAGGCCTTTCCATGGCACATGCTGGACCTTTTTTCCTTCCATCTTTCATCAGTGCCTCTGGAAAATCTGCAGAAGCAGAAACATCTTCCCCTGTGGAGGTCACTGCCTCTGGAATTTCTTAGACAAGATGGTAAAAATGCTCTCTTTGAGGACAGTGACTTCAATCACTGGATATTCTCAGCTAAAGAAAGAAAAGAGTCTATTGATCCTCTCCCTGATCTTCTGCCTTCTGAGATGAGAAGGAATCAGCTGAAGTCCTGGGATAACTCCACTGAACTCAGAGAAGTTACAGTCACAGCAGGTTTTGTCCATTAAGAATAGTCTCCATAATCAAATCTCAAATAAACAAAAAATAAACAAATATAATTAAAACTACTCCCTTTGCCCACTTCTGGTGCTCTCTGCACACAGCCCAGCTTTTATTTCTCTTTATAGAAACCCTGTGGTTACTTATTTTCTATTTATTTACCTAGAATTCCCTGCTACGGCAGATTCTTACTTTCTGACAGCACAGAATATTTATGTTTCATGGCACTGACAGTCAGCTTCTTTATAGATCAGCTTCTTATGAAAATGGGATTTATTCTCTCATTTTATTAGCAATAACATCATTCTGTTTTCCCTGGAGGTGTTTTATACCCACGGCACAATTTCATCCAAAAATGACCAAAAAATACAAAAGTCTAATTCAGAATGAAGTTCCAATAAAAGTGAAGGCTGTTTAGAAGAGAAAATCTGAGGGGAGCAGGGCTGCACCCTGAGTGCCACACTCTGCTCAGCAGAGCCCAGCTGAGCCCAACCCACAGGCAAGGGCAGTTCAGAACATACATGGAGAGACACATGTCGATACGACGGTATAGGTGAGCATTTGTGGAGATAAAGAATGCAGACTGATACAAAGCAGCTCTCCCCCCATTTCTAGGGCTTACAGAAGAACTTCTCTTCAAGCAATAGATTTTTTGGAAGGTTGGAGACCTGCCAAGATGCTGGAATTCTTACCCAGAATTACACTTTGCCTCTTAGCACTAAACCATTTTGGTCAAGCAGTAAAATGAAAAGCTGCTTTTGAGAATTTGAACCAGGTGTTTATCCTTAGTAATTCAGGTTTTACTTCAGCAAGGCACACACATATATCCTGGAATATATACTAGCAGTAAGCAGCTGTTTAAGCACCTTGCTGAAATACATCCAAACACCATAAAAAGGTGCTTGTAACATTCTCCACTACAGAATAATTAATCTCCCGGATTACTATAATCTTGATTCAAGTAGCTTTACTGTAATAGTTGTTTTAAGCTCTTGGTGGAACACCCAAAGTCCTTATAAACTCATATGAAGCCATATCCTTGACAGAAGCCAATATCTTGGCTTGAGGGACAATATTGGAAGTGTGATTCCCAAAATAGTGTGTGGCTGCCACCAGGCTGATATCTAAGCAGAACACAAGCTTTTCCATTTAATCATGCATATGAGTTTCCAAAGAAGGTCAGGCAGTAGCTGTAACCACAAGAAAGATTTCTCTCCTGAATTAGGAACGGGCACTAAAAATCCATTAGTGCTCCAAGAGACCAGGGTTAACCAGGGTTACTGAATCCAAGTCTTTCTTTTTGATGTTATTATACCCAGCTTGGGAAGTTTCCATCACATTTACAGTACATGAACCCTCTTTGCATTTTGCTGATTGGTTTAGCAATGGTGACAGCAAAGATTGCCCCTGTCCTTTGTCAGTCCTGGTTGTGCTCATGCTGTGGTTCACTCAGGTTATATTTGTAGCAGGGCCCAAGCCAGAGTGCATTTCTTATTTCTTGAACAGCCATGATTGCAAGGAAGCTTCTCTTCTCTTCAGAGTATTGTGTGCCTACTACTTAGAAAGAAAGACCTTGATTAGTAGCCCAGCATTTCCTCCAGTTGCCTGTGCTTAGACCCAGGATTAGACCATAAAAAAAACCATTTCATTTGATTTTTCAGAAAAAAGAATTTGTGAGCTGACAGAAATCTCTAATGGACACGAGTAGTCAGAAGCAAAATCCTTTGTATTTTAACAGTCTTGATTTGTATGTTGGTTTTTCTCATCACATTTAGTTGACTTTTATATGTTCTACTGTCAAACTTTGGGAAGGAGGTATGGGAAGTGTTTGTTTGTATGACACTAGCAGTAATATTTGTGCTATTTATAGTATTTGTCCCACAGCAGAGGCAGCAGTTCAGGAGGAAAAGCAAACCTCTTACTTCTGCACACATATGCTGTTCAACCAGAGAGTCACAGGGCTTGGTGCACACAGGAAAAGCTTTGTGGTACAGCTGATCAATTGCCCATCATTTTGGGATTGTCTATCACTCGGTGTTGGAGACAAGGACATCTCTCTCTGGAGAGATGCTGGCAGCCCTTGCAGGGCAGGCTACCTGGGAAATAACCGCCCTGGCCAATCCCCTGTGTCTGGGCTCTGAATAACCCTCCTCTTCCCCTGTGGGTCGTGTTACCTGACCAATCTTAGGTCCAGGTGTCCCCCTGTCCCAGACTGCCCCTCTCCTGCCCTTATGAACCCACCATGTCGTACCAATAAAGCAGATCAGTTTTGACCTTCACCCTGCACGTTGTGGCTGTGTCTTGTTCCTTTGAGACTAAACATGTGGAGCTGCAACTCAGGAAAAGGACCCCTCTGGTCTCAGATTTTTACCCTCTCCCATAACCGGGTCAACTTGGAAATGTCAGTATTTCAGTATTATACAGAGAACGAAACTCATTGGGATCTCAGTTACTCTGACTGAGTAACTTTAAAACTGACTTAAGTGAAAAGGACCTTCAATAAATTCTTCTGAAACGAACAAGAGTGAAGTGAGGTGGGACTCACCTCCTGAATTTTTCCTTATTGCTTCAGGTTCCTGAAGAATGTATCTTCTAGGGGCCAATATGTTTGTGGAATGCTTGGGAAGGGAATCTTTGTGGATGTCACTGTGTGCACAGGCACCAAGTGCAGCCTCAGCCACCTCACTGCTCTCAATGCCACTGAAACCTCTCCCCGAGGATTTACTGGGAAAATCCAGATGAATAGGCTGTTTTTGGGGCCATCAGCTGTGACAGGGATATACATCTCAAAAACTCAGAAATAGACCATCTTATAATCAATAGGTTTCTGATTTTTCCTGAAGTTTCCTTTAAAAAAATGTAACAACACAGAGTTTACTTTGTTAAATCAGTGTTTCTTGATGTATAGGATAACTTTACAGTGGAAATGGGAGATTTGTTAAGGTATTATATGGTTCATTTACAAATAGACACGTCACTGTTTATTGCAGACCTTTATCTGATAAGAGAGAGCAAAAGAAATAATTTTAGGCTCAATTCAAGAAGGTCTCCAACACAGAGAGAGGTTTCTTGAGGGTTATTGTACCACCATAAACCTTTTCAACTTTGGTGTTTTGGTTTCTTTAACGGTGTTATTTAGAAGTGGAGTTTTCAAATACAGTTTTGTGAAGCTGCAATGCTGCTTTTATCTGTTCTGAATGAGATAAGGAGGAATTGCCACTTTTGACTTCAAGGAAAAGCTCTGGCACTTGAGGCTTAATCCATATATGAAATTATTAGTTCAAGGAGAATCTGTTTCAGGTAAAGTCACTCACAACATAAACAAACATGTTGCAGTATTTTTCTTTTCACCTAAATAGGAAGGATTTATTGCTTGAACACATGTATGCAGCTTGCTCGTGTCTGCTTAAACTCCAGAGCATATTTATGTCTAAGTATCTTCACACACAGCTCTACTGAGTTTATATCCCCTTTGCTGCATTATGAAAGATAATTTATGTGTTGTAAAAGCAAGATATTGGGTAATTTTTATCCGTGTCCTGAATAAAGGTAAACGTTGTTGACGAAAGATAATATGTTTTGAATAAAGGCATTCTAGAATTTGTCTTTAACGAAGTCTGAAGGAATGATAGATGGGTGAAACTTTGTATTTTATACCAGCACTGAAATCAGGTGCTGGAGGGAAGCTGGGAGTGGTGTTCAGTGTTTCTTGTGAAAGCACAGAGATGATATTCATTGACCGTGGGAGGTCATGCCGTTCTTTCCAGGGTGGCCCAACAACACCACCAAGACCGAGCTCCCTGACCCTGCCACTGATCAGCACATTCTAGAGAGTTCTAGAAAGCCTCAGCTCATCCTCAAGGTCATCCCTCAGCCACACTCCAGGAAAACCATCGTGCCTTCCCTCACCAGCGTCCTTAAACACTTCCAGTGCTGGCGACAAAAATATTCCAAGGTCAACTGTTCTGGAGTGTCAGTATTTTCACTGGAAAGCTTTTCTGTTGTCTAACCTGAACACTGGGGTTTATTGCCCTCATCTGTGCTTTTTGCTTCTTGGCCCGTCCATCTGGGCACCATTTCACCATTTTCCGAGTTTTCAAAGCTTTAAGCAAGACAATCCCATTTTGCTCATTCTTGCCCAGAATTTGAAAGATCCCTCTTTGCAGCTCTCCTCTGAATTTTCTCCATTTCAGGAACAGCTTTCCTGAAGAATGGCTCCCAAAACTGGGGCCCAAAATGTATTCCAGCCAAAGTTGCACCACTACGTAGGATAAAAGGTTCCTCCATGTAAGTCTCCTAGGCCACACTTTCATTTCAACCTCTCAGCAGGCCATCTTCCATTTTTGTGACTGCATTTCCAGTGTTGACTCACATCCAGCTTGTGAGTCACCAAGACTCCCAGGTTCAGCATTAATGTTCCCTTATAATTTATTCCCCATCTTTTATTTTTGCAGTTGACTGTTTCTGTTTGGACCAGTATAGCACTTCTCCTATTGACCTGCCTTTCCTTCCAGACATTTATTTTCCAAATTTATCCCCTGCACTTGCAGGCTCAGCTTGCTGGCATTTGCAAATTTAATAAGGACACTCTCTATTCCATCTTCCAAGTCTCTACTGAGAACAGAAACAACGCTTGGCTGGGACAGACTGCTGCAAAATCCACATGGAATTTACTGGGAATCACTGAAGATTCGATCTCAACATCATTTCCAAGCAGCCCTGCACTCATCCTGCAGTAACTGCATCTAGAGGATCCTTCCTTCTGTGTGGGTTATATGAGACAACTGCCAAAGCTTTCCTGGAGCCCAGACATTTGACTCCTGCTGCTTTTTCCTCATTCCCAGGGCCAGTTGTCTCTGACAAGAAGAGAATGAGATCATCTTGACAGAATTTATTCTCAGTAAATCTATGGAGTCTGTGAATCTTTGGGCTTTCCCACATGCTTTTATAAAATCTGTTTGAAAATATGTCAGTATTTTCCCAGGAATTTTAATTAATGGGTATGATTTATAATTTCCCATCTGTTATCTGCTTTGCTTTTTCTTAGAATAGGAACCATTTTTCTTCTTCTCTTTCCACTGGGTACCCTCATGTAACAGCTTTGAAAGAGAACTATTGTGAGCAGCAGAACTGCTTTAGTTCCTTCATTAAATACTCTGGGATGACAAAGTTCACCAAGCCCAGCTGCTATGAAAACTCCCTAATCTGTATTTTTCCTCTTCCAGGTTAAGATCTTATCCCTTCCTCACTGGTACTAATTTTGTTAGGCCTGTGCTTTTGCAACCAAACTCTTTTGAAAGGGTGATGACAAAAGCTGGTAAACACTTCAGTCTTTTCCAGAGCTGCCATTTGTTGTTCTGCTCCAAGTCCAGTACCAAGATTTTCCTTAGACTCCATTTTTGCAAGCAGTCTCTGGGTCACACAATGCAGTGCTCTAAAGAACCAGGATTTTCTGCCCTGGAAAATGTTTTTACTGCTCTTGTTCAGATTTCTTACAATGCAAATGTACAAAGGGTTTCCTTTCTGTCCTAAGAGGCCAAAGCAATAAGATTTTGAAAATCTCTTTTGCCCATCCTAACAAAAATCTTAGCCTTGAAAAGAAAACATAATTCAATAGGTACAATTTGTATAATTTCTAAAATGTGGCTTTACTTTAAGCTACATACACTCAACTGTATGGTTTTCAGGTTACATGCAAACATAATTTTTCAGAGCAAATAAGCAAACAGAAATTAGGGGATTATCTTCACAGGGATCATGAATTTAATCACAGGATTGCTCACGAGAACACAGATGCTCAAACGAGTCACATGGAGGATGGAAACATACTCATCACTAATGGCATCTTTAATTGCTTTCCTTACTTACAAACAAAATTGAATCAGTGGAGAGAATTACAATTTAGCTCTGTTTGTACCATGAGCAAATGTGGATCATATTTGAGCTATTTTGATCAAGATAAGCTCCTAGGAGCACATCTCCTACATTCCTTTATATCCTGGGAAATATACCCTGTATTCTCCCGTGGGTTGTAAACTGCAGTTACATTCCGTGTGGGACAGGGAACGGCTCGTTCGGATCTCTGTCTCTTGACTTCCCTGTATGTGCAGCATTATGGGAGAAATACATGGGTGATCCAAGAAACATTTGCTTCACTTGGACAATCCCCTTCTCCCCGACCTCTGCCCATCAGTAACAGCAAAAATGGAGGGGCTGGAACACAACCCGAGGTGCTGCTCCTTTTTGCTAAGTCTAACCCCACTCCTTGGGAAGCCTCACACAAACCTGTGAGCATGTTATCAGTTGGTAGGACTTTATCAGATGTTCAGGACTTCAACCTCAAAGGCAGTTTCAGTAAGAGATCTATTCCTAGCATTCAGACACTTGCTTCAGGAGTGGACTTCACAATCCAGTGCTGTGAGATAATTTGGAAGAAAAGCAGCAGGGACCTGGAGGGGCTCATGCTGAGCAGTGAGCTGTGTGCTGGTTTTTAGGGAAGTAGTGGAGACAAGTTGGATCTCACACACTGAGTTGCAAGTGATTTTATTCTCTACAGTCAGGAAGAATCTTCTGTCTATTCAGATTCCACAGCTCTGATTCCTCTTCCAAATGATGCCTCTTCTGCCTGTTCACTCCCAGAAGAGATCAGGTTTCCGTTTTTATCTGGAGAGGTTCCTTGAGAGGAAAGGTGGTGGTGTGTCTTTTCTGGTAAAGGCAGCTGCTCAGGAAGGAGGTATGGAAATGTGTGTTATACATTCTTTTTACTTAAAATGTGTCAGAGTGAAAGAGCTTAAGACAGGTTTCCATATTCCCTATGCTACAGAGTTGTTCTATCTTTATGCCTCTCTCAGAAAAACAGGGAAAACTGTAAATGTCAGGCATGTCCAGATGGTTAAAAATAATTCAGAATCGTTTTTTTCATTCTGGTTTTCAAATTAAACTCAGGTTTTATTTTAGGTACCAAAGGCCTGGATCCTCAGAGGTTTATCCTCCTAAAACCCATTTGACTTACATGAGAGCTTAAGTGCCAAGATACTCTTATAATTCTCACAAGTGAAGTCTTACTCTGGCCCTCAGTTTTGAGCAAAACACACTTGGCATTTTGCAAGATCATTCCTGGAGTGGGAAGGCAGTGTCTTGCCTCCCCTATTTGACTGATTTCTTCTTACCATTTTTCTTCAATTAGGTGAGTTTGTGTTCTCGGTTATACGAGAACCTCCTGCACCTGGAACTTACTGTTTCCAAGTACCCTGGATTAGCTGAGGTTACTGGTTGCCTCCTGAGTTGTTTATCGGTTGTTCCCTTGTCTTTGCTGTTGGGCAAATGCTAAAAATAAGAATTTGCTTGTCTAATTTATATGGATCTTTACAGTATATGTGATTTCACTCTCTCCTTTCCCCTCGAGCGGTGGACAGATTTTCCAGCCCTTATGACTGTGGACTCTGCATTCATTGCTGTCATAAGTCAGGGGCTTTTCACTGCTGACATGTTAAAATAAGACATCCTAAATTTTTCCATGGGGAATAGTTAGAGATTACAGTTTTTGTTTGTTCTGGATCTGGAACTACTAACTCTGTTCTGATTATATTTATTTCCTGTCCTGGAAATCTAATTAACACCTTGTAAAATTGTTTACTGGAAATGTGCCTAAAAATCTACTTATACCTATGAAGTGATATTTTGTTTTTCACTGGACTAGATGGGTAAATTTTATTTGGTGTCAGATTAATAACTGGTATGACAGAAAAAGAATCAGGGTAGGTTTCTCTTTGCTGGCAGCCCCTATGCCAAAAGCTTTGCTAGAGATGCCGCCTCAGAGAAAGATCAGGTTATTGTGCCTTCCAGCCTGTCCTGTCACGGCCTATTCTATCAGAACAGCTCAATAGAATTTCCTCTTTGTCAACTGCAATGTTGCTTTTTTTAAAAGCAACCTTTTTTAAGAAGATCACCAAATGGGCTTTTTCTGGTCTGTTTTGGATTTGATCAGAGTAGGCACAAATTTAAATTATCTCTATCATGAAACAGTAGGAAGTTTTAAAGGATGGTAGTTTGAGACACAGAGATGGTCATTTAAATTTACCAGACACAGTTCTTTCTGTACCCTTGCAGATGCCCCAGATAGACAGCCAGTTCAATTCCTGTTTTAAAAGGTCTGATACAAATTATTTTTCACAGCAGGAAGGATGATAGTCAATGCTGGTGTTTACAATGCTGAGTGTAAGTCTTAGGACTACCTTATCTGTATATCTCTTATGGACTCTGACCAGTAAAAAGAGCCAGATACCCTCAGAAGCTACAGCTGGTGGGAAGCATTAAAAATGCAATGTCTTCTTCCTGTATGCATCATTGTTTTTGGAATTTACCTGGAGAAATAGTAAGGAAAAACTCCAGAACAGTAAGTTATATTTTGACAATTTGAAACTTCTTTGCAGGACCAGTGACAGTGCAGGTGTTCTGGGCTCTTTTGGAACTGTGTTGTTAAGTGGCTTAACAAACATACATGTGGACCTCCTTACTTCCATGGCTGTGTCCTCTCGTGGCTGGAATTCTGCCTGTGGACGAGCAGAGCTGGCACAGTGTTTGAATAACGAGCTTTTGCTCAGCAAATGCACTGGAGGTGCCACAAACACCTACACACACTTATCTGGAGCCTGCCAGGGCCAAAAGCCTTGAGAGAGCACAGGAGGAGCTCAGTTTAGCATCCCTTTAGTAACCAACTGGCAAAACTGTTAGGGAGCAGACCTTTAGCCACATTCTGACCCCTATGAAAACATTCACTGCCAAGACTCTGAATTTGTCCAGTGAGTTCATTATCCCTGAAAACAGAATTTGGTCCTTCTTGTGCAATCTCAGTTTTATTCTAGGATAGGTCAGGTTCCTTGAGGGAATAATGAAACATCTAAGACAATCTAAGACATCTGGCAAATCTCCTCTCTGACAATGATACAGTGGTAAAAAAGGTCAGGGTAGTTTAGGGCTGAATCTCTGAGATAGGAGAGAAGGGGTCTGTTCTAATACAGGAGACTGAATCCTGGGGACAGTGAGATTGGTTAAAATGGGGGAGATGTAGAGAGATATAAGAGAGCTCTAAAAAAAGAAATTCAAGAGATTTTAAGGCTGCAAAACCAAACAAGACAAGACAAAACAAATTAAATACAGTGTTGGCTGCTCTTTACAAATTCTTTAAAGGTAGTACAGTTCTGATGAAACAGTAGAGAATACAGTATATACACTAGAATATCTTTGTTTAGACATATCTTCTGGACACATCAGTGTACTAAAATGTAAGAATAACCAAAGAAAAGTTAAAAAAGGAAAGAAGCAAAGGAATTAATTTTTTTAAAAAATTAAACCTAAGAGCCATGTCCTGTTAATAACATTTGGAGCTGTCTGCAAGCAGATGTAGCTTAAAAGATGGATAAATCACTATTTTTAACAACACGAGTTTTTCCCTTTAGATAGTGCATTAAATCTTGGTTCCATGAAATTTAGTGGCAACTCTTGAGGCTAGCTAAAATTATCCATAGCTTTCAAGATAATTTCTGAAGGTACATATGTCTAAAGGAAGCATCTGGCCTATTCTCATGATAGATCCAGATATTTTCAAAAGTCTGTTTAATGAAAATGTACACAAAAAATAATGAGCAGCTGGAATTAGGTCAAGACCTACAACAGAATATTTGATTTCACTTCAATGAGGGACTTGGATTTACCATTTGTTGTTAATCCAGGCACTCTGCTTGTCCTCATTTATCTTCCCTTCAGAGCTACTGAGAAGAGCTTCAGAAACACATTTCAGCTCATTGTGCTATGCTTACAGCTAGTAATGAAGAAATAATGTAATTAATTGCTGTTATGTAATGGCACTTGGCAAATTAATGTAGACTGTTACCCAATAAATAGTGCTATGTCTAGAATACCACTCAAAAATATCTTGACCCAAAACCTGGAGCATCCAGACATTTGACTGATGGTTTTTTTACACAGAAAACATTGACATCAATGGCTGCTGGTTAAAGGTGTTGTAAGGAGGACTCTGGAAACCAAGAGTTGAGTAAGGCCAGCACAGCTTGTGTGCTGTACCCAGCTGCCTCTGTGCCAGTCCTGCAGCTCCTGAGTTTCTGCCATCTCATCCCTCTGAGCTGGCAAGTCCATCTGCTCATCCACAGCTCCAGAAGATGAAGTGATGTGTCTGGAACGAGGTCGCCCAGTGCTGCACTTGAAGTTCAAAATGCCACTTTCCACTGAGATGTGTTCCCAGACAGAGCCACAAAGCTCTTATGTGTGGATATCAGGAGTGGCTTTTCAGAGGTAATAATTTAGGATTTTTTACTGTGTGCTCCTTTCACAGAACATGGCAAGTTGGAAGGGACCCACAAGGATCATCAGTCCAACCCCTGGCCCTGCACAGACTCATCCCCAAGAGTCACCCCCTGTGCCCCAGAGGATCATCCAAACCCTCCTGGAGCTCTGGCAGCCTTGGGGCTGT
>JAWMRA010000020.1:1471419-1498642 GCA_035584735.1 Pseudotriccus pelzelni
CTCCTCTTCTCCAGCTGAACACACCAAGTGCCCTCAGTGTCCTCACACGCCTTCAAATCCAGGCCCTTCCCCATCTCCGTGTCCCTCCTTTGGACACTCTCCAATGGCTCAATCTCTCCCTTCCATTGTGTCCCCCCAAACTGACCCAGTGTTGAGGTGAGGCCGCCCCAGGGCAGAGCAGAGTGGGACAGTTTCACTGCACCTTCAGTCCCTCAGTCTGAACAGTCTGTCAGGGCTGTGCCTGCACTGCTGAGCTCCCACGGGCAGAGCTGAGCATTCCCTGGAGCATTCCCTGGAGCATTCCCTGGAGCATTCCCTGGAGCGTTCCCAGGGTGAGGCCACACTCCCACAGAGGCTCCGGGGCTGCAGGAAAGCTCCAACATCTGTGCCTGTGAAAGGGGCTGCTCGGGGAGAGCTCCCTGTGACAGGAGCCGTGGGTGGGATAAATCAGGAAGGGTGCCAGGCTCCCCTGTGACTCAGAGGGAACTCCCACCTACGTGGGGGGAACTCAGAGCCAGCAGGCAGAAAAGCTGAGGCACAACTTTGTGGGTGGCTTAACTGGCTTCTGTCACATCCTTTGGAGCTCTGATCGTGTAGAAGCAGGGAATGGTGACATTAGTCAGACCTTGCTTGTTATCACCCCCATTTTTGTCCTGAAACTAAATTTTTATTTTTTTTTTGTAAATGGGTCACCAAAACAGTATCTCTCTGCCCTAATGGCTAACAGGTACAGGTAACCTCTTCGCCTTTGATTGGGAAATTTTAGAGTAGATTAAATTATTGTTTCTGTTACTGCACACTTGCACCACAAACAAGTATTTTGAGGGGATGGCTTTTTTTTTTGTTTTGTTTTAATTAAGGCTCTTATAGCATTTCCAATATACTCCTTTAAATTTTTTCATCTGCCCATTTACACTGATTTTTAAATTCTTTCTTCCTTTCCTATTTGTGTAACAAACCCAGATAACAAATTTAAACTGCTACTTATAAAATGCAATGGGTGAGTTGGGGCTTTTGCTGATTACAATTTAAAATTTACTTGGTTTTGAACCTCCACATTTAACCAGTAATTGTTTCTTTCCTATTAATCCTGTTGTGAAAAACCAGCGGCATTGAGAAGAAAAGCAATTGGGTAAGTCTGATTTTACACCAGGGACCGACTAACTTGTAATTTCCTCTCTGATTATTTGCTTTTGAGTGCTGATAACTCCTTCCATTTGGGACTCTTAGACTGCTCACCAGAAATCTCACGGAACATCTCCCAGAGCAATAATGCCAGAATGTGGAGTGGCATCCCGGCTCAGCTGCTGCAGTGCTGGAGGATGGGACACCAAGGGCTGCTTTCCTTGTCCCCGTGCCCGGAGGGAAGAGGGACCCAAGGGTGCACTGCCACCCCTGGGGGGTTCCTGGGGACACCTTGGCCTGGGGCAGTGGCACAGAGCCCCTGGGGGGGCCAGGGGGGCCCAGGCAGGAGGTTGATGCAAAACTTGGATACCCGAATGTTAAAACTTCTCCTGGCCAAGGCCTGCCTTCTGTCTCTCCAACTGCCCTCTCGAGGAGCTGTGTGTGTGCAGTGATGTGGCTGTTCATGAGAAGGGCTCAGCAAGCCGAGGGGATCACAGGGCAGGGATTGAAAGGGCCCTTGGCAGGAATGCTGCCCCTGCTTTCCTGCACTTCTGCTGCCCTTTCTGGGCGTGACAGGGAGCCCTGGCCAGATGGAAGGGAACCTCACAGTCACTTTTGCAGTGGCTTCCCAGTTCAGCTTTCTCTTCTAAACCCACACTGTATGTGCACTTGGCCAAAGGACAGGAGAAAGGGAAGGACTAAGGGAAGAAATAAGGGCAGTTTTTCCTACTAAGGGTTTGCTGACAGTGTCATCTGTGAGACTGGTCTTTCTATTACAGAAAAAGGGTCTACTCAGACTAGTTTTAGAGACACACCTCACTTGATAACTTTAAAAAACAGATGCAGGTTTTTTCCTTCAAACCTTTGAAGTTTTCCTTCAAAACTGAGGATTTTTTCCTAAATTTGAGTGCATTAGTGAATCCAGCTCTTGGTTCCTGTAGCAGTGCTGCTATGACTTGTATGTAAACATTTGAAAGCACACACTGTAGAGACTCTGATTTATTTTTTCATTCAGCTGTCATGCAAATGATATGTAAATATATCGGTATCAAACATATCAATATGTATCAATTTTTGAAGAATTGCTTGCAGAGGCAGTTGAGGCCACAAGAAAACTTTGCTTCAATAACCAGAGTAATTCTGTCCCTTCTCTGGTGCCTTGCACACAATAGTTATATAAATGCTGTTGCTCTGAGGCATTTGGAGTATTCCCCATAGCAGTGTCTGCTTCCCAGGGCTTCTTCAAGTGAATTCCAAACTAAAATACTCTGCCTGAACAGAGGATTTTACTGATTAGTTTATAGTTGTCAAATGGTGTGGAATTATTACTTTGTCTCAGGGTGTGTTTCAAAATATTTTCAGTTGGTTTTTTGGGGTTTTTTTTCCGAAAAAGATGACTGCGACCTACTGAGGATGTGCTGGTTTTAAGAATGTACTTTGAGGCTTCAGTCTTTACTCCTGTATTGTCTTTGTTCATATTGCAGCTGTCAGGACCCCAGCTATAATCCAAGATTCCCACCGTGCCAGGCACAGAATGAAGTGCACTCCCAGCCTCAGCGTGCAAGGTATCTTAGTGACTTTGTTATTTCACTTTACTAGATTCCTATTCTTGCTATTTTTGTATGTTCTTACTCTTTCTACTTCTGCTTTGCTTACTAAATATGGGCTTTTTACTAATCTTTTTATCCAAGAATTCCTGAGCTCTAATTCCATGTGTGATATTCACTCAGTGCAGGCAGAGCTTCTGACTCATCACAGTCTAGGGAACTTTTTCATCTTTCAAAACCTGTTACTTGTTACCATGTTAAGTGGACCGAAGTGAAGGTGTCCTTTGGAATAGGCTGTGACCATCTAAAACACTCAAGCATTTGGGGTTTACTTTATTTTAAGATGATCTTGTGTGCTGCACATTTGGCACATCAGTTGTGCTGGCACAGTGGGAGGAGTAATATGGATGCAGCTGAGAACAGGAACTGTTTAAACTGGCTGCATTTACAAGAAAATAGCATGAGGAACCCGATCAGGGAGTTTGGAACCTACCTGGGTGCTTGAAACAGTTTGCCCAGTAAGGCAAGTGGGTGATGAGGAGCAGTGAAAGGTGGGACTGCCGGAGAGACTGTCGGGCCTCAGGAAAAAGGCAAAGTTCAAGTTCTCGTGGAAAAAACCTGTTCCGAAAGCAGACTGACAAATACTGTTGTTGCTAATCTTGTTCACTGTCTGGGAATGCTTGCTTTGCACAAGAAAAGGGAGTTGTTTGGAGCATCTTTTTTTTTCAGTGACAATAGACTTTATTGAAATCTAAACCGGCTGTGAATCTGCAGCTTTAGGATGCACGTAATGACTGATTTGGGGTTCTTTGTTTTCGTGTAAATAAATACTGAGTGCTCTTTGTTTTCAAACCAGGTATGTGCAAAATTCTCTCTTTTCCAGGCACAGGGTAAGACAAGATCTTAATAAAAGGTACCCTGTACTTGAAAGAAAACATTGGAGTAAAATGGAATGCAGATAATCTAAAAAGATCTTCAGGAGAAACAAGTCTCACTCTCACTGGAAGACACTGATGTAACTTGGTTGACTAACAATTTGCTTCCTGTAGTCGACAGATTTTTAGTGAGTTATAGAAGGCTGAAAATTGATATGAATCCACATTACTTGGTGGGAAAATAAGAAATGACACAGGAAAAGCTGAACATGCACTTGGAAAAGCTGCAGCTGGAGTGTGCCCTTATTAGACATCAGAAAATGGGAGATGAATGTAGACAAGGGGTTATTTGGTCCTGAACAAAGTGAGTTCTAACTGAACACATTTCTCCCTCCTGTGCTTGTAGAATGAGGGTTCTCTTGCGTTTTAGAGCAAGATCTGATGTGATGTGATGGGGTGGTTCTACAGGCTTGGTTAAGTACTACATTAGAGGTAGTAGAAATATTGTTATATTAGCTTCCCATCAAATGGTCCAACTGAGACTGGGAGCCTTGTTGGCTCCCCAGCTCTTCAACCAAAAAGAGGAATCCTTGATCTAAACAGGTGAGCAAAAGATTGGAGTACATTTGAATTAACTGACTCGCAGCTTTAACTCAGGGGACAGGTTTGTCAGAGGAGTTGAGAATTCGTTTTCTTACCACTGATTTTGACCAGGCCAGCCTGTCTTATCTGTGTGAAATGGGAACTTGTATTTTTAGGCACATACAAAATGGAAATGTGTATCCATGTGTACACCTGGGAGTACATTCAGCTCCCCAGACAGGATGTTAGTGGATCATTACTGGTTTACTGAGCAGATCAGTAACGGAAATTTTTCAATACAAACGCATTTGTACGTCAATTGAGAAGATCAATATGGTGCTTCCAAACCTCTGTTTCAGTTCCAGAGCAAACTTTTGCCTCATTTAAGGTGTTGCACCATTCTGGGGATGGAAAAAAGTTAAAAAATATACTTCTTGTTTACATTCCTTGTGCAGTGGTGGCTCCATTCTCATTTTTGGTTCATTTATTTAATCACTCATTGCTCATTTTTGAACTGGAAACTTGTCTCATTTGGCCCCTTAGGAGTGGGTGATATTTCTGGGTCTGAGTAAGCATTGCACATTTCCTCCATGAAAGTAAAAATTAGGCATTGGAGATCAAGACAACTTGCCAAAATCATCAGCATGTCCCTATAAACACCTGACATCTGAACTGTCAGGGTTTAGATTGTAACAAATGCAGTTTCAGCTCCCCTGACTGCTGGAATGCTGAGGTAATTCTGGCACAATATGCTTTCTGGACTGCTAAAAATAGGAAGTTCATCTTAATGACTTCAGTAGAATGCTGATGTCTGGGGACACGCTGCTAGAGCAGTTTAGGCAACTCTTGTTACTTTGGAATAAAGGACACCTGTCTGCCCAAAGCAAATGCCACAGCACTGATCAGTGTGCTTCACTTAATTAGATAATATCATCAGAATTCTCAGCTGAGGACTTGTGCTACAGTTGGTTACATTTTGTGTAGAAAAGATCTTTGTTTGGGGAATGATAAAGACATAATTTGCTTCTTACCTACCATTACCCTCGTATATCACTCAGACTTCTTTGATCTTTCATGTCAAACTAGAGATTGTTGCTCCTTGTCCATTTGTTTAATCCAAGCTCTGCAACTGAATAATTTTAATAATTTTTAATAAATTTAATACTTTTAAAATTTATTTTTTTTTACTGTGAGTAAATACCAGCCTTGCAGTGATGTTCCTTGCAAGAAAGGAAGTCCTTCCAAGACTAGAAGGAACAGTACACCTGAATAACTCCTGAGGATGCTTCTGAAATGGCACTAAATTCCCCTAGATTCTATCTAAACAAAACAGGGTTCTCCAAAGGGCTCCATCTAAAATATGTGCCGAATACTGATAAGAGTTCTGGTCCTTTTGTAAATATTATCATTGTAAGGAAATGAATACCCGTAAGAAAAATGGAATCCCTGAATATATGTCAGGAGAAGTTTTATCCACCTGCATCCAAACTGTTGATTCAGTGGTAATTTTGCTGGAAACACAAAACTTTCCTGGAACAAACTGGAAACCAAACTGTAGTCCATCTGATTATCTCCCTTAATTGCCTGACCCAGCATATTCAGAATGCTGGCCATGAAAACATTTGCTCCTTTCTCCTGAACATTTTACATGTACTTGGCAGACACATAAGCCAGAATAAAAGCTGAAACTGCCTTTGAGTCATTAAAAAGGACATAAGAGACAGGTTGCTTTTTTCAAAGAGTGGGAATCCCTGGATAAGGAGGGGTAGTGTCCCTCTTGCTCTGTGTTTAAATTAAACTCAGTCCTTTTCTCAGTAAGCAAAATGTAATTTTCATTAAAGTTTTCTCTGCAAGATTATGTCTGCTTTGTAGAACCTTTTTATTCAAGGTGACATTTCCTTCTGTCCCCAAAAAGCTAGTAGAGTAACTTAAAGGAGTTCCTACCTATTAGCTCATTTTAGCATTTTTTGGTCTGGAAGCCTCTAGGGACAGTGTAGCCCACAAGCTTCCACAGGTTTATAAAATTAGCTCTCATAATATTTCTCCCTGATTTTGGTAATTTTTTTTCTAGATGGGATTTTTCAGTCCCAAAATTGACTGGATAATTTTCTTTTCAATTTATATGGGGTTTTTTGTTTGTTTTCAGTTTGATTTCTCTTCAGGGCTCAGTACCAGGCCTTGACAGAATGTGCTGTACTGCCTGTCCCTGGTGTACTTCCACTGTCTCCTTGACCTATCACCTCCTGTGTTTCAGCTGTATTTACAGGTAAGAGTTACTGAAAATAGGTCCAAATATATGTATTTAATTCTCTTACAAGTTCAAAAGTATGAGATCAGACTCAATTACAAGAAAGCCTCTTCCCCACCCCACCCCAAACAAGGGAAATTGCCTCATAGAAGGTTCCCTTCCTTGTTACAAAAGTGCTCTGATAATCCACTTGGGGTGGGTATTTATTTTCTAGGAATTATAAATCAGAATTGTCAAAAGCAGTCTCAGCTGACTAGCTGTGTTTCAGTTGCCAAAGAGCAACCCACTGAAAAGGAGCTGAATTTTCATTCTACTGGTCTCAAGTGCCACCGTAAGCACAGGCTGCATTTGTTGAAAGTAATTTCCATCAGGCAGCAAAACCAACTTTTCTGCTAAAAATTTATAGTTCCACAGAAAGCTGTTGATCATGTTCAGCTTCAGGATTAGCTGATGAGAAGATATTTTTGCTAAGCAGGGCAAAATTGGGTGTTTGAATTCCTTCTACTTGACTCTATATGAGTTCTCACTGTTCACTTTCCCCTTCCATTGTGAATTTGTCTGGTTTCTGGCCCAGAATCACAGAAGATGCTGAGTTGGAAAGGATCTCCAAGGATCACCCAGTCCTGTTTCTGCACAGGACCGTTCCCAGCTTCACTCCAATCAATCCTGCAACGTGTTTCCTACCTTGGACTAAGGTAGCCTGTTCTTGTTTGGTTAAGAAAGGTGTCGGTACCAAGGGACCAAAGCAGTATCATTTCAGTTAATACAGGAGGAAGGAATTGTCAGAATATAAACACAGAAATCAGTTCACAGCTATTTCGAGTGGAAGGGAACAGGAAGACTGGGACATAAACCAGTTCACCTCTTTCCCATGACAGTAAGTGTATGAGTCCCTACTGTTGCACCTCCAGGAACAGTGGTGGTTCCTGCTGGCTCATGAAATCTCCCCTTTTACAGCCAGGTATGTGCAGCTCAAAAACTGACCTCCCACTCACTGAAATTTGTTTAAGAGTATGTGCTAGAGATGTTTCAGAAACAGGTACACTCACTTTTCCCACCAAAACACGAGTTTTCCTTGGATGTCCAGAGATCTCCAGGATCCTTTGCTGTCATGTTAATAACAGCAAAGCCACGTTTTGTTAAAAGCCCTTCTGTAAATTCCTCCTTTCTGCTAAATCAGCTGCACAGATCCAGTTACACAGCCAAGAAGTGATTTTGTTTGCCCTGAGGGGTTCCCATCCTGCAGCTGTCGTGCACCACGAGCACCCCAAAGCACCCCACTGCTCAGAGCATGGCTTGTGTACCCCTGCTGGCTTTCCTGTGCAGCTAGGGCTGACACTGATGCTGTTCCAGAGAAGAGGCAGAATCTTTGAAAACAAAGCATGAACAAACCTATGAAAGTCTGACACCAACAGAGGTTTCAAGTACAGAAGAGATTCCTTGGCCACTGTAACCTTTGGATCAGTATATGGCCCAAGTAAATTCATATTTTCATGCTTTTAGTGCTGATGTTTCATAGCTCCACAGAACAATGTAGAACAACACCACTTCTTCCTGAATTTCACTGTCGAGGAATGGGGATACAAAATGAGTGTTAATGTTACTGCTTTAATTTCTTGTGATGCTTATCCACTGTCTGACATGCCATGGGTGCAGTTGAGGAGTAACCAGGGAGATACTTTAGGGGACAGTTTAGCTTTGAGATCACTTTGCTTATTTAATAAAAACAAAAGGTCGTTTCATTGCAATATTGAGTAAACTTTTTTTGATTTATACAGTTTATAAAACAATAACTCTCACAAAGCTCTAATCACTGATTAGAGTTCTCCTGATTTCCTTTGTGGTCCATAAATTCATAGTGGGTATAGAGTTGTTAAAAAGCTTCCCAGAAAAATGTGTAGCTCTCCAATGTAGTTCTTTATTAAAGCAAATATCCTCATTTCCCACTTGTACTGGACTATGGAGCATAAAGAACAGATGAGTTATGTTCTAAACTTCAGAACCTGTTAGTGGATAACCAGGAGCAAGAAGTTGGGGGTAGGAAGGAGAAATTCCTGTTTGAGGAAACTTTTCTAGCAGTGGTGGCTGTTTAAGATCACAGCCTGTCACACAATGACAAAATAGGGTGAGTTATCCATGGCCAGCATGATCAGGGTGTTCTATTGTGCTGCCACTCTCAGTAATGCCACTTTTCTCATCGGGGGCACAAGGCTATTTTCTAATAATAGGTACCTCATGTGGGAAAAGGGGGAACAAATTCTACCTAATTAGGCTGCCATGGAGACCACACTGACTCTCCTCTGAGCCTGCCAGCAGCAAATACAGCCAACAGGAAGAGCACAAGAACAAACTGCCCCATTGTGTTCAGCTCTGGGACCCCCAACACAAGAAGGACATGGACCTGTTGGAAGCCACGGAGATGCCCCAAGGGCTGGAGCCTCTCTGCTCTGAAGCCAGGCTGGGAGAGCTGGGGAGGGTTCACCTGGAGAAGGGAAGGCTCCAGGGAGACCTCAGAGCCCCTTCCAGGGCCTAAAGGAGCTCCAGGAGAGCTGGAAAGGGACTGGGGACAAGGGATGGAGGGACAGGACACAGGGAATGGCTTCAAACTGAAAGAGGCTAAATTTTTAACAGATGTAAGGAAAAAATTCTTGGCTGTGAGAGTGGGGAGGCCCTGGCACAGGTTGCCCAGGGAAGCTGTGGCTGCCCCTGGATCCCTGGAAGTGTCCAAAGCCAGGTTGGACGGGGCTTGAAGCAACCTGGGCTAGTGGAAGGTGTCCCTGTTCGTGGCAGGGGATGCCACTGGATGGACTTTAAGGTCCTTTCCAACGCAAACCATTCTGGGATTCTGTGTGGAAGCACATTCTTGTCTGAAAACCTGGGGATTAAATTCCAGTTCTGCAATGAGACCCACATGGAGCTGTAGCTTTTAACAGAAGGAGGTCCCACTTGGAAAGGTCTTAATACTAATAAATATTAATATCTACCAAAACTTTCAAGCTCTTTTTGGTCCTTATCAACACGCAGCAAGACAGTTATTTATACCTCCTTTTCTAAATCTGGAATGGAGTGCAAGAAAATATGTAGAAGTGTATCTGAATATTCATAGAAATCCTGAGCTGGCAGCTAAACTCACCTTTGCTTTCTTTGCATTCTGGAAGTCCATGGCAAGGATAACCAAGCACAAGTGAGGATCTGAGTACAGGGACCTGATTTAGGGCAGCACTCAGTAGTGCAAGGCTAACAGTTGGGCTCTGTCTTAAAGGTCTACTCCAGCTTAAAAGACCTTGTTTCTATTAAGAGCTGTAGATGCATCAAGCTCTAAAGGACAGGTAAAGGCTAGGTGAGATTGCACCCTAGTGCAAGGAGGAGGAGGAAAAGAGGAGGAGGAAGGAAGAAGCTGCCATGTCTGAGTGTCACAGCAGGTGGTGTGGGTTTCTCCCCTTCTTTTGGGGAGAACATACAGCCTTCTCAGTGCTCTAAGAGACCTTTTTTTCACAAGTTAGGAGTTTGTTTTCATCTTCGTGGATTATTTTCACTCATTTCTCTTCGCCCAGCCTTGTTCCTAGCCAGATATGTGGTTGTACACACAGAATGTCAGCTGTGAAAACCCCTGAGCATTCACTGCTCTCACCTACTGCCCTGGGGAGAGCAGAAAAAATACTCCATGTATTTTTAGCTATGACCAGCAATGTGACAGTGAGAGATACAGCAAATGAATTGCTGGTAAAGTTGCTTTAAAATAGTAAGGAACTTCTTCAGCAATAACAACTTTCCATCCCCACTTAGCACAGTCAGCTGTATAAACTAACATTTTTGAAGCCAGATCTTGGATTAGGCTCAAGTTTATATTTAGCAGCCAAGTTTCAGTTCTGAGAATGAAGGTTTAACCCTAATATGGGACACTATTAGACATTACTAGAACTGGGTGAATGACATGAAACAATTAAATGGTGAATTTTAGTTTGTGTATTGTCTGCAAATGTCTGCACTTACAAAATTATTGTCAGTCAAAAAAGTTGGGCAAATGTTTTGCAGCAGGAAAGAATAGCTGTGTTGCACTCCTCAAAACTTACAGGGAAATGATCAATAGATGGGTGAACTTCTACTCTCAGCTCACAACTAGTCTTTCAGAATTCAGTCAGAGACCCAGGTTATGCCAGAAGATGAACACTTATTACAGGTTTTACAAATGTACTGGTCTGTCTGTCTGTGGGAGCTTAATCCAAAATGCTTTTAACAAAGAACCCCTTTGACTGTCCAGCACAGTGGATCCTAATCCTTGAAATTTAAGGACTGAGAACTTAGACTCAAAAAGGGACTAGTTCTATATACGGGCAACATATAAATTTATACTGGTTGACACCAAGACCATTTTAACTGGTGTGCTCATGTCACAGTACAAGGCTTGAAGTCTCTCCCAGAGGTAGCAGGTTTGACATGGAGCTGTGGTTGTCCCCCAGGGGTCCTTGTGCTCGTGGTCCCCACGACCTGAGCTGGCATTGTGTGATGAGCAGCTCTGAATTGGTAAAACACGCACAGTCATGCCCACAGTCTTCTTGCTCACAGAACTGAGAGCAGTATTCCCCTTGCTCTTTTGTGAGGCCCCAACAGTCTGATTTCTGCAGCAAAGTCCATCCAGGGGGATTTTGTGCTGGGTTTCACTGTCACTTTGTTCTAACACGAGGATCAACTACTAAGTTTGTCCTGTAAACCCACAAGAAGGTGTGGAGGTGTAATATTGGGGGAGCTCTAAACTAGCAGTGCTGCCAGGAGGTATGAACTGCACCTTCAGGATGTAGTGGGAGCAAGAGCAAGAGGCTGATGCCCCCCCAAAATCCTGTTGGATGCAGCTATGGCTGGAGCAAGCACACTGTAAAAGAGTTGCTTGAGGATAGAAGAGTCTTTTCTTTTGTATTTCTTTATTTAGCATTGTTTCAGCAGATTTTCAGCATCACAGATGTGCCAGAATTGTACCCCTGAATTGTTTATCGGCACTTGTTTTAACAAGTCAATTATTACTACATTTTATTACTTTTAGTGCTGTTTTTTTAAAGCAAGAGCTGTAGGATAGTGATCTGGTTTTACGTGACTGAGACACGTAAATAGCAGAGCATAAATATTAAATGTTTCCATTTATCTTCTCAGAGTGTTCACACTTAGGTTGTTCCACTTAACAACCCTTAAAATAACCACTCTAAACGGTTCCCTTTCAAACAAAAGAGAAATATATGCAAATTAATCCCTGCAGCAATTTTTATAACAAACATTAAGACATTGCAGGGAGCATAGACTGCAAGCATCTACTGAATGATGGGCCCTTAAAAATAAGTGCCTACTGACCTTGTAAGATATAATTGGGCTTTTGAAATATCTTAGGGTCGCAGCCAAAACACACTGCAGTGCATTAGCTATTAAAAAACCCGAGCTCATTAAACTGGCAAATTGTGTATCAGATCATCATGCAACTTCATCAGTTTCCAGTTCATATAGAATGTGGGCTCAGAACCCCACTGCAAAAAAATCTCATGAAATAATGACATCTCATGAGAAATACAGTCCCTATAGCTCACGTGTCCTCAGGTCAGGCCCCAAGTAACTACTGTGCTTTCTGCCCGTGTTTTGCATTTACTTTGGCTTCTTATCTGCTGACATCCACAACCAACACTGCCAGGTCACTCCATGGCAGTGCCAGGCAAGGCCCAGCATAGAATTTCTCGTGCTCAGGTTTGTCAGCAAACAGGTGACATCTGGTGCAGTGGCCCAGTAAATAAAGGAAGTCTTGTCCCTGGAGGCTCCTCTCACGGCCCTGTAACTGCTGTCTGTGGGAGCTGCAAACCAAGGGAGGCACCTTCAACTGTGCTTCAAGTCCAACTCGTGTGCTGGCCCAGCTTGAATAGTTACTCCTTGGTCATGCTTATTTTCTTCCTCTTGCACTTGCTGTTCAGTATTACTGGGCTGTTTTTTCAGAGGCATCGAAAGCTCAGGCACTTGAAAGGAACCTCAGTTTTTATTACGTGCAGTTCAGTGTGGTGCAAGAGTGGCTGGAGGAGTTGAAGGGCAGCTTTGGTTTTGGCACATCATAAGCTCCCTGAGTAAAGGTGCCCAGTGTGAAGTGGGAGTTCAGTACGACCTGAGAGCTCAGTTTTGGTTTACTGCAGTTACCAACAGGGGCCACAGCACCTTATCTGAAGAGGACAACGCTGCCTCGTTCCAAGAGGAATTCTGCATCTCCTGAGATGGGATCAGTCTCAGGTGTCCCAGGAGAGCTTTCTTTTGACTTGAGCACTTCATGGTGATGAGAGTCATCAGGGAGAGGGGACTCCAGGGCTGGTATAGCTCTGCAAACTCTCTCACATGTGGAGCAAACAAGCACTAATAAGCAATATTCAGGAAATAAGGACAAAAGAACATGGAAGTACTGTAGAAAATAATGTTTTAAATGGACAATACCCAATTTGCCCTGGACAGTTGTTGTGGCTACATAGTACCCTGTTCTCCAACTTCAAACTCAAATGAACTTATCCAGCAGCCCTTCTTAATTTTGCACTTACCTTTAATGAAAGCAGATATGAGGTCTTAATGAAGGGCAATCAAAGGAGCTCTGCACAGTTGCCAGCTGGCTCACATAAGAGCAAAGCAGGTCACTGCCCCCCTTTCTGGGTGGAAATAATTTTCTTCAGCTGTACTGCAGCGGTAACAGTCCTTGGCCTTTCCACACTGGTGAGTAAGGGCCTGGAGAAACTTGTGAGCAATATTTATAAATGGATCTTGTAGGTCACTGACAACAGCAGGGAAAAAACATGTTGGCAATCTGTTCTTAATTCTATTTTAAGATGCCATGACTTCTTCAATGGCAGGTACAGCAACTGAGCCCTGCAAGGCCAGAGGCAAAGGGCAGTGCACCAGGCTAAACTGGAGAATGTTTTCCTTACACTTGTATGATAAAAACTGGGAAAGCTGCTGAGGTGCAGGCCCAGATGATGACCCTTTCCACACTCCTGCTATGCCTCCTTTTTCATATTTTGGTGTTATTTGCTCAGTATTGTCCCTGTTGCTGCCTCCACCTGCAAGGCAAGAGGTGTCTTTTCCTGAGTGTGGATTTTGTTATTTCCTGCCTTGTTCAGCCTCCTGTGGCCTCTGTATCAGCCCTGAAATGAATTTCATTAAGTCAAACAAGATTTACTGTTTATGTAGACTTGTTTATAACAGTGTATATATCTTAGTTTTGTGGTTTCTTCTCTAGTTCATGTGTCAGTCTAGCCAGCTACAGGACACAAACTTCTCCATTTCTGCTTGTTTAGTAACTCATTTGTCTTCTAGAATGAATACAACTGCTGGAAACCCTTGACATTATGCCCCCAACTTCTTCCAAAAGCGCTTGAGCTGCTTTTCCACCCAGTTATATATATGTATATACATATATGTACTTTGGTCTGTGGTATGAAAAAAAGTTTTAGGAAACTGCTTTCTAATGGAGTGATTGAGCAGATAAATGCCATAAACAGTTTTCATTATTAAAATATGTTTTTCAATTAAAAAGGCACTTGCTCAGCAGCAGCACAGAAACAGCAGAGGTTTTGTTGTCGGCACAAGGTGAAAGACAGTTTTCATGGCCATGTTGTCAGGCGAGCAGAACTGCTCCTCCTAAATCTGTATCTTGGCATGGAGAAGGGTTAAAACAAGAGAATGCAGGGAGCAACCTGAGAATAAGGCTGCTGGGAAGTCAGGGCTACAATCTGCAATTCTCTGAAAAATGTGAGTTTGTTTTTTTATATATATATGATCCATCCAGAGAATTAAGAGGGAAAGTGATTTCTTTTGTTTGGGGGTGTGGCCACTGGGAAACTGTGAGTGAGCTGGCAAGTCATACAACTAGTGAAACATTCCCTATGAAGAGCGCTCTGATTTCACAAGTGCAGAGATTATAAAGCCGGGATGCACCATTCTGGTCACTGAGCTGATGTGTCCTAAATCCTCATGAGCAGGTACAGATTAATCAAGGAAGATAAGGGAATGTAATTTGCCAAATTAGCAAAGTTTCATGTGATTAAATTGGCCCAGCTCTGGACACATGTTATCTATGCTGTAAACAAATATTTAACTTACCCACTTGTCTCTGAAAGGTGTACAAAGAACAAAGCTGCACAATGGAGAGTTTGTTTGGAGTTGTTCCAAGAACTTCTACCTGTCATTCCAGTTATGGTGAGATCCTAATATTATCACTCACTAGGGGATGCAACAACGTGAGTTTTTCCCACTCCTGCCATCCCCTGCGCACCAGAGAATCCCAGGAACCCTACTGTTCACCTGTGTCACTGTGTGACTCCACCAGTACATTTCCTAGAGACTCTTTTAGTGTGGACTTTGCAAAGCAAGATGTTCAACTGATGCTTTTTAATTACTTAGAACTGTGGTCATGTGCATGAAAATAAGGATGAATTCCTGTGGACTAGTTATTCTGTAAGAGACTGTTGCAGTATTTTTCTTACATGCACGTGACCTGCAGTCTTTAATGTCTGATATTTTGTGAGCATACATTTAGAAGCAACAGCTGAAAATGCAGACACTGCTGTGTCATTCCAACGTTGCTGAAAAGAACTCTTACAATGTCTATATGACTCATGTCTCAGGTGATGTCATGGGATGTCTGGAAAACAGATTTTGAAGCAGAGGCAACATTAACGCCTTTTTGTGTTGCGTTGATTCAACCTTGTTTAAAAAATACAAACAATGTATTATATACATGTGATGTATAATGCATCCACCCACTTTATTATATCAGAAAGTAGAAATAAGGGCAGAGAAAGGATTATGAGAGGATTAAAAGAGAAGTCTGAGCCAAGTGAGTCCATGGATTCCACACAATCAGTGTCTGTAATTCATATTAGCATTTCTCAAATGACAAATATAAATTACATGTCTAGGAAATCTCTTCCAGAGCTGATGGACAGAAATGGATGCAAAACAAGCCATGAATTCTTCTTAATTTGACAACACGAATAAATGATGGAAGGAGTAATATACTGCTTACCTTTGAATTTCAGCCTGGGATTGATCTTTCAGGTGAATGGTTTTGGATTAGCAAAAATAACAAGGCAGTATTTGTTAGGCCAATGTGCATAACAATGCTCCCAGCACCCAAAACTGGGAGTGCACTCCTGGAAGGGAGCTGGGAATGTAGCCTCTCTGACACCAGTGAACCTGATGCTCAGATGGTAAAGCCTAGTAGGAGAGGCTATGGAGTTTCTCTTGTGAGATGCTCAGCTCCTTCCAGACCTGATCTTGGAACTGCTCAAGGTTGGGCTTTTGGAGTGTTTGGTACTATTTGTATTCAGGAATGAATCATGCCATCTCACTCTCACTGTAACTGTCTCAAAGGAAATGTGGTCCCAGTGCTGTTGTTGCCCCTGCCCTCTAACACATCCCCTCAGGGAGTGACCACTTCGTGCAGCCCTGCCAGCCCAGCAGTGCCGCAGGCAAACCTTGGAAGGACAGCACATGCGGTGCCTTCATTCACAGTGGCAGGAGCAGCTTCCCCATCTGCTGTCGCAGCAAGGTGTGATTCAGAGGCTGGAAAAAAAACATTCATGTCCAGCTTACTTGGAGGGTTTTTTTAGGTAAATTGGCTGGTGACGTCAGCACAGTGTGAATCACTGCAGAGAAGCAGCTCCCAGAGCAGTAAATGGCTGGTGCCCCCACGCTGGAGAGCAGAGCTCTGGTCACTACAAACACCCAGCTGCCATGAGTGCATTTTGGAAACAGGGGGAACTGCTATTACGGCTTTAGCCCAGCAAGAGTCATTTAGTTTTTCTTTGTGTGCATCCATACTGCTTTTAATGATATAATGCTGTGACATTAAGAGATGCTTTCTCAGTTTGGTTCCAAAACAGCAAACTTCATTTTAAAACAAAGGAGAAGACCACAGAAGAATACTTGTTTTGTATGGAAGAAAATTCTTCTCATCACACTGTTGTCATAGGCTGCAGCATGTTTTCTTGGTTGTAATCAGGAATAGATTTTTGCAGAATTAAACAAATATATCAAGGGTTTCTAATAATCCTTGCAGTGCCCACAGTGCCACAGAGTGCTCTCTACTGCTCTGAGCATGCAGGTAGCCTGCTTTTCCAGTAATAAATGACCCACAAAGGAAGAATTTCATGGGAAAAATATTTCACAGATGCACTGGTTTAACCTAAGCCATTTCCATGGGCAAGTGTGGGGGCAGAGGTTATCTGATACAGAGCAGGTCTGTTCTGTCAAGCATTTATGCTGCTTTACCAACATGCACCTTATATCCATGTGTCACCTCAGGATTTGGAGGCTGTCAGGTCTGCTGGCCCTAAAGACAGAGGGGTGGAAAGATGCTGTTTTCTGCTGTTAAGCCAAAATCCAGTGTGCTTTGCTACCAAAAAATCTGTAGGTTTTAGGGTTAACCACAAGTGACATAAGAGTTTTGAAAGCATCAACCTCTCTTTCCTCTTTCCCCAAATGGCAGAATTCAGATGCTACTGTGAACAGCTCAGCCTCTTGTGTCATTCTGACAACCTTTTCAGGATCATTAAGGAAACAAAGTCCACTCGTCCTTCTGAACAGAATTATTTCTCAAATATCTTCCCTGATCGATTTTGGCTATTATATTCATGGGACAGTGAGGTGTGTAAATATGGGTATAACTAAGAACGGTTAGACAATCCAACACTGATACTATTCTCACATTGCAGTTCTTGCCAGGACAGCCTTTATGAAGGATGTTTTGGATTTGGTAGTAATTATTTTATTGCTCTACCTCTTGATACAGTGCTGAAACTTTCCAAGAGCTTATGGAATAGATACATAGTTTTGACTAGAAATATTAATGAACAAGTAACATTAATAAATCCTTCCACAGCCCACACTGTTACATGGGTAGCATAAATAACTAATATTTTCTGCTCCAGCTGTCCCAAGTACCAGACTGACCTGTAGGGACCCCCTGTTGCATTACTGTCAGCACTGTTCAGGACATCCACGGTCGGGCACTGCTCAGATTCACACAGGAGGATTCCCTGGGGGTGGAATATCCTTTTCCCTCTCCTTGGCCAGGGCACATTCCCAGTGGGTGTGTGCATTGCTCCCTCCTGCTGAGAACCCAGTTTGTTCCACAAATACGAAATGGAGCCTGGGCAGGTTTTGGCATGTGGCCTCTAGAAGAATTAAGACATGACAAAACCATTAAAAGGAAGATGCATTTTTACCACAAAGCTCCAAGAATTCAGAAGACTGACATTTAATGAAGTTTCTCTTATTCCAGAGAAAAAGAACCCTGGAATCACCAGGTGAGTTTAGTGGACAGAGCTATGCAGTTCCCAGAGGGGAAAACTCTGCAGGATACAGTTACAAAGAGACAAGGTCATAGTCCTATTTTTTGCTCAGGCCCTTTTTCTTCAATTCTGGATGTTGTTTCCACTTTATTGAATGCTTTTAGTATTTTTTCAGATATCATAATTAAGGATTAAAACCTTCCAATCAAGTTAAACACCTTCATTCCCTCTATCAAGCTTGTGTCCTTCCCAGATAAATATTACTCTGGAGGAGAAGAAGAAACAGTAAACCATTGGATGAGTATGTCCCATCTACACAAAACTGTCTGCAAATGAAGGAACCAGTTCAGTAGTGAGGACAATTTCTCTAAATACCGTAATAATTTGATGGACACTTATATTTCCAGCTGCCTTGGACATGGTGACTTACTTTCAGACATGCCTGGCTTGTGTCAAGGCAGAACACAAACCACAGTAAAACTATAGAGACAGAATAGAATTATGAGTAACTTTGGCTTCCCAAACACTAAAACAAAGCCAGCATTTATTTCAGATGTTAAAAGAGATTACAATAATACAATCATCATCACTCTTTAAGGGCTGCTCTATAAACACAGATCAAATAAACACAGGCGTGTTTTGAAGCAGTGCCCTGTGCTGCACTTTGGTGTCTGCTGAGTGACTGTATTTGTGATTCCCTGGGTTTGTGTCTGCCTGAAAAACAGATTTGTGAAAAAGTGAAAAACAATTACTTGTTTACTTCCCTAGCTAGTTTAGCCAAAACTTTAGCAGCAGTTACATAGAAACTTGCAATAATAGAATGGTTTGGGTTGGAAGGGACCTTAAAGCTCATCTAATTCCACCCCCCTGCCATGGGCAGGGGACCTCAGCCATAGTTTTAACAGCAGTTACATGAGCACTGGTGTCTCTGTGGGCCTCCTTTTAAACTAGTCTCTGCAGTCTTGCAAGACAAGTGATGGGTGCAGAGGCTGCAGAAGAACAGAGGGGTGCTGGGGATCATCCCTCTTTCAGGCTGTGTGAGACCCTGGCTATCCTTTGTTTGCCTGCAGCTCTCCACCTGTCACCCAGAGACACAGAAATTCATCCTTCTGTCTTTCGGTGGCCTGTTGACCTCAATGCTTTTCCCCTGTGGAACCTTTTTTTCCCAGAAATACGAGTGATATGCTGATCAGAGGGAGAAAACTGGCTGGTTCTTCCTTAGGAAGTTAAGAATTTACCCTTCAAACTCTACACTTCAGAAATCTGAGCCTAGCTCACTGAACAGGAGGAATTAAGCACTCTGGAGAGTAAGACCAAATTGGTTCAGTTTAGGAGAATGCTATGGATTTGTTCCTCAGACTTCGGGATCTAACTATCTTAACTCCATTCAGGAATTTGCCTAATTCAAACCCAGCATTTTCTGAATTTTATGTTATTTTTAAGCAAAGTGTTGCTTTTTTAAAGCACCCCAGCCTTTTCCCTCTGTTTCCAAGTTTTCGGGCTCTGGGCACACATCTCCCTCTAACAGGATGTTAAGCCCCTTCAGACTCCTTGTGTCTAGACTTGCAGTGCATGGAAATACAGTTGGTTACAGTGCTCCAACAGGGTTTTTTAAAAAGTCTTTGAAAAATACTGGCTCCTGGGGCAACGAAAACACCAGAGAAAACCAGCTTTGCATTTTTTTCCCCGGGAGGTGTTTGTAATTAAACACATATCCCTCAGATACAGTGTTGCCATACTCTTGTTTCTCTTCAGACTGTTCCTGGGGTCTCTGCTGGGATTCAGTGTGTTACTGATCCTCTGGGGCACAGGGTGTGACTCTTGGGATTATGGGCCTGTGCAGAGCTGAGGGCTGGACTGGATGATCCTTGAGGGTCCCTTCCTGCTCAGCATATTCTGTGATTCTGTCCTACATTTAAGGACAAAATGTCTTTTTAGATGGCAACACCAAAGTCCTTATTTTTGTAGGCTGAAAATTGGATAAAACACTACTTTAACTTTTCAGGTTAAAACATATCATTTGAAAGCCCATTTCTGAATTAACATCTTCCACTTCTGTCTAGAACAGTTTGTACTAAAAGCAATGTTTGACAGTTGCCAGCCTTGTCCAATTCTGCACTTATTGACTGAGAACTTGCTGGGTACCTGGGTCTGAATATTCTGTTTTACCTTCTGTGAGGAGCTGAAATTTCCTTGAAAATAGCTTGTGGTGACTAAGAACAGACTGTTCTAGCTGACCTCACTGAGAGGATATTCTCACTCACAGGGCTGGCTGCTCAGGAGTATCATCACTGTCACTGCTGACACCAAACAGCCCGGGTTTTACCTTCTCCTTGATGTCAGCAGCGAGGCAGGGCTGGTTTGAACAGAAGTAAACCAATAGGGGTGTACTGCATCACAGAATTACTAAAAGATAATCTCTTTTTTCAGTGCCTTTATGAGTGACTTATATGGCCCCAGCACAGAATATACACTGGCGTTAAATGGCTTCTGTCACTGCCTCCTAAAGCTGAAGGATAAGGTATCCCTGCAGCTCCCTTCCTATCCCTCACCCAGCAGCATTCCCACTGGAGTGGGAAGGTCCACAGGGAGTGTAAGGCCAGGTCTTGACAGTCCCATCTTCAACTGATGGATGTGACTGTAGAAATAATTCATGTTATATTTATGAGTGCAATGACCTAATGGTTTACCTCTTCTCTACCATCACTCACCACTTCAATTACAACCAAATTGCTTGATTGAAGTAGAGGAAGAACTAAACATTAATTTCCAGGAGCTTAAGGCTATACTTTAGGAAAGAAACAACTTAATTTAAAAAAATGTTTGTATCTCCCTTTTTTTCTTTTGTAGCTTCATGTTACATTGTGCTGAGCTTTTCCAGGCAGGAAAAGAGGAAAATGTCTGGTTTTCATAGAAAGTGGAGTTAGCTGGAAACTAAATTACAGCAAGCTGAGGAGTTTGGGTTGTTTTTTTCTTTCACTTTAATGCTATTTCAGCTCCATGGAAAGGGATGATGGTTGTTTGTGATTCCAGCAGACACTTAGTGATAAGCAGGCATTTTGTAAGTACTGTTAGTAAACGCGAGTTCCAACGTGGAGTTTCATCCAGTCCTTACCTCTGTATTTTAAGAACCTATTCAGTGATGGGGTTTGATTTACCCTCCTCAAGCAGAATTACCAGCACAGTGAGTTGTGTGCAATGGGGAGTTTTTGTCCTGTTCTGCCTTTACAGGGTATTGATGTTATAATGTTCTGCCTGAGGAAGAGATTCCTGGGTGCTACTATGTCACAAATAATGAGTGAAACAGCTACTTGCTCTGTGATAGGAAGAGCAGAGAAATACTTCAGTAAATAATTGATTGCGGAAGAATTGATAGGAAAAGTTTGAGTAGAGCTCCTCTGGCTGGTTTTTTTCCCACTTGCTTTGTTTTTTTGTAGATCCTCATCTTAGGTAGAAAACTACAGGAAAAAGAACATAGTGATAAACCTTCTTTAGAATTTGTTTCTCAGATATTCCTCATGAGACACTGGACATGGCAAATACCCTTTTTAAAACACAAGACAAGTAAAAAATTCTCTAGGGCTTCAATTTCACAGGTATAAATTTGTGTGCTTTATTGTAAGTAACAAAAGAGGTAGAAAATACTAAAGATTAGTTCCAGAGAGCTGAACTTAATCCAGTACCCCCTGTGTGAGGGCACAGTGGCAACCCTGCGTAATATACTTTACAGTAAGACTGAAGTGTCTTTTATCTATTGGTTTTTTTGGTGGTTTTTTATTGTTTGGTTTGGGGTTTTCTTCTCCTCAGAAGGGTTTGTGTTCTTTGCCCTACAAACAGGGAAAACCACATTTATAACAGTGAAAGCAAGGCTCTGATTGACATGAAGTTATTTTCACAAGCCCTGGCTACCTTAAATCTTCAGAAGAGGAGACCTTCAGGTTTATAGGTCAGACTGGGCTGCCTCTAAAGAATCCTCATGAGATTGGATTAGTCTAGAGACTTTTAAATATAATCTGGGAATATAATTTAGTTTGTCAGATGCCATCATATTCAGGCAATTCAGTATTAATAACACCTTGTCACATGGTACCACAGCAAGAACAAACTATGGACAGAGCTGTTTGAATAAAAACATAATGTAAAAAATCAAATTAATCAGGTGTTTGTTAGTTTTTCATGAATCCATTGTTAGAAATAGTATTTTTATTCTAGTATCAAGAGCTACCAGTATCCCAGTATTTATTAGCTGAATTAGTCTAATGTCTGAGGTGAAAACACAAATACTGCAATTCTGTTTTCAATTGCAAGAGAAATCTGGAATTACTCTACAAAACACGTAGTTACTCTGGAATGGGGTTTTTATGGCACTTTGTACTATTTTTATGCTGGAATTTACAGCGTAGCCCAGGAGTTTAAATGTAGAAGTTTGCTTAAACTGGTAAATCTCTTCTGCTAGACATTGTGACCTGTGAATTATCCTGGCTAAAAATATCAACTTTGCAACGCAAGTGTAACTTCAGACCCTTTACGTATCACAACACGGCTTTTTAGGGACTCTTTTTGAGGAACAAATATTGAACAGCTACTGGCTGGATTCAAGCTGTGATTTTAGTGTATCATTGCCTCTCAATTTAAGCCAAATTTAACCCATTGGTTCACAAGCTTCCAATTATTTTGTGCCTGGCTAAAATCCCTCCCAGTGCTGGTTTGGGGGTCATTTAGGCTTTCAAAGGTTCCATCTTCAGAAGACCAGGTGAGCTTGAATATCAGCTTTATCTGCTGGGGTCATAGTTGTTATCAGTAAACAAACTTCTGTAACTTCATGAAAAATGAATCATCTGATTCACATGGAAAATTACTATCAAAGTAGCAGCGTTTGCTGTGCTCTGGTTTATCTCTTCAAATATCTTTTAGCAATAGTAGCAGGAAAGACATTGGTGCAGTTTATGATAATTGCCAGAATATTTATATATAGTACCTGATAGGCATTTCCCCACACACACACTTTTTAATTTAGAATTAACTAATTTAGCATGATATTCTTTTGGAAGCATTATTGTAGCATCTAAGAGCTCAGGTAGTCAAAGCCAGCTGTGACTGAGATTAATCAATGTGTACAATGTGTACTCTGTGTCTTAGTAATCCTGGAATCACACCTTAGGGTAGATTGGCCACATGAATTAAAGAGGGGAAAAAAAAGCAGAGTGGGGGGAAAAAAGCAGGGTAGGGAAAAGAAGAGGTGACAGAAGTATTTTTGCATAAAAAACTAATGTTGTGTATCTGAAATTAACAAACATACCATGCAATAGATCTGTTTCTCCCTGCTGGCACTATTTATGTCAGTGTACTCAGATTTCTAAGCAATGAACTAATCTTTGTGACAAAGTATTAGACTAGAGTTAGTCTGCTTCTTCTCCTAGTGAAATTAATGAATATTTTATCACTGGCATTAGTGGGAACAAAGTTAGGTCTCCCCTTAACCTCTGTCATAGCTGTCTGCATGTGGAAGTGATGAGGCTGCTGAGTAACTGGGCGTTATTGGATACTCCAGAAAGCAATCCTCTGGGATGTCAGCACTCCCTCGACAGCTGGCTATTAAGAGTAAAGTTTCCAAGTCTGGTGTGTTAATCTGTCCCCTCTGAGATCAAACATTGCACCTTCTATAATAAGACTGACAACATCTTAACGGGCCAGATAGTTATCCAGGATGCTTGGAGTCACTTCTGTGTTTTCAGCTGGGTTTATTTCAGCCTTAAGCCCTCACATGCTCTTCTAAAAACAACTGAGAAATACTGAGATTGCAAGAAAAAGCTGTCAGTCTCACTGAAGTTGGTCTTAGCTCATAGGAGCATTTTTCTAAGCTAAGCAAAACATGTCTTCAGAAACAAGGCAGCACCAAGGAAAGCAGACTTTGTCAAGCCTGGAAGTGTAGGTGACAATTCTGACCTGCTGTAGAAGCTTCAAGACATGGCTGGTGTTTTGTAGAGTATGTACCAGCCAGGTGAGTGTGCCCAGTGCTCTTGCTCTTACTGCAAATCTTCTGAAAACTGGTACTTTGATTAAAGCCTTAGCTCCTGGAGACAAGGTAGAAATGGGAATTGATTGCAATGCAGAAGTTTTAAAAACAAAATGCGACTCCTCCCTTGCATAGTTTGGGTGTCTGGGTGTGTGTATGTGGGACTTAGGACAATTTCACAATCTGGGAGCCTTCACTCTGATGTTTTTAACATCCTGAGATGTTCAGCCATTCTTTAACTCAGTGGCTGGGTGGACAAGCTATACAAATAGGTTCTCAACTGCACACCAAAAATAGGAGGTAAATCTTCATGCACAGCTTCACAGGCAGTTCACACTTACCCCAAAGTAGTAAATATATGTACTGCTAGTCAAAAAAATATTTACCCAAATACATGCCTAAAGGTGCAAAGCAGTCACATGAATGTGTATTCAGTGCCCCACACACAAATCATGCCTCTGCACAGTCACAGGTAAGGCACCTACCCGTGATGGACAAAAGGTGTGTGCCCATCAACCCACTGAAGTGTTGGCTTGTCATTCATTGCTGACAAACACACTATGAACTTGTGTCCCCATGGTTTTCCCAGTTCATTGGACTGTTCATCTGTGTGTCTGGGCTTCCTTTGTGTATAGAACAGACAGGAGTACAGCTGCAGTGATAATTTATCTTCTGAGAGGCTCAGATGCATCTCAGATGCTTCTGAAAAGTCTTTTCAACTGGAGAATGCTTCCTAGTCGCTGATATACTGCTACAGTGCACAATATGCCAACTGCTGGAGCGGGAGTTCACTAACAAGAGGACAGAGTAGACCTTTGTGACGATGTGGGAGGGTTTTTACTTCCACAATATTAATGAAAACGTTACAAGAGCTGCTGAGTTCTGGCAAAGGAACACAAGTGAACTTGTGAGGCTTCCTGACCCAAAGTGAGTATTTGTTGCAGAAGCAGAGGTTCTGTGACAGGACACTGTCCTGACTGTCTGCCACAGTGCCTGGGATGTTGTAGGTTTGACAGGAGGGAATCTGCTCTTAGGATTCAAGATCTGTTCTAAATCTGAATACAAGAAAGGATAAAGTTTGAGTGATCTGTCCAGGGAGTGATTTCTATAGTGTTAATTGTAAAATAAGCTGTGTTGTGAGCATCTGTATGTGGCTACTCTGTGCAAAACGGATTTATGTACAGACTGGTCGCTCCAGACTGTGAGTGCCAGTGGTGTTCATAAAGTTCCTGTAGAAATGCCCATGCCGTGGAGCTGCAGTAGTGCTGTGTCACTGCCTCAGAGCCTTGGGCACGTCCTGGACATGGGATCAGCAGCTGTTCCCTCGAGGACTGCTGAGAACTTGCTCTGCCCAAAGCCCTTCTGCTGCCTGAGCAAGGAGGTGCCACTGCCCAGCACAGGCACTCAAACTGGCACCCTGCAAGCTTATCACTCCAATTTCTTTGCTTAGCATGTGAATGTCTTTGCCAATATGAAATGAAAAGCCGTTTGATGCCTGAGCCTTCTGGCTCAGTATGTCATAGGCAATTTTAGAATTATTAGTCCTTGAGTCATTCATATTCTCTGCTTTTACTGTGATGATCTCACTTCCTGCAAACAGGGGCACTGAGCTGAGAGTGAATTTAAAAAAAACCACCCATAAATACAGCAGATAAAAAGGTTGTTTTAATCATGTATATGCTTTGAACATTGCTCATGGAAAAAAAAGTTGTTTAGAAATAATTTTAATTTTAATTTTGGTGGTTTCAGACAATTTTTGTAATATATATTTTGTAAAGAATGTGATAATGAGTTTCTTTGCAGAAATATAAATAAAACAAGATCTTAAAGCAGAAGGATGTGAGAAATAAACAGTGAATGTTCAGGTATTATAGATTCATCTGCAATTAAATTAATGAGGTCTTTCATATTTTTCAGTAATTTTTTTCCCACTGCTGATCCCTAAGCTTTTCCTCAAAGATTTGTTGTTACTTAATGGATGATCTTGCCTCTTCCACATCAAAATCTGTGAAAATTCGAGTGCTCTTCTAAGTCCTGTACAAAAACAATGGAATTAATTGGTTTCTCTCATTTAGCTACTACTGAGGGAAGATTCTCACTGCAGTAAAGACTGCAGCTGAGTCCTAAGCAAATAATCTCAGGGCTGTTGTGACCTCATCATGATTTCCCAGGCTGAGTTACTGCTTGAGAACCATTCTCACATTTGGCTGTGCTCCTTGAATGCTATCTGATAAACCTCCTGGCTGGATTCTGGCAGGTTGTCATTCCCATCCATCGCTGCTATCAGCACCATAAGTGGATCCCTGCGCAGCAGCCTATCATTGTTCCCAGCCAGAGTCCAAAACTCATGCTGATACAGTTCAAACTGATGAAAAAAATAAATTATATAAGTAATATCCTTAAAGTGTTCATTTTTAATCCTAAAAGAATTTGGCATGAATAATTCCATTTGTATAAAGCTCTGCTATGACCTGCAGTATAGACATATATAATATTCAGCTCATTTTTGATGCTAAAAAAGTATTTGGAAAAATTATAAGGATGTATAGAACTGAAAGGAGTTAAAAAGTTCAATGTTGAGCTGCACAGGCTACTCATGACTTGTATTATATAAAACTTTCCAGTAAGTTTTTTTATAGACTGCACAAAGCCTAGTATTAGATTAGCAGAACTAATGGAAACAAGAAGAGGAGAATACAATAGAGGGCAGATAGTGTGTTTAAAAAATAAAAATTAAAACAATTCTTCCTTTTCTTCCTCTGTCAACTGTGTCTTCAGTGAGAGTGAGGCATAAAAATTAACTCATGGTACTCCATGCAGCATGCAGGCTATGCTGGAGCCTTTTGGAGTGATGCATCACCAAAACAAGTAAAGTAGTCACTCTTGTTCAGAAGCCCAGAGTTTCTGCCACAAGTTCTGGACTACAAAGACAAAGCTCTAAAATTACTTTCTATTTATGCATTTCTCTGACAAGTATTGATCACATGTCAAATGACAGCATTCCAAAGGAGAGTTTGTCCGTGGAGATTTTCAAACAGGACTTCACTGTGTGTACTATTCTTCTTATATATTCCAGTGAAAAATCTGAAGCACAGAGGTAAAAAGTGTTGTAGAATGGTAGAATGGTTTGGCTTGGAAGGCACTTTAATATTATCTCGCTCCCCATGGGCAAGGACACCTTCCACTAGCCCACGTTGTACCAAGCCCCGTCAAACCTGGCCTTGGACACTTCAGGAATGGGGCAGCCACAGCTTCTCTGGGCAACCTGTGCCAGGGCCTCACTGCCTTCACAGGGAACAATTTCTTCCTGATGTCTAACTTAACCCTGGCCCTCTGACATTGGGAAGCCATTCCTCCTTGTCCTGTCACTCCAGGCCCTTGTCAATAGTTTCTCTCCGTCTTTCCTTTCAGCTCCTTCAGGCCCTGCAAGGCCACAATCAGGTCACCCCAAAGCTTCTCCTCTCCAGGCTGAACAATCCCAGCTCTCTCCCCTTTCCTCCCAGCAGAGCTGCTCCATCCACCCCTCTGAT